>CM070821.1:5922116-5932116 GCA_036326025.1 Chrosomus eos
ATTACTTCACAAATAAAATAAAAAATGTAAAAACAAATTCTCTTTTCAAGTAGCATGTTTCTCCTCTTTAGTGCACTTCTTTTCAGGATTTTTTTCTTAAATAAACAAAGTCACAAAGTTTTACTTCACAACAAATATGTGACCCTGGACCACAAAAGCAGTCTTATGTGTCCATTTTGTAAAATTGAGATTTATACATCACATGAAAGCTGAATAAATAAGCTTTCCATTGATGTATGGTTTGTTAGGATAGGACAATATTTGGCCGAGATACAACTATTTGAAATCGGGAATCTGAGAGTGCAAAAAAATCTAAATATTGAGAAAATCGCCTTTAAAGGTTTCCATTTCTGTTGACGATTGTGCTGCAACCACTTACAAAAATCAAATTTTGATATATTTAAGGTAGGAAATTTACTAAATATCTTCATGGAACATGATCTTTACTTAATATCCTAATAATTTTTTGCATAAAAGAAAAATCGATAATTTTGACCCATACAATGTTTTGTTGGCTATTGCCACAAATATACCCGTGCTACTTAAGACTGGTTTTGTGATCCAGGGTCACATATTATAAAAAATGTAAAACAAATTCTCCTTGTAAGATATAATGAGAATAAAATGACATTTCTCCTCTTTAGTGCACTTATTTTCAGTATTTTTTTCTTAAATAAACAAAGTCACAAAGTTTTAATTCACAACAAATATTATAAAAAATGTAAAACAAATTCTCCTTGTAATAAGATATAATGAGAATAAAATAACGTCCTCTCTCCTCTCTCCGTTTCTGCAGCTCTGCATTTTCTGGTCTGTGATTTTTCATATGTTTGTACAAATTAGTTGTATTGCCACTGTATTTTAAAGACTTTCTACAAATGGTACAAGTCGCTGTTGTCTCATTTTCGGCCTGAAAATACAGCCATACAACACTCCTCTTTCTCTCTGCTGCCATTCTCCGTCTCTGACTGTGCTGCTGTAGACTAGTCTGACTGAAGACTGCTGGTGGTAGCGGTAGCGCGCTAGTGGTGAGTCACGTGACAGTACAACACAGAGGAGAGGGGGGAAGAGAACAGAGCACTCTTCGAGGAGGATTACAGAGAGCTTGCTAAGTTGCTCTGCTCTGTGACAGCAGCAGCATTTTGACAAACACGGCCAGGTAGCAAAAGGAGAGAAACTGAAACTTAAGTATCGATATTTTCACGTTGGTATCGATATTATCGATATTAGTATCGATCTGCCCACCTCTATCAGCTACAGCCAGTCAAAAGATAGCATGGCTGCAGATGCAGGAGACCCATCGACAGGACTTCTGACCTCCTCTTTCACTAAAGTCGCCGGTGTGGGACAGTGGGAGTATTTCTGATTTCCAGTGAGTTATGTTGACAACGTTCACATTCGCGTTCAAAGTTCGCGCTTAAAAAAAGCCACAGTTTGCAAGCTCTGCTACTGTATATGCGTCAGTGCGTGTACCATTCTTCCACTTTTTAAATTAAAACTTTAAATTGACAAAAACAGCAGACTCAGAACAGTATAAATCTTTATACAATAAATCTAGCATGTCACAAATAACTTGATTCTCCACCTCCACGAATGACACAAGTGTCGTTCATTTCCGCACCTAGTCTATTTTTGCTGCACGCGCCGAGTTAAAGCGACAGCGCACAGTTCGTGGTCAAAATGAACATGACACGAAAATGTTGTAATTTCATCATAAATGCATTTAATTAAATTCTACATTAAATACTAATATTTTTCACAGTCATGTTTGTACTTTAAGACCGAGGTAAAGCAAGGAAAACATAATGTATCTGTTAAACCTTGTTTGTTTTGTTGTGAACTTGAATGTCATCTTCTGTGAATAAGACTGCAGTTACAAAAGAGAAAATACATGGCAGGTTATTTTGCTTAAGATTCTAATTGACTGAAGATACAAGTTATTGTAACATTATTTTGTTAATAAATGTTTTAAATTTGACAATGTAGTGTGGTACATTGCGAACAAAGGTCATATATTATATTACATAAAAGTCTAGTCTAAAAATGGCATCGCAAACTGTGCTTAAAAAAAATAAATGTAAAAATCGAGAATCGAATCGAACCGTGACCTTAGAATCGAAAATGTAATCGAATCGAGGATTTGGAGAATCGTGACACCCCTACTACATTAGCCTAAACCCATGGTGAATGTTGCGGATTTGTGGAATGAAAGCCTCTATAAGTGTTTCCTAGTTTCCACGTCAGCGCCGTCTGATCTGATATCGATGGTTTATATGAGAACTCTGTGCCGAATCTGAATGTTTCTCACTGGATCTCGCAGCGATGATGTTATTAATTCTGAGGCGAATTCAATGGATTTCTTCACTGGATCTCCAGAGTCTGGATCTCCTAGTGTCGCGTGATCGAGATCGGCCCGTGAAATTCGGGGCGCTGAACTAATAAACGGTCCGAGAAGCATAAATGAGTAGCGTTTTTTCGTTCCGCTTTCATTTTGTTTGCATTCGCTGCTCGCCAGCAAGACCTAAATAAATATTTGGTCGCACTGGCAGGAAAAATGTTCGAAAATGCAGACACACACATACAGAGAGAGATCAGACGCTCTTCATCAGACTGAGGCTCTCTCTCTCACACACACACACACACACACCTTGAAGAGGCCCTTCAGCATGATGTCGATGATCTTGTACTGCTGGTTGACGTCATTGAGCTCCACCAGGTTCTTCAGAGCGTTCAGCTGATCTTTCCTCTTGGTCTCGAACAGACGCTTATCTGAGGGAGACGTTCAGGACAACCAACCACCACACACACACACACACACACACACACACACACACACCACACACACCACACACACACACACACACACACACACACACACACACACACACCACAGGTGTGTGAGGAGGATACAGATCTCCAGGTTGGAGTCGTGTCGGTGTCTCGGTGTGTCCGAGTCGGAGCCGAGGGCCGCTGGAGCCGCCAGCAGCAGCAGAGCGCAAACACTCAACATGACCACTAGAGGGAGACACACACACACACACCACTGCCTAAAAAAAACACACAACACACACACACACAGGAGAACAATCATGTAAAGAGTGAGATATAAACTCTGAAAAAGTCTGAATTGCAAGATGTAAATTCGGAAGAGAAAAAGTCAAAATTGTGATAAATTAGTTAATTGCGTGAAAAACTCAAAATAGCTTGATATTAACTAATGCCGCGTTCCAGGCAACCTGTAACCCGTGTTTTTCCAACTCGTAACTGGGAGTAAATCGTTCCAGGCAACCTGTAACCCGTGTTTTTCCAACCTTATACCCGTGAAAGTGCACTGGAATGGCAGTCAAACCCGTGACTTCCCACCCGTGAATTCGTACTAGATCGACATACTCCCAGTTACGAGTTGATAAACACGGGTTACAGGTTGCCTGAACCGTGGCATAATAATTGCGAGATCTACATTCGGAATTGCTAGAAAAAGTCAGAATTGCCAGAGATTAACTCGTAGTTGTGATAAAACAGTCCGAATTGTGAGATTTACACTCAGAATTGTGTGGAGAAAGTTTAAGATATGAACTTAAGCCTAGGCTAATTGCAAGAACAAAGTTCACTGTTCAGCTTTCATACTGTACAGTTACAGGTCATAATAAAAGAGTTTGAATAACTCAAATCTGCTCAATTCAAAGAAGGGTTGAACCTTCCAATAAATATATCATTTCAAAAACATAAATACAACAAAACAAGATACAAGTGACATAAGCAGTGCTTTTATGGTTGGTTTAACAGTAGTTTTCATGTACAGAAATAAAGTAAACTACTGTAAAATAACACTGCATATTCTTCACTGTATAAATTAAACAGTTTTCTTAAAAGTTCGCAAGGCTTAAAACCACATGCAAATGCTGCATTTTGTACAGATTTCATTTAGTTTTGGCAAGTGTTTAATTATTTTACCCAGAGAAAAACATTGGGTTATGAAAATCAGATATTATGCAGTTAAGTGGCTTCACGCAGTTAATTAATGAACCATTGGTTTGTTATATGGGCCTATTTTCATTCTTTAGCCGATGGTTGTGAATAGATAAATAACTCCGCCGATACATCGGTGCATGTCTAGTTTTGGTCCATATAATCAAGGTCAATGTGTGATCCCCAACACTCTTCCGAATATCTTCTGTAGCCGAGAGAGTCAGCCATACTGGCAGGAAATGACCCATTTCGTGCGTTCCTTAAATAGCTAAATTACTAGACTGGAAGCTTCAAGGCAAAATCCTCGTGTGTGTGTGTGTGTGTGTAATTATACCAGGAGATACATCTCCTTCTGATGATTGTAAGGCCTATATGATACACACACGGTTCAATAAAGTCTGAAGTGTGTATTTGTTGTTTAGATGTGATCCTCCAGCATCCACTTTAGACTGTTTAATATTTCATGTGTTATTAATATATTAATGTGTTTGTTCATAACTAAACCCCCAGCTTCAGTTCTACTTCCAGTCCTGAGACACACAGCTCAAACCAGACGCGTTATTAACCAATAACCACTTTGATACAACACAAAATTTAATAGTATTAATTAGTACTATTATAAATAGTAAAAAAATATTATTTATAAGCAGTTTACTGGTTATTTTGGAGTCAGTCAGATAACCCTTCCTCATAGCAGCATTGGTTAACCAGTCCAGCTGGTTATTCGTGTCACTATCTAGTGTCTAATATCTCATAGAAATAATTCATACAGAGGTTCCAGCATCATCATATTCACGTGGAAATACCGCAGTACTGAATTATTATTTACCATATTAATTTACCCTGGTATTCATCATGGTATTAGCTATTATGGTATTTGAACCGATATTAAATGTGCAATATATGATAGTGTATTTGAATCACGACCCAGTGACAGTGTATTCGCATCTCTACATCGCGTCGCGTCATTATCAGTGCAGATGTTGCAGCGGTGATCGCGTGCGTGATGCGGATGGCACTCACCTTCAACGCGAAGCGCGCGCGATCATCGGGGAAACGCGTCGATCCTCCGCCGATTCAAACTCTCGTGTTGCGATGCGAGCGTCGCGTGCGATCGGGTCATTCACATGCCGCGCGCACGTCCTCCAGTCCGCTGATGCCACGCGATTTCCGCACGGAGCGATTAGAGCGACGCACCGCACACGCGCTGACGTCAGCGTCGCGTCATCACGATCGATCATTCTTTAGACGCGCCGCGGATGAAAAACTGATCAATATTGAGATTTATCAACACGTGACACAGATTACTACAGAAACATCTATGGAATAATTTAATGAGATTACAAATTAATCCATAAAAATTTTTGCTACTAACTGTTACTCCCAAAATATAAAACGAGTATAGTTATTTGAACAATAATAAATAATATTCATCAATAACAATTTTTGCTAAAACTCACAAAATATAAAACGAGTAAAGTTAGTCTTAACAATATGAATATTAATCAATAAACATTTTTGTTACAACATATGCCTAAATTTTATAAAATGAGTAACTGATTGTCATTAATGTAAATAAGCATATGAAAATATTTCAGTAGAAAAAGAGGTACAACTTTGCAGAGGTATGTGTGTGTGTGTGTGTGTGTGTGTGGTGTGTGTGTGTGTGTGTGTGTGTGTGTGTGTGTGTGTGTGTGTGTTGTTGTGTGTGTGTTGTGTGTGTGTGTGTGTGTGTGTCGTGCATCAGGGGTCCTGAGCGCTGGCTGTGAGATCCGACAGACACACAGAGACTCGTCCAACCCGACTGACACACTCTGTGTTAAGGACACACACGGGTCAGAGGAACGTGTGTGTGTGTGTGTGTGTGTGTGTGTGTGTGTGTGTGTGTGTGTGTGTGAAGGATACAGCATGTGTCTGTTCGAGGCGTCAGAGGGAGGAAGAGGTTGGAGAGACTCCTGTAAAGCGTCCATCCTCATCCTCAGATCATCAGGAGGAGCAACAGCACAACACTACACACACAACAATAACAATTTTACTGTTTTCTGTATTTATGATCAAATTTTTTTTTAATTGAATTGATTCAAAATAATAATGTGTGTGTGTGTTGCAGACCTGTGTGAGCATCGTGCTCAGTGTGTGTTTGCTGTGGTCAGTGAGGTCCGTCACTCCTCGTCTCTCCACCTCCACACACACCGACTCAACTTCTGACTTCCAGTGCGAGACGCTGCCGCTGAAACGCACCAGCTGCACACACACCACACACACACACACACACACACACACACACACACACACACACACACACACACACACACACACACACACACACACGTGGATCAGTCAGCAGAACATGCATGTGTGTGTACTTGTATAACTTTCTTTGTGAGGACCGGTTTGATTATAGTGGGTTATAATTAGGTTAAGGTTTGGCGTAAAGAGCTAGTGTCAGTGTGTTACATAGATAGATGTACAAACATGAGTGTGTGTGTGAGAGTATGTGTGTTTGTGTGTGAGAATGTGAGTGTACATGTGTGTGTGTGTGTGTGTGTGTGTGTGTGTGTGAATGTGAGTGTGTGAGTGCGTATGTGTGAGAAAGTGAGTGTGTGTTTGTGTGAGTGAATGTGAGTGAAGGTGTGTGTGTGTGTGTGTGTGTGTGTGTGTGTGTGAGAGAGAGTTACCAGTGTGAGCAGCTGCAGTGCAGCAGGTCTCAGGCTCCCGTCACACGACAGTAAAGAGAAGAGCAGGAAACGAGTCCAGGGCTGATGAACCACCGTGTTCTGCACTACACACACACACACAACACACACACACACACACACACACACACACACACACACACACACACACACACACACACACACACACACACACACACACACACACACACACACACACACACACACACACATTTCTCCATATAATACGGCAATATTCAGTCTCTATATTTCCCTCACAGCACAAGGAATAATTCACAATATTATAAATGTAAATATAGGGTGTATGTTTGTATATTAATATAGGGTGTATTCAAACCAGCAAAGTCCGCTAGTTCACTTGCTTTGGTCCGGACCGAATACTATGTTGTTTTTTGTTGTTTGGTGTGGTTTGCTTTCACACTGCCATTTTTGCAGGTGGACCAACATTTAGAAACTAAATCACACGTGTGATAAGATCATCATTCATTGGACAGAAATTCTCAAGCAGGAAGCATTTTATGGAGATCTTTCATAGTGACACTTTTATTCTTTTACTGATTCGGTGTTATCAGCTACTAACACAATATGAAGAAACTTATGAGCATCATTAGGCATTTGCGGAGACAAAGATGAGAAGACGGTTGCGGCGGAGAGAACATGCTCTAAACTTCTACATTATAAGAGAAATGTCAGTAGTAAAATAAGAACAAATACACACATTACAAGCAGAGATGAATACTAAATAAAGTTACAAAGTGTAACACAGCAGTAGGCAATTCTGGTACAGAACTTAGTAATTAAGCCTAAGTGTAAAATAACACTGTAGAAATATAAATATAGTTTCATCTTTGTTAAAGCTGTATTTTGTTGTTTTATTAACATTCATGTCACAGACAACAGTAGGAATTGTGTGTGTGCTTTCACTTTAAGACGGTAAAAAATTATAAACATCACGGTTGCCGACCCGTGGGACAGCTGGTCCGTACGGATATCACGGATCAACTGGGATCCGCTGCACCCCTAATAATGTATAATTTCATCACCCCGAATCACATGGTAAAAATCTGACCCTGTCAAAAAAGGCGCAGTGCTTTCTGCAATTGGGTCGGTTCATGTTCACACCTTAAACATCGAACCAATCAAGGCAGGAGTGAATACACCCATAGTCAACAGTAGCACTTTGTAAATGTCTAACCACATTTTTTTTTAATTGATTTTCCTTGTTTAGGCGCTATACCAAAAAATGCCCAGCAGGTGAAACACACACACACACACACACACACAGACACACCTGTCACCGATTAATCATTTCTGCCACGGTATCATCTCGTCGTAACACTCGTTTCCTGGATGACTGGCACACTGGGATCTCGCTTGAGCAAATCCCCACGAGTGCTAAGAAACGGGCCAGTGGACATGTGACACCGACACACTTCATTTAAAGGAGCCGCAAAGCAAACAAGCATGTTGATGATTATTTGTGCAGACTGACCACAAGTAGATTATAAGTTTACCTCATGGAATCTGTTAAATGTGAAAGCAAGAAATTGATCGATGGAAAGAACTTAATTATAGTGACATGTTTGCTAACGAAATAAACCAATTAAAAGCCCTGTGTGTGGAGTGGCTTCTGTGTTCATGGTTTAGTGCTAGTCTAATTTCAACAAGCAGTTTATGGGAGGACGTTGTCTTCAACATTAATTTGTCTGCAGCCTACGTTACAGTAACTGTCCTGTTAGTGTAGCTGTAATGCAATTGGAGTTCATTCATGTTTTTTATACATTACATTACAGATCTGTGTGACTGTCACGCATCATTAGAGCGCCAACAACAGACGTCTATGGTGTCACTCCAATCTAATTAGCACATTCCCAATTATTATTGTGAAGTTTATCAGTGAACCCCCCCACCCAGCCCCAAAAAAACACTCATCAGATCTAAACGATTCACATAAATGACATATTTTGATTCAAAACTGCGAATTTAGCTGAAAAACGACTAGTTTGCAGGAATGATTTCAGGGCTGTATTTGTGGAGGTAAAAAGGGTGTTGGTTTACACAACCATTCAGGAATTTTTAAACTAAAGTATGTTACAAACTTTACATGAACACCCTAAAGCAGGGGTCTCAAACTCAAATTAACTGGGGGCCGCTGGAGGTAGAGTCTGGGTCAGGCTGGGCCGCATCAAGTATTCCACAAAAAATAATATTCAAGTATTATAAAAAAGGAGCAAAACTGATCCAATCTTCTCAATATTTATTATTAACGTTTCTTCTGAACTGTTCCTCTGAATTTGAACATTCCTTTCTGTACATGACTGGTTCTTCATGAGCCGTCCTTCTGACAGTTGAAGCTCATTTTACAAACTTTCTTTGTCTTTTCCCTATAACACATATTTGTGATATTTATATTTGCTTATGTCCTTTTTATTTTCTTTATACAACACATTAATGATATTGAATGTTTTTTTTTTTTTTGGAAGGCACATTTCCTCTTATTATACTTAGAAAAACAATTATTGCTTTTGAAATACAAATATTTGCAGTCATGTCTGCCCGTCTTATTGAATTCTTTCTACACATGTATGTGTCTCAAATTACTGACTTTGCACAAATCAAAGCAAACCTTCTTATCAACCTGTTGGACACATACTACAAGCTCAAAATGATTATTCTCACATTGTTTTAGAGCATGGTCTCTCTCCAACACGTCGCTCGCGAGCTACCAGTAGCTCGTGGCCTGATTGGTGGTAGCTCGCCAAGGGGCCTGTTCACATATCGCGCTCACATATTTTGCGCGCTCAAGTTCGTTATTTCAAATGTAGGTGCGCGGCAAGCGCGTTCATAATTGAAGCGACGCGCGCAGTATGTTTGTACTTCGCGGTTGTCTATGACAACTATTGACAACAATCCCACAGTAAGCTGTCACGAGACTATCTATGGTAGCCCATAAGGGATAAAAAAAATTCATTTTTTTAAAACGTGGCACACGCAACGACGGGCCGCACTAACATTAAACTTTGATGTCAAGTAGGGGGCCACAAAATGTCACCCCGCGGGCCGCAAATGGCCCGCGGGCCGCGAGTTTGAGACCCCTGCCCTAAAGAATCATACCAACTTGTGGAAAAGGAGCATCCGATGAAGCCACACGTGGAGGTGCCCTGTCCTTCCTCAGAGGCAGTGGCTGTCGTGAGGAGCATCACCAGTTCGGGTGGGCCAGTAAGGCCATCAAGACCAGGGGCAACCGGCTGCCCCAGCTGTGCGTAAGTTACAACTTAGCCTAGTTCTGGCGTAAATGGGCACTAAGATACAACTTACGCACTACTAAATATTTC
>CM070821.1:5937116-5939616 GCA_036326025.1 Chrosomus eos
CAGTATCATACCATTTTCCATTAAAACAGTAATATACCGTAGAAAACAATGCATTCTGGGTTATATTTGCATTTTCGAGAAAGTAGCCTACAGGAATATACTGTGAGTTAACAGACACCCAGAGGCTGTGTTCCAAATCACACCCTATACCCTCATTAACTATTCCCTACTCCAGTTCACTAATATATTCCACTTGACTGAGTGAATGAAAAGAAGTGAGTGAATTGAGACACTGATGAACACCTGATAAGTAGAATCACTGAAGCACAGAGAAACAATAACTGAAAAAAGAGAAACACAAGAACTACAACTGACTTCCAGCAACACTGAGTGTGAAACCAGTTTACAAACCAGTTTATGATTATTTCTTTCATACATGTACAAAAGTTATTGTTGGGAATTAACAGAGATTTAGTTAATAATAAAGTTTGTTGTCACCATAATGGAGATCAGTATTTGCTTTAGTTGGTCTCTTGACACTTGACTTCTTACTATTTATCTCTCTCTGACTGCTGTAACAGTGAGTTTATAAAGCACACCGGAGAGACACCAACTATCCCAGCTATTTTATCCCATGCCTCGTTCTTTTGTAACTGGTCCCTATAAGCAAACAACGTCATGTCATGCGTGCGTTTAGATGCGGAATAGGCCATATAAAAATGCTGTCATTATAAAAGGTTTCTAGTTTCAATGTATTGCTTGTTTTTAGTTTACATTTCATGTAACTTGTGACACTTCTCTTCTCTCGCACATAATGCTGCTGCTACGTCAGAGCGGCCAAAGCGTCAACAAGCTTCACCTTTGTTTCCTTGTATGTGATTGGCTGAAGCCGTTTCTGTCGCCGCAAAAGTACCAAAAAATCGACATCAAAGCGAAAAAAATAAAAGTCGTTTTTTCGCCGCAGCACATTCGCGTTCGGTGTGGAAGCACTCATTACACAAACAGCTGATCAAAAAATAAAACCATCGCGCGAATTATTCATGCGTCAAAATCGCGTCCAGTGTGAAAGGACCTTAACAGGACATATACAGAAATTGAATAAAGTGATCAAACAAAACAAAATTATAAATGATATATAGACTAATCCTTATTAAAGCTACACAAGTTCTTTAGTCAAGAGCAGTGAGTAATTTTCTCTGTTCCCTTTGTTCTTTCATTAACTTTACTGACAGAACACTTTATTCGCTGCTGGCCCTTTAAGACCCAGCCGCTTTCTGACAGAGACACAGATCTCACCCGCGCCTCATTCTCTCATGAGTCACAACTCTTTATGTCCATGATAAGACTGCTCTTATGTTATGAAGATACTCGACAAACGACATTTTGGCATAATTGTGTGTGTTATTGTTCGTTCAAGCGCGAAAGAGAACTGTATTCTGGCGCGCGGTCTGTGCATGCGCACGATACTGGCGCGCGTCTTTCTGTGAGTCACATTCAGGACATTTCACAGGCAGCGCGAAAAATGTGTTCGTTTCAAATCGGTAAAATTAAATCTGTAAAATAGACGTAATGAGTGGCACATAACGTGAAGTATGGCATTTTATTTTGTTTCAAATTTGAAGTTTCTCTTCCACTTTGTCCTACAAAAAAATCCACTTGTCCCAGACAAGCCTAGTTAATGTTGAGCCCTGTTAGTAGTATTTCCACAATACTTCACCTCCATTTGGCAGGCTTTGCAAATTGCTTTGTTCTCTGCATTGCTTGTTCTGAACCCGAAATGGTGCCAGATCGCAGCTTTGAGCGTTTCTGGAGTTTTCAAAGCAACCGCTTGCTTAACCTTACTGACGTTCGTTGTTCAATGCGGCAAGTTAAAGTTCACGGGGGTAGGCCTATTATTAAATCGATCCTCTGAGTTACGAATCAATCTTTAGAAATGAATATGAAAATCGATTCAGAATTGGTGAATCGATTTTTTCAACACAGCCCTAAACCTCATTTAGACAATTACTTCTGAGAGACAACGACGCATTCAAAACCACTTGAGCTAATGACCATCTTCTTCATGATTGTCCCATCAGACCTCCAAGATATCCGGTGAGTGCAGTCCACATTCAAAATACATGCATCTCATCATTAAAGGCACACTATGCAGGAATTCCTATTTGTCAGAGTCGCTGTGGAGTACTTGTATTTAACATTACTGTCGTACACACCACTCACGCAGAGCGTCTCTGCACTCACGGCCTGATACCCCTTTGAAGCTGTTATATTAAAGGGATAGTTCACTTTGAAATAATTTTTTGATATGTTTTAGCTTACATCAAGGGCATCCAAGATGTAGGTGTCTTTGTTTCCGCAGTAGTTTCAATTTTGATATTTTTAGGTCAAACCGTTCTTGTCTGTCAGTCATATAATGCAGGTCTACGGTCACTTCCTCAAAGAGCATACACAGAGAAGTCCAAATTAAACATGATTTAATGACTAGTAAATGTAAGTACACATTGATGACCTAAGACACGAAACGAGCGGTTTGTGTGAGAAAACGAACAGTATTATATAG
>CM070821.1:5942116-5994920 GCA_036326025.1 Chrosomus eos
ACTGCAGCACAGAGACGGCAGAGACTCCTGCAGGACACGCTCCACATCTGCGCAACACACACACACACACACACACGCACACAACAGTGATCTTTACAAAAAGTAGAACGTTATTTTTAGGTTTGCAGAATGTTAGGAGAGTGTTGTGTGTTTGTTGGGGAGAAACAAAAACTGAAGAAAAAAAAAGAATTAAAAAAATAGATTAAAATATTAGAAATAAAAATTTAGATAAAACATGTTAAATTAACTAAATAACTATGTAACTAAAAAAACTACATAGAAATCTAAAAAAAACAACAAAAAAATAAAATAAAAATGAGAATAAAACTAAAACTGAAATAAAAATGAATGAAAACTATACAGACCTATAAAAATAATAACAAAGACAAAATCACAACAACAAAATGACTAAATATTAAAATGAAAACCGAAAATTCTAAATGATATAAACACTATAATATAAAACCATGTAAAATAACACACACACACACAGAAACAGACGTTACCCTGCGTGTCTTCATGGTTCCAGCAGGTGTCAGTGTGTGAGATCAGACACATGCAGAGCTTCAGAAGGAAATCACAGCAGATCTGATTCAGAGACGCATTCCTGAAACACACACACATCATAAACACCTGCAGTTAAACAGGTGTGTGTGTGTGTGTGTGTGTGTGTGTGTGTGTGTGTGTGTGTGTGTGTGTGTGTGTGTGTCACCTGTTCCCTGAACACAGCTGGGCTTTACTGTCCACAGTCAGTCTGATGAATCCAGACGCAGCTGACAAACACACACACACACACACACACACACACACACACACACACACACACAC
The DNA here is from genome assembly GCA_036326025.1 of Chrosomus eos. Classification (NCBI taxonomy): domain Eukaryota; kingdom Metazoa; phylum Chordata; class Actinopteri; order Cypriniformes; family Leuciscidae; genus Chrosomus; species Chrosomus eos. The sequence continues at coordinate 5,942,945 of CM070821.1, forward strand.
ACACACACACACACACACACACACACACACACACACACACACACACACACAGTCACGATGAACACTGAATCAGAACCAATGAGAATAGCACAAATGGCTGAGAGTCCAACAAAAGAAGCTAGGGCTGGACGATGTGGCCAGAATTGAAATCACAATATATTTCTTCATTTCGGTCGATACGATATGACTCCGATATCAATTTGAACAATATAAAAGCCTAAAAAAACTGCCAAGAACGCCCACAACGGATGTCTGTAACTACAAACTTCTGAAAAATAAATTTTCCAACTCTATGAAACCTCCTCCAATAAAAGTATATAATATTTTATCAAATAAAAAAAGGTACAAATAAATTAATGGTCAGGTCACCTTTTATTTGTATTTAGACTTCACCCAAACAAGAAATGTGAAATCACTGTCAAATAAACATAAGACATTTTATATATTTTAACTTATGACTTATTAATATTAATATCTTTTTTTAACATATATTATTCTTATAGATTGAAACAAAAGTGCTTCAGCCAGGATAAAGAATATGAAAAGTGCTCAGTGTTGCTGCAGAAAACAGAAAAAAGCCGATAAAATGGTAACGATATAAAAAATGTTTGATATAGTGCTCGATATTTTAAAATACGCATACATCACCCGATTTACTGTAATACTCACTGTAACCATGGAAGTTTGGCAGAAATAATACATCACTCATCTTTTTCCAGCACTTCAAAACTCAAATATTACCATATTTAAATGTTATTTTTAATGCGGTTGAAAGCGATTTTTAATGTGATGAATTTAATAAATATATTGCGATATATATTGATATTGAATAATTATTGTCCAGCCCTAAAAGAAGCTCATGAGGGTTTTATCTTCCATCAGGAAAAACTCGTGACCTCTGACCCCTGGTCTTACCGAGCTTCTTGGAGAAGGAGGTCATGTGAGCGGGACACAGAGTGAACTGACGAGACAGAACCGAGAGGAAGAGCTGCAGCGTCTGTGGAGACGAGACCCGCTCGCACACGCCCTACACACACACACACAGGGGTCAGTGTACCTGTAGAGTTCAGCACGTGTGTGTGTGTGTGTGTGTGTGTGAGACTCACAGTGACTGCAGGGATGCAGGTGGTGTCACAGCAGTGCAGCAGAAACACACACACCGACTCCAGCGTCTCCTGCTGCTGCGCTGGAGCTGACACCACGTCCGTCAGAGCCGACTCACACACACACACCTCCAGCAACCTACACAACACACACACACACACACACACACACACACACACACACACACACACACACACACACACACACACACACACACACACACACACACACACACACACACACACACAGAGAGATCCGTTCAGATGCTCTAATACGGGCTTTCCCAAACTATATATATAAAAAAATAAAATAAAATTCTAAATAAAAACTTAAATAAAACATTAATGATTAATAAAATCAAAACAATACAAAACTCAACACGTATTTAAAATGAATAGAATTATACATTAGTTAAATTAATATGAATAATTGTACAATAATAATCAAAATAAAGCACTTACTAAAACTTAAATCATGAAAATGTAAAATTAAATGCAAAAAAAAAAAAAAAAAAAAAAAAAAAAATGCAACAATATATCACAAAAATGTACATTTAAATAAATATTTGAAAATAAAAAATAAAAAGTTAAATACTTTTTTTTAAAAAATGAATCGCAAAATGTATTTATTACAAAAATAATTTAAGTAATTTAAAAATAAAATCAAATAAAAATAAAACATTTACCAAAAATAATGAAATCGTAAAAATGTAGCATTTGTAAAAAAAAAGATCATAATAAAAAAATCTATCACAAAAATGTACAATTAAAATAAATAATTTTAAAATAAAAAACTAAAACTAAACATTGAATCATAAAATGTCAAATTAAAATAAGCCATACTAGTATTCATTACTTTAATGAGCTCATTGTTTCTGCATTGAATTATTACATTGTTTAAATGAATACATTTTTCGCTAACTGTGACTTTGTATATGTACATTTCTGAAATACATAACTTCGACTCTGATAACAGATCACTCTAAGTAGTAATATGGACTCGTGCATTTTCTGTAAAGCTGGTTTGAATTAATGTCTATTGTAAAAAGCACTATACAAATAAACGTGAATTGAATTGAATATAAAAAACAATCAAATCAAAAATTATGTTTTAAACCAAGAACATGCACATCAGAGAATCATGAACATGGTTTATCAATACTTAAAATTTTAACTTCAAATCTCAGAGGAACTTTTTGACTTTGAGCTCATCAGTGTGTGTGTGTTGTGTGTGTGTGTGTGTGTGTGTGTGTGTGTGTGTGTGTGTGTGTGTGTGTGTGTGTGTGTGTGTGTGTGCTAATGTCCCCACAAGTATAGTAAAACCTGACATCACCTACATTGTGGGGACCAGCCAGCGGTCCCCATGAGGAAAACAGCATATAAATCACACTAATTAATGGTTTTTGAAAATGTAAAAATGCAGCATGTCTCCTGTGATGGGTAGGTTTAGGGACAGGGGCAGTGAAGGGGGATAGAATATACAGTTTGTCCAGTATAAAAACCATTACGCCTATGGAGAGTCCCCACAAAGATAGCGAACCAGACATGTGTGTGTGTGTGTGTGTGTGTGTGTGTGTGTGTGTGTCTAACCTGCAAGCAGCATCGAAGCACGTGAGCATTTGCAGTAAACCTGCTGCAGCTGACACTGTTTCTGAACCAGAGCTGATCTCCTGAACACACACACATACATACATATATATGATCATGAGTGGATCAGACTGATCACATGACCACTGATCAGAACACACACACACACACTCACTCTGCACTTGGACATCACGGCCTCCACGATTCTCCTGACATCTGAGAACTGAACCGGACTGGACTGGTGGTTCAGCCTGTGAAGACACACACATACACACGCACACACACGCGCAACAGTGAGTGTTCGATTAACTCTACAGATGATATAATGAGTGTGTACATCAGTATCAGGTGTGTGTGTGTGTGTGTGTGTGTGTGTGTGTGTGTGTGTGTGTGTGTGTGTGTGTGTGTGTGTGTGTGTGACCTAAGCAGGACGGCAGCGGCTCTAACCGCACAGGTGTGTGTGTGTGTGTGTGTTTGAGAGTGTGTGTGTGACCTGAGCAGGACGTTGGCAGCTCGTACTGCACACATGGACACCTGCAGACAGGAAGTGGCCACGCCCTCCACGATGACATCACACACACCTGTGAACTCAGAGGCGGTCGGGAACAAGCGCACAGCTGCAGGCTGCCTGCACACACACACACACACACACACACACACACACACACACACACACACACACAACACACACACACACACACACACACACACACACACACACACACACACACACACACACACCACACACACATCATAACTTATTAAACTTATTAGTGCAGTTACTAAATAATATTACATGTTTATTTCCAGGAAGAGCAGGTTTGACAGTAAAGCACTGAGCTTGAGCTGAGATGCAGATACACTCGTTTTTAACAACAAGTTTTATAGGGAACATTAATAATAATATTCTCCTCTTATTGAACGCATCATTGTTCTTCAATAGTGTCACACTGAACTGACCGACAGCTTTAGTGGTCATTAAATAGGCGCTCTTTACTTTCTGTGCGATTCATCGCAATCTGAAGAAGTTTTTGTTTTTCATGACTGTGACTTTTCCTACTTCTTACTTCAGTACAAAAAGTGTCTTTTTGTCTTTGAAAAAAATTAATTTCTTGAGGATTTGATATTATATAATAGGGTTTTCATAATATCAAAATATAAATATGAAAGCAAAACGTGTGGGAAAAACTATATTAGGGAGTGGAAATGGCTAATAAGTGTAAGTGCTCCTCTGCCGCCATCTACTGGTTATAGTGGTAATTTCATATATTTTTTAATTTTTAAATAAAAGCACTTGTTTGACGTGTGCAAGTTTTCCTACATCTTGAAACTTTTACAAATTTTTACAAGTTTTACAAATGGGGACAATCTTTGATAGATGAACAAATAATGTTTTTGGTCCTCACATTAAAAATAACATTTAAATTGGCTAATATTTAGAGCTTTGAAGTGCTGGAAATAGTGTGAAGCTCCTGAAAGTCCTTGATTAGTGCTTGAATTTCACTCTCAAAAGGTTGTGCGAACCCTGACATGAATAATGTAAAAACATTCAACTATTTCTGCCACAATACCATGGTTACAGTTAGCGTTACTACGTTAAGTCCATAGTGAATGTTGGTGATTTGTGGATTGAAAAGCCTTCTATAACTTGTTTGTTCATGGCACAATGTTTCTCCTGGTTTCCATGTCAGCATTGTATGATCTGATATCTAGTGCTGTAGCGGCATGTCGATGACGTCGACGGCTCGACGCTTCAACATCAAAATTACGTCGACGCCATTTTTTGCGTCGACACTTTTTTATTTATTTATTTTTTGCACAGTTTCCGGCAGTACAGCGTTTCAGGCTACAGTTCGCCACCACACGTGGGAGACCGAAACATTGCAGAATGGAGGACAAAGACCAGTAGAAGTGAATGTGCTTTCCATTAAAGGAATCACACACAGTACAAATCCTTAACAAACAAAAAAACTTTGCAATTTAGACACGCAAACTGGGTGCCGGTGTGGTAAGACGTACGGCTCGGGCAGATTCGGCTTGCAGTCGTTCATCCACGGATGCGGCGCCGCGCGCGCTTTTACAAAAGAAGCCGTGCACACAGGTATTTTTTGCCGTGCGCACCTTCGCACTCGTGCGGACGCGTCGAGTATAAACAAGGCTTTGCTCCGTGTCAGCGCGCGCTCTGATCGGTAAAGGGGCCCAGACTCTCCCGAATCATTTTCCAGAATTCCAGCAGGAGCAGAAGCACCACGAACTCCGCCTCCGTTTCCCTCATAAGCTGATATTAGTATTTAAACATTCTCTATGATAAAACATGTTTGTAAAAAATATTTTAATAACACGGTTTTGGCGGTTATATAGTTCTAATGACGGTGTTCAAATACATAATTAGACTAACGTTTGCCAGCTTATACAGTATTCATGATTCAGTACGCTATAGTTCGTATTTATTTGAGATACATTATGGTTTTTTATTAGCCTGACTTCGTCATACTCATATTCTAGAAAGAATGGAGTCTGAAACTGCTCCATTGGGCTGTGATTATGGGGCGTGTGTCAACCGAACCAGGAAATAAAAGGCCTCTGCACTCAATTGGATAGACCTACAACCAGTCAGAGCAACAGAGTAAGTGACGTTGAGAGATAGATTAAAGTTGATAGATTAAACTTTTTCCGTATCCCGTAGGAAGGACGGCAAAAACATCTTTTCCATCGACAAATGCTTGATCGCGGTTCTCTGTTCCTCTTCTAAAATGAATGCGCTGTCTATATCTTCTATAACACACGCGATAGCGGAATATACACAACTCAATTCTCCAGCGACAGCCATGAATTCAACCCAAGCGCTCTGATGACGTGGATGGTTACGTAACTGTTGCGTTGCTCACATAGATATGATGTCTATGGTTGATCATCTGTCCATCATCGTATAAAGCCCGCCCTGACAATTTGATTGGTCCGAACAATTTTTGATCGGGCATAATAGCTCCTCAACGGCTGGCAGCCAGGCTAGTTTTGTATTAATCGAGCAGCAGAAAAATAATCTTTATTTTAATCGCCCAATTAGTCGTTAGATTAGTCAACTAATCGATAGAATAATCGCCCAACTAATCATTTAGTTAATAATCGTTTACCCCAGCCCTACTGATATCTGTGGTTTATAACAGAAAGTTCGTGTATGAGCCTAATAAAAACAACAGGAGTCAGAGGAGACGTGTGATGTTTGACCTGTCCAATATGGCCAACAGCAGCTCCAGTCCCTGTTTCTGCACCTCAGTGTTGGACTTTCCCAGAGTCTCTTTCAGACATCGCACTAACGGCTCCATACCTCAAACACACACACACACACATTTACACTTACACTTCTGAAGAATGATGGATTCTGATTAGTATTAATGTATAAAGGCAAATGTATAAATGGCAGTGAACTCTCTGTAGCCGCGTTTCCATTACAGATTGGCAAAAAACTTTTGCAATATTTTCGAAATGTCGATAAAAATCTATTTAGAAATGATGGCGTTTTCACTAACTGATTACATGCTAAAACTTGCGATAAGTCATTCCAAAAATCATGGCGACTGATATTGGTAGTTTTATGTAGGCTATATTCCAGCCGCCAAAAAACGAAAAAAAAAAAACACCTCATGCGAGCGCAAAAACTTTTTTGCGATATATGGGAGTTTTTGCGAAATTGACATGTTTCCATTGGGGCGTAATTTAATTTGCAATTTTAATTTGCGCAATTTGAAGGGTACGGGAATTCAGTAGCCTACTGGAAACGCGGCTTGTGATGCTCATGATCTGGTGATGAGCGGAGAGGAATGAGTTTGGGCTCGGCAGCAGCTGGATCTCACCGTAGACGGCGTGGCACTGCGAGAAGAAGAGCGGGTCTTCGGACAGCAGCAGTAAACAGCTGAAGACGGACCACAGCAACACGTCAGTGCAGCCGCTGCTCATCACCTCCAGCAGAAACTCTGACACAGACACACACACACACACACACACACACACACACACACTCATATGCTTTCCTGTTTATGTGTGGGAATGAATGAAAGATACTCCGACATGGTGCAACATCAGTGTGTGTAATGTTATGTATTGTGTATGTTACGTGTTACGTCTTATTTATAAAACGGTTAGTTCCAATCCTTGATTCTGATTGGTCAATAGCTGTGTTTTATTCACGATAAAACACGGCTAAGACCGCTTTACCCAACGGTTCAATGTATCACTACACAACACCCCTAGCAACCACCCTTAGCAACTTAAACACTTGTTTGATCTCATTGATATTGTTTATTTCAGCTAGAGTAGAGTATTGTGAGAGATCGAGTAAGCGAGTGTACCTGCATTTACAGTAGACATAGCATTTTCCTTCAGGTCACTCCTATATTCATAATACAAAAATCCGTTTGAATGTCCGCTGTGATATCTTGTCCTTTTAACAGTTAAGGGGTTTTCCGTTCCTATAGAGGGTTTTCACCTACGTCACGATTTGGTCAGTTACCCGGATGCGCGGCCATTTCTGAGGGACTCGGATGTAAACAACAGCATGGATTGCACTGTTTATGTACAACTGAAAACATTGTTACACTAATTTATGATGTCTAAACCACGGAAAAAACACATGGAAGCTGCGAAATCATATAGAGAAGGACTTAAGCAGGAAAGAGCGCAGAATTTTGATGAACTAAAGTTAATATTTGGTAAAGATCCGAACGAGCTAGCTTCTCATTCTTCCTTCTATTTCTAATCCCGACATAGGCTACGTTCAGATTGTCAGTCCAAAAAAAGCACATGAAATCCGTTTCAAGATACACGTCAGACGTTGTTATGGGAACATGCTGAAAGTCGCTGCCGAAACAAGGCTGTGTTGTTGCAAAGTGCCGGACAAGCAGAAGATTATCATTTTTTGAAACCGGCGCTGAAAAAAAGCTGTGCCTACCAGCCTCCTCCAGTTCTGCAGCTCGAGACGCAGGAGTCCAGCGCGGCGGATACACATTCCCATGTTGTAAAATTGAATTAAGACAATATCTCTATTGCTAATGCAAACGCCTCCATCAACGCAATGTAAATTAATTTACACATGCTGTGCCTCTCTCAACCACAAACGCCTTCTTTCATCCGTTTTTTACTCTTTTGGCAGTCTATCGAACTCTAAATGTTTTTTCCCAGTGCGACCGATTAGTACAGACCAAAACACGACCCTTTTTCAGCAGCAATAATCAGCCAAATATGTAAGTCGGTTCAGTTCAGTGGCATTGTTTACGTTCAGTACCTCCAAAATGGCGACTTCCGGATTGATGACGCATCGTGAAAACCCTCTATAGTCATCTGTCAGTTGTGTCTTTCTTCTCCTTGATCACAAGTTTGAATCCTTTCAATGTAAAAGTCTTCTCTACTGACTGACTCACTCATAAAGACAGTCTTTGCTGCCATCTATTGGCGAAATAATGTATGTAACTTCTGTTGCTGCTGAAAAAGGGTCGTGTTTTGGTCTGTACTAATCGGTCGCACTGGGAAAAAACATTTAGAGTTCGATAGACTGCCAAAAGTTAAAGAGAAGAGTGCAAAAAACGGCTAGTACTCGAGGCTAGTGCTGTATCGTGAATAAGTCACGGCTGAAGGGGTTGCGACACGACAACACCCTTCAGCCGTGACTTATGTTGGTATATGAATGATGTGGTAGTTAGTGAAGCATCTCACCGGGTAGATCGGCCTGAATGAAGGCGGCAGTGAAGCGTTGAGGAGCGTGAATCAGTACGGCACACACACAGCGCACCGACACCACCTGAAGAGAGTCCTGAGCGCTCAACAACAGCTACAACACACACACATACACATTTAATACATTTTTGAAGCTACTTCTGCAATAATCAGTGTTTTTTTAAAAGAGTGTGTGTGTGAGTGTGTTCAGACCTTCTTCAGGATGAGAGGCAGTGGTTGATATGGCAGTGGATCTTCAGCGCCATCCTTCAGATTCATCAACACACACACCACCTCAGAGTACTGACACATCTGCTTCACTACACCTGCGATACACACACACACACACCACCTCAGAGTACTGACACATCTGCTTCACTACACCTGCGATACACACACACACACACCACCTCAGAGTACTGACACATCTGCTTCACTACACCTGTGATACACACACACACACACACACACACACACACACACACCACCTCAGAGTATGACACATCTGCTTCACTACACCTGTGATACACACACACACACACACACCACCTCAGAGTACTGACACATCTCCTTCACTACACCTGCGATACACACACACACACACACACACACACACACACACACACACACCACCTCAGAGTACTGACACATCTGCTTCACTACACCTGTGATACACACACACACACACACACACACACACACCACCTCAGAGTACTGACACATCTGCTTCACTACATCTGCGATACACAACACACACACACACACACACACACACACACACACACACACACACACACACACACACCACACACACCACACACACGCACCTCAGAGTACTGACAGATCTGCTTCACAACACCTGCGACACACACACACACACACACACACCACACACACACCACACACACACACACACACACTACCTCAGAGTACTGACAGAACTGCTTCACAACACCTGCGACACACACACACACACAGACACACACACACACACACAACACACACACACACACACACACACACACACACACACACACACACACACACACACAACACACACACTACCTCAGAGTACTGACACATCTGCTTCACAACACCTGCGACACACACACACACACACACACACACACACTACCTCAGAGTACTGACACATCTGCTTCACAACACCTGCGACACACACACACACACACACACACACACACACTACCTCAGAGTACTGACACATCTGCTTCACAACACCTACGACACACACATGTACAGGTAATCACTCATATTTCACAATAAATGTTTTGTTAGATGCCATGCATGGATTAGTTCAGACAGAGAAATTGTTTTCCTTGAAAAAAAAATTCTTCTGTTCTGTACCTGATATATATCCAAATGAACCGATATTGCGTCAAATCAAGAGTGGAACTGAATCGAATATCAAGATTGTGAATCAACATTGAATCGTGACATGTGTCAATGCCCAGCCATAGTCCTTAGCTAAACATGCTCATAAACTGGTGTTTATATGTGAGTGTGTGCAGGTTTCTCACCCAGGCAGTTGACGGTGAGCGCTGTGGTGTGTGTGTTTGAGAGTGTGTGCAGCAGTAACACACACATGCGCTGGCGGAGAGTGTCTGTTAGCATCTGGACGGCGGAGGCGGAGCTCCAGATCCTCAACAACACGTAACACACACCGGCCTTCATGTCCTCATCTGAGAGCAGCAGAGCCCCACACACACACTCCAGCACACGAGCTGCACACACACATACGGGAAAAAAAATCTAAATAAAACATTTTTATTAACATCAAATCATTTAAAAAATAATAAATTTTTAAATACAAACAATTCAAATAAAAACTTCTAATAATATTAAAATCCTTATAATAAACATTTTAAATAAAACAATAATTATATCATTAAAACGTCCCCGATGACGCGGATTTCGTGACATCATCACGTACAATAGAAGTCCTATTTCATTGGCTAGGCGCCAACCAGTAAAACGGCTCGTTTGAACACCCCCCCGCTCCCGCCCCCCTTCCTCTCTCGCCGCCACTGAGTTGCAAGTGCACAAGTTAGTTTTGCATCTAATATATCGCGGAAAGAGTAGCAAAAGTCAAGGCGTGAAATTTGAAATTGCAGTGACAGATTTGAGAAGTTGCAAGTGCCTAATTGAGCTTGTACTGCAAATGTGAATGTAAGAATTCACAGGAAGTGCAAATATATATTTCAAGTTTGTGTCTGTCATTGTATTTCTGTAAATGGCATTACACATTTGTGACTACTTGTTAGAGATGCTCCGATCAGCTTTTTGGGGCCGATCACCGATTACCGATCACCAAAATCATGATCTGCCGATTGCCGATCAGGCCGATCACAGAATGGCAGGGAATGGGAATCTTTTATCTATAATCTAGCAGAGTTTGCACCGAATGAAACATAACTATGAAACAGTAGAAATAGGCTACGTCAAGATCTTGAAGAACCACCAAGTGTTTTATTTAATTGTATTTAGAAAATGAGATAAACTAAGGCTACTATAGGCCATCTTTCCCAAATAAGGCAGAGTAACATAAAATTATTCCATACAAAGAGGGGTCACAGGCAGACCAACACACATTAGATCAGCTTAATGGGAGGGTCAAGTTACACTTAGGCATACTTGGAAATTGTAGCCTCTTAATACACTGACTACATTTATAATTGGCAGCAAAACTGACTACTGCCACAAAGGACAAAACTATGGCAAGTTTTTTTCTGTTATCATTTATGAAAGTCTGATGTAGTTGAGGAAATATCTCGCGGCACGAATGTACCAATACAAATAAATAGAATATCTCCAGTTAACTAGCAGAGGCATTCATTTGTTCATTTGTTAAATAAATGTGTGAAATGTGTTGTTTTTTTATCAAGTGATCAAAGTGCTCGACGCCGCGCGGATACTGTGTTTGTGGCTCGCGCAGTCTTCACTCGGACGCGCGCTTCAATCCATTGTGGAGACTCTCTATTCGTTCCGGTGAAATTACAAAACAAACTATACACAAACGTGTCTGTGATGGATTTTCCCTTTACGCACCTGACTTAGGTTGAACCTGGTGTCACTGACACCTGAAAATATTATACTCAGTTGAGTTACCTTGAACGCGCTGGTTGACCCAATCTAACCCCGCCTAAGAGTCTCACAAAGAGTCGAACGACGTCTCGTACCCACTTATTGGTAAACATTTAACTATCACTTGGTAATAAGGTCTCTAGTGTTTCCCCCCTAATACTTGGCCACCCACACTATCACTTGGTAGTAAGGTCTCTAGTGTTTCGCTCAATAACTTGTTCTACTAACTAACTTTGCTGCGCAGCTTAAATGACAGACAGACTTCAGCAAATGTCCTTTAAATGTTTTTAATTACGGCCAGGAGTCTCGAGCAATACTCAGAGAATCTCCCAAGTAAGAACAAAGCCGGTGGATCTCAGACAATTCCATTGAGAATCCCACCGAAAACACGGAAACCACAGTTTTTATACAATAGGGGGTATGGCATAATGACATTAATTTGATTGGTTATTCATTTACAGTCTCTTCTGTTACTGGGTAGAGAAGAATTTGTTTTAACGATTACTTCCCTGATCACAAGTTCTAACTTAGTCATCTGTCTAGTTTCATTTCCCATATTTGTTATTTATACACAGAGTCAGGGGTTTGACACACACACACACACACACACTCTAAAATACAGAATGTCTTAGAACATTGTTTCAGAGATTTAGCATGTCAAATAAGGTCAAATGTTAAAAGATGTTTAGCTTAATATTCAGTTTAAATTTTCCACACATGCCCCTGTCTGATATACAACAACTGATAAACATAATCGGTTTTGATGAGGGAAAAAAAACCTATACGAGTGCGGATTAGAACCCAGGACCTCTGATCCCAGACGGGAGAAGGAGAACTCGTGTTGCCACTGGCAAGCTCCGCTTGCTGCTGTGTGCCCGTGCGCCGCGCATGCAGGTGGAAAAAAGTCACGCGAGTAATTTACGTCACGTGACCGGCTTTTTTGATCGGCGCTTTTGGGGCTCGCCGATCAAGCTATTTTAGCCAATATCGACCGATCATGATCGGCGGCCGATCAATCGGAGCATCACTACTACTTGTCTGCAGGTTCAAATTCAGAATACAGGTTTGTGACTATTGTCTGCGAGTGCAAATTTCATCATTCAACTTCAGATTTTTATTTTACAGGTTTTCACATTGGAGCTGTGAGTATAAATTTTAGCATACAAGTACGAATATTTACTGTACAAGTTCTCATAGAGTTTCGCTACTAATTTACCTTCATATGTCACAAACCAAATACGGCGACATATTGGAAAGGTTTCGGGAGCATTTCCATCGCCAGAGCAAGCCACAACAAGGATGCAATCACTAAAGTTGAACGCCATCTGTCGTCATCCTCTCTAAAGTCCTCCGGTTTGACCCGTCTTCACTAAAACGCCCTCCGGAGATTCAAAATGCAAAACAGGGTCTGCAGAGTTTATAAACTTCTCCGTTTTAGGTCTTCGTTTTTGCAGTTTTAGTCTGGACGGGAGGTGCAAACATAGCAAAAGGTCTCCGTTTCTAAACGAAAACGTAGTAGTGTGGATGGGGCCTAAAAGTGAGTGTGTTCATCAGACAGTCTTACAGCGGCTGGACGTGAGTGTTTGGCTCAGAGCAGGATGAGCGTCCAGCAGCTTCCCCAGAAACATGACAGAGGACAGAGACGCTTTCAGACCCCCGACATCAGTCCACTGAGAGAGAGAGAGAAAAGAGAGAGAGAGAGAGAGAGAGTAAGAGGGAGAGAGAGTGGAGAGTAGTGTGTGTGTGTGTGTGTGTGTGTGTGTGTGTGTGTGTGTGTGTGTGTGTGTGTGTGTGTGTGTGTGTGTGTGTGTGTGTGTGTGTGTGTGAGTGTGTCTTCACACCCGTGAGTGGATCTGGTCCAGGATGAAGAGCAGAAGCGCTTGATTCGGGACGTCCAGTGTCACCTGCAGCAGAACTGAAACAAACACACACACACACACACACACACACACACACACACACACACACACACACACACACACACACACACACACACACACACACACTTCTCAATCTCATAAACCTCAAATCATGATGATTCCTGAGCAAAACCTGCTAAATCGACCCTATTTCCGACAATTCCAGGGTCACGGTTGTGTGAACCGAGGTGGTGAACGGGAGAAAACAGCAAAAATGATTTTTGTGTTCATATTTGCTCCAATAGCTAAATAAAAAAAAAACACAACAACTTTCTACGTTTTTTCAAAAGAGGAAAAAAACGTGGAGATTTTGATTGAAATAACAGAAAGTACATGTCTTAAAAGAAGACAAAATCTCAAAAAAATCTAAATATTGATCACCCTGTACGGTCTGATCCAGCAGTGATGAATCCACGGCACTGAACAGCGTTCCTGAAACAAATGAGTTATATTCTGAAGTTAGTTATGTTGTTTCGCTATGTCTAAGTGATTCATTTTAAAGTTTGTGAAGATTATCATCAACAAAAACACATAAGAATCAAAAACTTTTGTTGGTCATAGATCTTATTTTATACAAAAGTCCAAAAGCCAGTGACAAATCTATTATAATCGAGAGATTTTGTAAATACATAACGTTAGCCTATTGCACAATATGGAGGAGTAACAGAAATGTCATATTTAGTGGTATTTAATGATGCGTAGAGTGTATTTAATAGATAACACAGTTTTTCTTACTCAGTAATGATGAGATGAAGTTTATTTTTCCTTCTTCTTCGCGATACAGCAGCTCGCGAACCGCGGCCACACGCATCACGGACACGAGCGCCGCGCGCTTGCGCACCGCCTGCAATGTGATTATGAACGTCGTCAATCATGAACTTCCACACGGTGGCGCTCGTTAAACGCGCATATTATTTCATATGTATCCAAATATTACTGTTCTTACCGATACATCCGACCTGTCCATCATCTCCAGGACGCACGCGACGCAAATGCCGCCGCGCTCCCACCGCGGCCCGTGTGCGTCGCGTTTCTTCTCACATATCGCGTCTGAACTCGACATGTTTTCGGTTATTCGACACGAAATTGACTGATGTGATGATTCAGAGTGCGATATATCAGTTTTACGCGATTAAAAGACTACAATCACGATACTAATGTACACGCGCGCGAGGACGAGTCGGTCTGACCAATCGGAGCGAGGTCACGAGACCTATTGACCAATCAAATCCAACAATGGGAAAAATAAGTAATTTTTGTACTCTATTTTACCTCGTAAAACATACAGAGATAACAATAACATGTTTATGACATACAACTTTGTATACAATATTTAACATGTAACAATATGTTCAAACGTTAAACCAAAGAGTAAGCTCCATTTCACTTGGAAATATTTCACAGCACTGAAGTAAAAATCAGTTTCTAAATCCAACATTAACTAATTCCAACGTCTAAAAGCTATTTGTTGAAGAATTGTAAGATAGATAACGTTAGATTATAGATGGATGGATGGATGGATGCAGATATTTTCTACTGAATTCCAGTCAATATACAAATAATAAACATGACAATAATCCAACATATAGAGTACAAATATTAAACAAATATAGACTACAAGAAATAGGAAAAGAAAATATACAGTGTAATTTATAAAATAATAATGCAAGTCAAAAGAAAGAAAATAATATGAACAGGAAAAAACATGTATGAGATCATCATATAAAAGCTTCACATAGAGCTTTGCTTACATTTTAAACTATTTTTCAGTAGTAACGTTAACTCAATATAATTTTTCATTGGATGCAGAGAAATGCTCATTTTGCCTAAATACGAATGATGTCATCGTTCTGTTTTCTTATTGGTTAAAACATCATCTGCTATTTAATGGTCTGCGTCCCATTCGCCAACTTATACAACGCCTTACTCTTTTTTGAAGAAAAAGTACATTCTTTGAGTGTGTAGCAGCAAGCTTTGGGACATAGACTACTTCATATTTAACGGACAGATCTGTCGCGTGCATCACCATAAACTGGCCTGTCAATCATATTGTCCATAATTTCCTAGCGTTTCAGAGAGAATTGTTGTAGCACGTTGATGTGCCATTCGTGGGTATTTGGAGACTCTCCTCATGTGATTGCAATTTGAATATGATGCATTTAAAAGTTAATGGCTAAATGTATCTTTACACAAGTACACAATGCTGCTGCAAATGCAATATAATCTTGACAACATTGAATAAATAAATTTTCGTCAGGTTAGATAGGCTAGGCTACTGATAATTAATCACTTAATTAATCAATTAACTTATCTGTCTATATTTCTATCTATGCATCTATTAATGTGTCACATGCCTATGATACTCTGATCTGTCTCAAGCATTTCAGTCAATGTGTAAATTTAAATGTTGGCCTAAATAAAACTAAGCAAATTGTAGGCTACTATAAATGTCACTATATCACCAAAAATCCGCTATCTCAAAATCAAACTCCTCTCACGTAGTCACGTGACATGAAACATCCGCGCTTCGGGATCTCGAAAAGCTTCGGAACGTCAAGCCCCGTTCAAGGCCCGTACACACTACACGCGACTTTATCGCTGCAAGCGACGCGACACCATTCATTTCAATGGTGAGCGGGCGACTTCCGGCGACACGCGCGACAGCGACCGTTGGCGACTAGATGGGGCGTGTCAAGCGACAAGAGACAAGCGACAAAAGTTGAGAAATTTTTAACTTTATGCAAATGAAGAGCGATTTTCGCGAGCGACAACCAATAGGAGTGGAGCGTGATCCTTCTCCTCAGCCCCTGGGCCCTAGTGCACGGTAGTTAAAGATGGATGAGAAATTGATCCTTGCGGTTAGCAATTTTCCAATTTTGTTTGATATGTCTCTGCCAACATACAGGGACATAAATAAAAAGAATGATGCGTGGAAAGCAGTTTCGGCGATCGTGGGGATTCCAAGTAGGTTCAAATGATTGAATAGTCTGTACAATTAACTATTTTTTTTGACAGAGACAGTAAACAAAACCTAAGTTAACGTACTATAGTGGCCTTTCTAATATTTTAGTGCTATTTACACTCCCCAATTACATGTTTATATACTCCATAATGTTATTGAAATCAATGTATACTAGATATAAATAACCTATTACTGTACAGTTCAGCAAGAAAGCTGATTCGCTGTCTTTTGGAAGTCCCGCTAGCGACTAGTGATGGGAACGCCCACTAGCGACCTCATCGCCAGCGATTGGCGACTTGCAGCGACAAAGTCGCGTGTAGTGTGAACGGGGCTTCACACCGCCAGCGACACGCAGCGACAAAGCGACATGATCCCATTCATTTCAATGGAGCGCTGGCGACATCCGGCGACACGAGCGACAGTGACCGTTGGCGACAGAATGTGGGCGTGTCAAGCGACAAGAGACAAGCGACAAAAGTTGAGAAATTTCAACTTTATGCAAATGTGAAGCGATTTTCACGAGCGACAAGACAACCAATAGGAAAGTAGACTTTCAGTGGAGCTCACGTCACCGTCTCGAGTTCAGGCAAGACAGAGGAGTTCGACGGAGATTTCACTGTTTTATCTGATTTGACTGTAACCACATACATGGATATAATAAAATGAGGCATGGAAAAGAAACTGTCGACAGTCTCAGTGAGTTTAATTCATACATTTATAGTTCGAGTGTTGTAATTTTATGATGCACGTTTACGTTTAGCACTGCTGCAGTTCATTTTACAGTTTCCCCTGCATTATGTTGACTATTAGGGACAAGAAAATTGATTATTTGTCAAATTCAAATGACGTTTTAGTAATATATGACAGAATGAGTGAGTTTAATTTGTTGATTGATCGATCGTTAATCTTGTAAATGATTTAATCCACTGAACACTGCTGTGGTAATATAAAAACACTCTCCCAACAACATACTGTTTCTTTTGAGCCTAATTCCTAGTCAAATAAAAAAATATATAGTTGTATATATATATATATATATATCACTTCTGATGGTATTTTGTATAGATATGGCCAGACGTGTAGTCTACCAATAACAGTAGAGCGGCAGCACTACGAACGCCCACAAGCGACTTCACAGTACAGAGACTAGCGACATGTAGCGACAAAATCGCTGGCGGTGTGAACAGGGCTTGGCATCCCTACCGTAAAAGTACAAATCAAACATGGATTTTCACTTGTGGCCACGGGTTGCGCGAAGATCTCTGCTCTGCTTTCTGTTTTTCATCTTTTGTGGGACTTTGGCTTCACTTCAAGCAGGTAAATTATTAACTTTTGCTGAGTTTTACAGAGAACGAAAGTAAAAGTAAAACGTTTCTGCTCAGGTAACGACAGAACTGAAATTTGATTACACACTTACGTTGTTTATGAAATATAAGTACAGTATTTAAAGCAGGGGTCTCAAACTCAACTCAACTGGGGGCCGCTGGAGGTAGAGTATGGGTCAGGCTGGGCCGCATCAAGTATTCCACAAAAAATAGTATTCAAGTATTATAAAAAAAGGAGCACAACTGATCCAATCTTCTCAATATTTATTATTAACGTTTCTTCTGAACTGTTCCTCTGAATTTGAACATTCCTTTCTGTACATGATTGGTTCTTCATGAGCTGTCCTTCTGACAGTTGAAGTTCATTTTTACTAACTTTCTTTGTCTTTTCCCTATAACACATATTTGTGATATTTATATTTGCTTATGTCCTTTTTATTTTCTTTATACAACACATTAATGATATTGAATGTTTTTTTTTTTGGAAGCCACATTTCCTTTTATTATACTTAGAAAAACAATTATTGCTTTTGAAATACAAATATTTGCAGTCATGTCTGCCCGTCTTATTGAATTCTTTCTACACATGTATGTGTCTAAAATTACTGACTTTGCACAAATCAAGCAAACCTTCTTATCAACCTGCTGGACACATATTACAAGCTCAAAATGATTATTCTCACATTGTTTTAGAGCAGGGTCTCTCTCCAACACGTCGCTCGCGAGCGGCCAGTAGCTCGTGGCCTGATTGGTGGTAACTCGCCAAGGGGCCTGTTCACTGTTCACATATCGCGCTCACATATTTTGGGCGCTCAAGTTCGTTATTTCAAATGTAGGCGCGCGGCAAGCGCGCTCATAATTGAAGCGACGCGCGCAGTATGTTTGCACTTCGCGGTTGTCTATGACAACTAGCCTATTGACAACAAGCCCATCGTAAGCTGTCACGAGACTATCTATGGTAGCCCATAAGGGATAAAAAAAAATCCTTTTTTTAAAACGCGGCACACGCAACGACGGGCCGCACTAACATTAAACTTTAATGTCAAGTAGGGGGCCACAAAATATCACCCCGCGGGCCGCAAATGGCCCGCGGGCCGCGAGTTTGAGACCCCTGATTTAAAGTATTTGAGGTTTGACAACGTAGAACTAGCTTGCTAATTTACAGGTTTATCAGGGTTGTTTTTTAGGAGCCTTTAATTTAACCTAAAGATAAGGTCCTACTAGATTAACGGATACTTGCATAAACTGAAAAATAGTTTAATTTTAGTTTATACAACAGGATCTTGTTCCCTTTGGGATTGCTTTCAGATTTTGGATTTTTTTTTACCAATGTGTCCCTCAGAGTTACAGGCCTGCTTTATATTTTATTTTAATAGATTTCTTTTTTGTATCTTTCTGTAACTATAAATGTTTTCAGACTATCCAGAGTGTTTGATGTTTTTACTTATTTTACTTAAAGGACAAGTTCGGTATTTTACACTTAAAGGATTAGTTCACTTTTAAAAAAAACTTTTGCTGATAATTTACTCACCCCCATGTCATCCAAGATGTCCATGTCTTTCTTTCTTCAGTCGAAAAGAAATTAAGGTTTTTGATGAAAACATTCCAGGATTTTTCTTTATATAATGGACTTCAACAGACCCCAAACGGTTCAAGGTCCAAATGACAGTTTCAGTGCAGCTTCAAAGGGCTTTAAAACGATACCAGACGATGATGAATAAGGGTCTAATCTAGCGAAACGATCTGTCATTTCAAAAATAAATAAAAAAGTTTAAGTTTTATAAGCAAAAATGCTTGCCTTGCTCTGTTCTGTGATGCACGTTCGTGACTCTCCTGTTCGAACTCGTTCATCAAAATGAACTAATCTTTTTTCCGAGTCATTTCATTTATTCAACGAACAAAATGAACAAAATGACTCGAAAAAAGATAGTTTATTAAAAAGTGAACTAGTCCTTTAAAGCCCTGTTTTAAGATCGTTTCTGATGAAATAGAACAGTTAAAGGTGCTCTATGTAACTTTTAGCGGCCTCTAGCGGTGATGTTTCAGATTGCAACTAGAGATGCACCGATTGATCGGCTGGTGACCGGAATCGGCCGATTTTCACGTGATCGGCCATGACCGGCGACCGGCCGGTCAGTCTGACATAATCCGATTTTATGCCAGTCAAATGCACTCTGGCGCCGCATGATTATTAACATCGCGCAACATCAGCATCACATGTGCACACGGAACGCACATACGAGGAAACCTCGTGAATTACGTCCGTTTCACACCGCAAGCATTAGCAGCGTTTTTTTTTTCCCTCGGCGTGCATGTTAATCAATGAGTGCATTCATAACGGGAGCGTAAGCAGCGCGTGAGCGTCGAGCAGGAGCGTCGCGTGAGCAACAGTGAAGCGTGGGTTTTGGCGCCGAGTCTATTTTTGCTGCGCTCAATTAAAGTGAAAGCACACTTTTGATGGACAAAATAAATATGATTTCATCCAAAAAGTGCCCAAAATGCACAGAATTTGCATGTCTGGTGTGTTTTAACAAGAACTGAATTAGCCTAGGCTATGTCAGAAAAGAAAATTAAGACTCAAAAATATTTATAGAAAATGTACCCATTTAAACTTGTTTTTATTATTTCCCAATTGTTTTCCTGCACTTGCTCCACTTGTCCTGTTTAGCCTGACTGGACATGTGTCAGATGAGAAAAGAACTATTTGAGAAATATAACTTGCCATTGATGTACAGTACAAGTGATTGCAATAGGCCTGTGTGTGTGTGTGTGTGTGTGTGTGTGTGTGTGTGTGTGTGTGTGTGTGTGTGGTGTGTGTGTGTGTGTGTGTGTGTGTGTGTGTGTGTGTGTGTGTGTGTGTGTGTGTGTGTGTGTGTGTGTGTGTGTGTGTGTGTGTGTGTGTGTGTGTTGTTGTTGAGAAATATCTTTATACTGACAAATATCTTTATACTCCAATACGTGGAGCAGAATCAAAAAGGTGCTCCACGTATTTTACTTATCATTATTTACAGGCCTCCAAAATAATCTCCAGCCTTTGCTGAGGACTTTATAGAACTGTTATCAACAATTTCCTCTGTTTTGCCATTGCTGGAGATTTTAACATTCACATAGATAATGCAGAAACTAATATGGCAAAAGAAATCAAAACTGTTTTAAAAACTTTTGATCTGACTCAGCATGTACATGGACCCACACATAATCGTGGACACACTCTAGATTTACTTATCAGTAAGGGTCTAAACATCTCATCGATTGTTATTAAGGATGTAGCACTGTCTGATCATTTCTGTATTTTCTTTGATATTTTGATCTCTCCTGCCATTGAAAATAGATCTGTGTCTGTCAAGAAGAGATGCTTAAACGAGAACATTAGTGTGCTGTTTATGAAGGCTATATCTTTAAAACCAAGCATATCTGCTGACTCTGTTGATTTTCTCCTTGAATCTTTTAACTCAAAAATTAAAAGTGTCATTGATGATATTGCTCCTGTGAAAGTCAGGAAGAATAGTGGTAGACAAAAAGCACCTTGGAGAAACTCAACAGCAGTGCAAAACATGAAAAGACAATGCAGAAGAGCAGAGCGCATGTGGCGGAAGACAAAACTTGTAGTCCATTATAACATCTACAAAGACAGCATCCATGCTTTTAATATGGAACTAGGCAAAGCTAGACAGACTTTCTTCTCGAATATTATAAACAGCAACTTAAACAACACACGCACTCTTTTTGCTACTGTAGAGAGACTGACAAACCCCCCAAGCCAGATTCCCAGTGAAATGCTCTCAGACAGCAAGTGCAGTGAGTTTGCTTCTTTCTTCTCTGAGAAAATCAATAATATCAGAAAGGTGATCAGCTCATCCTTGAGTTGTGCTGGGGTCAAACAGATCAGACCACTACCTGAGAAAGTAGTTACTATGTACCTATGTACTAAAGTTTATAGTACTATGTACTATAAACCGTACATCACCTTAAAACATCAACCTGCGCCCTTGACGCACTTCCCACATCTTTTTTCAAAAGTGTGTTAAACTGTTTAGAAGCAGATCTTCTAGAAGTGGTAAATGCCTCACTTCTCTCTGGGAGTTTTCCAAACTCCCTGAAAACTGCAGTTGTCAAGCCCCTCCTGAAAAAGAGCAATCTAGATAAGACCATATTAAGCAATTATAGACCGATCTCAAATCTTCCTTTCATACACTGTTAGACCTTACCAGGTTTTTTACAGTAAAATACTGTATAAAATACAATATCATACCATTTTCCATTAAAACAGTAATATACCGTAGAAAACAAAACTAGCCTACAGGAATATGCTGTGAATTTACAGCTCTCAAAGTCGACACTCAGAGACTGTGTTCACAATCACACCCTATACCCTCATTCACTATTCCCTACATTAGTTCACTAATATAGTCCACTTGAATGAAAATAAGTGAGTGAATTGAGACACTGATGAACACCTGATAAGCAGAATCACTGAAGGACAGAGAAACAAGAACTGAAAAAGAGAAACACAAAAACTACAACTGACTTCCAGCAACACTGAGTGTGAATCCAGATTACAAACCAGTTTATAATTATTTATGTCATACATGTACAAAAGTTCTTGTTGAGAATTAACAGATAATAAAGTAAAAATAATAAAGTTTGTTGTCACCATAATGGAGATCAGTATTTGCTTTAGATGGTCTCTTGTCCCTGGAATTCTTACATTTATCTCTCTCTCTCTGACTGCTGTAACAGTGAGTTTAAAAAGCACATTTGTTGTAGCAAGAAAAAGTCAAGAGGAAGTTGATCTGGTGTTTTTGGCTTTTGTGATGATGTCACAATCATCCTGGACTCTTCTGTTTTTGAGATCTGTATATATATTCTTTGAATATATGGGTATTTAGTGTGAAACTTACATTAATTTATGGGAATAAAATAAATCTTTGGATCTACAATATTATGGTTAATCATGTCTTCTGAAGAATATTATAATCATATTGTATTTAAAAAATATCCTGCTTGAGTCAGACACACACAGACATCAACAATTATAATATGAATCTCAACAATGGTAACAATCAAAAGTTTCATGCAGTAGTGCATGCTGGGTTCCAGGATAGTATAAAACTCCCAGCATGCACTGCTGCATGAATAAAAAAAATATTGCCACCATTGTTGAGATTAATGTGCTAAATTTTGATATCTCTGTGTTTCTACGTGTCTGTGTAGCTCTGTTTTTTTTTTTTGGTTTATGTATGATGTGTTAAAAAATGAGTCATTGCAATTTATTACGGTTTTGGTAATGTAACACTTTTGACTGAGGATTAAACTCTGAATGAGTGAGAATGAAGTCTTTAGTGAATGAACAGGCAATATGATGATTTTAATATTTTGACAAATCCAATCATTCATAAACTCTGTGTGTGCACAAGTGTGATTTGCATAAACACAGCTCAAGCATCAAAAGAAAATTAATGTTACAGCATCATCATACCAACTAAAGCAAACACTGATCTCTTTAATGGTAACTTCAAACCAAACATTTTCAATTAAACATCTCGATAACAACTTCTGTCGATGTATGACAGAAATAAAGCCATACTGGTTAATAATAAGGGTAATAATGTATAATGGCTGGAAGTCAGTTGTAGGTCTTGTGTTTCTCTATTTTCTGTTCTTGTTGTTTCTCTTTCCTTCAGTGATTCTGCTTGTTAACAGCAGGTGTTCATCACTAATGCTCAACAATCACTTACATATTCCCTTAATTATCTGACTGCAACACTGTCTATGTTACTTTTTACTCTTTGTAGTGTGGATTTTCCTGTGGAGTTGAAAGGGTTAACAGTGAAAGATAAAAAGACACACCCACAAAATGTATTTTAACAGCAATAAACTGTAAGTTATAAAACAGGTTTATACTGGCAACAGTGTTGCCAGTAGTTTACTGTAAAATCTTGTTTTTTGGGTCACCATTGTGCTGAAGAGTAGAGCCTGTGCTTCAGTCCAGGAGAAGATCTACAAACATTGATGATACGCTGCATGTTGCTTTATTTAAAAGGCAGTGACTGTGTAGTTGCTGGTCCAGTGGAAATCTCTTTATTTACAAAAGTTAATTTTTGTGGTTTCTGATTAAATAAGTTCGCAATAATGCTTTGCTCCCGTTATTAATGCATTGTACATTTTAGTTAATACTTTTAAATGACAGTTTAATGCAGTCGGTTTCTGCAAGTGAAATTACTTAATTCGAGTTTTAGTGCATTTTTACAGTAAATAACTGGCAACAGTGTTGCCAGTATTTTACTGTAAAAAAACCTGGTAAGGTCTAACAGTGTAGGCAAGATCATTGAAAAAGTTGTCTTCAATCAGCTGAACAAATTCTTAAGCTCAAATGGATACTTTGACAATTTTCAATCTGGTTTCCGATCGCATCACAGCACAGAGACAGCGCTCATAAAGATAATAAACGATATTCGCTTAAATACTGATACAGGCAAATTATCAGTGCTGGTACTACTCGACCTCAGTGCTGCATTTAACACTGTCGATCACAACATACTTCTTGACAGGCTGGAAAACTGGGTGGGGCTTTCTGGGATAGCCCTAACATGGTTTAGGTCATACTTAGAAGGGAGAGGTTATTATGTGAGTATAGCAGACCATAAGTCTGAGTGGACATCCATGACATGCGGAGTCCCTCAAGGCTCAATTCTTGCACCACTCCTATTCAACCTGTATATGCTCCCAATGAGCCAAATAATGAGAAAGAACCGAATCTCTTACCACAGCTATGCAGACGACACACAGCTCTACTTAGCCCTATCGCCTAACGATTACAGCCCCATTGACTCCCTGTGCCAATGCATTGATGAAGTAAACAGCTGGATGTGCCAAAACTTTCTTCAGTTAAACAAAGACAAAACTGAAGTCATTGCGTTTGGAAACAAAGATGAAGTTCTCAAGGTGAATGCATACCTTCACTCTAGGGGTCTAACAACTAAAAATCAAGTCAGGAATCTTGGTGTGTCTCTAGAGTCAGACCTTAGTTTCAGTAGTCATGTCAAAGCAATTACTAAATCAGCATACTATCATCTGAAAAATATTGCAAGAATTAGATGCTTTGTTTCCAGTCAAGACTTAGAGAAACTTGTGCATGCTTTCAACACCAGCAGGGTGGATTATTGTAATGGACTCCTCACTGGCCTTCCTAAAACCACCATAAGACAGTTGCAGCTCATACAGAACGCTGCTGCCAGGATCCTGAGCAGAACCAGAAAATATGAACATATCACACCAGTCCTCAGGTCTCTACACTGGCTCCCAGTTACATTTAGGATTGATTTAAAAGTATTATTACTGGTATATAAATCATTCAATGGGCTAGGACCTCAATATATTGCAGATATGCTCACTGAATATAAACCCAACAGATCACTCAGATCATTAGGATCACATCAGTTAGAAATACCAAGGGTTCACTCTAAGCAAGGAGAGTCTGCTTTTAGCTACTATGCCAGCCGCAGCTGGAACAGCTTCCAGAAGAGATCAGATGTGCTCCTACAGTAGTCACATTCAAATCCAGACTCAAAACACATCTGTTTAGCTACACTGTTAGACCTTACCAGGTTTTTTTACAGTAAAATACTGGCAACACTGTTGCCAGTTATTTACTGTAAAAATGCACTAAAACTCAAATTAACTAATTTCACTTGCAGAAACCGACTGCATTAAACTGTCATTTAAAAGTATTAACTAAAATGTATAATGCATTAATAACGGGAGCAAAGTATTATTGCGAACTTATTTAATTAGAAACCACAAAAATTAACTTTTGTAAATAAAGAGATTTCCACTGGACCAGCAACTACACAGTCACTGCCTTTTAAATAAAGCAACATGCAGCATATCATCAATGTTTGTAGATCTTCTCCTGGACTGAAGCACAGGCTCTACTCTTCAGCACAATGGTGACCCAAAAAACAAGATTTTACAGTAAACTACTGGCAACAGTGTTGCCAGTATAAACCTGTTTTATAACTTACAGTTTATTGCTGTTAAAATACATTTTGTGGGTGTGTCTTTTTATCTTTCACTGTTAACCCTTTCAACTCCACAGGAAAATCCACACTACAAAGAGTAAAAAGTAACATTGACAGTGTTGCAGTGAGATAATTAAGGGAATACGTAAGTGATTGTTGAGCATTAGTGATGAACACCTGCTGTTAACAAGCAGAATCACTGAAGAAAAGAGAAACAACAAGAACAGAAAATAGAGAAACACAAGACCTACAACTGACTTCCAGCTATTACACATTATTACACTTATTATTAACCAGTATTACTTTATTTCTGTCATACATCGACAGAAGTTGTTATTGAGATGTTTAATTGAAAATGTTTGGTTTGAAGTTACCATTAAAGAGATCAGTGTTTGCTTTAGTTGGTATGCTGATGCTGTAACATTATTTTTTTTTTTTATGCTTGAGCTGTGTTTATGCAAATCACACTTGTGCACACACACAGTTTATGAATGATTGGATTTGTCAAAATATCAAAATCATCATATTGCCTGTTCATTCACTAAAGAATTCATTCTCACTCATTCAGAGTTTAAACCTCAGTCAAAAGTGTTACATTACCAAAACCGTAATAAATTGCAATGACTCATTTTTTAACACATCATACATAAACCAAAAAAAAAAAAAAAACAGAGCTACACAGTCATGTAGAAACACAGATATATCAAAATTTAGCACATTAATCTCAACAATGGTGGCAATACTTTTTTTATTCATGCAGCAGTGCATGCTGGAAGTTTTATACTATCCTGGAACCCAGCATGCACTGCTGCATGAAACTTTTGATTGTTACCATTGTTGAGATTCATATTATAATTGTTGATGTCTGTGTGTGTCTGACTCAAGCAGGATATTTTTTAAATACAATATATGATTATAATATTCTTCAGAAGACATGATTAACCATAATATTGATTTCATGTTGTAGATTCACAGATTTATTCCCATAAATTAATGTAAGTTTCATATTAAATACCCATATATTCAAAGAATATATACAGATCTCAAAAACAGAAAAGTCCAGGATGATTGTGACATCATCATTTTTGACTTTTTCTTGCTGCAACAAATGTGCTTTTTAAACTCACTGTTACAGCAGTCAGAGAGAGATAAATTTAAGAAGTTCAGGGACAAGAGACCAACTAAAGCAAATACTGATCTCCATTATGGTGACAACAAACTTTATTATTTTTACTTTATTATCTGTTAATTCTCAACAAGAACTTTTGTACATGTATGACAGAAATAATTATAAACTGGTTTGTAATCTGGATTCACACTCAGTGTTGCTGGAAGTCAGTTGTAGTTTTTGTGTTTCTCTTTTTCAGTTCTTGTTTCTCTGTCCTTCAGTGATTCTGCTTATCAGGTGTTCATCAGTGTCTCAATTCACTCACTTATTTTCATTCAAGTGGACTATATTAGTGAACTAATGTAGGGAATAGTGAAAGAGGGTATAGGGTGTGATTGTGAACACAGTCTCTGAGTGTCGACTTTGAGAGCTGTAAATTCACAGTACATTCCTGTAGGCTAGTTTTGTTTTCTACGGTATATTACTGTTTTAATGGAAAATGGTATGATATTGTATTTTATACAGTATTTTACTGTAAAAAACCTGGTAAGGTCTAACAGTGTATGCATTTACTGAATGAGCACTGTGCCACTGTTCGTCTGACTGTTTTTACTGTACTTTATTTTTTTTTTTTTATTCTAAACTGTTTTAATTATTCTTATGTTTTGATTATTTTATTTTCTCCTACGTAAAGCACTTTGAATTACCATTGTGTATGAAATGTGCTATATAAATAAACTTGCCTTGCAAGGCAAGGGTATATATATATATTTTTAATTGTTATTTATATATTATTTTATTGCCATTACCTGTTTTCATACAGAAGTTTAGTTTGCTATATATATATATATATATATATATATAAAAAATTGTTGGATATTGGATGTGAAAAGAAAGAAATGGTTCTGTTACGGGCTGAACAAGACAAGAGACGTGCAGATCCATATGCAAGGCTTTATTCCAAAACATGGTCTTAACACAGGCAAGGTCAATAAACAGCAAACAGGTATGGCAGAGGCATGACACAGAGTAATCCTTAGGGCAAGCGTGGGTCGACGATCGGCGAACAATATCCAACAAGGGCAAGGCAGAGAGAGAGAATCCAGGGAGACAGCAATAATCCAAAAGAGGTACAAACAGAGTCCAAAGGGCTAGGCTAAGGATGAATCCAGGAAACAGGTAGTGATGGGTCGTTCGCGAATGAGTCGGCTCTAAGAGCCGGCTCTTGTAGGTGAACGACGGGAGCTGGCTCGCACATCTGAAGAGCCGACTCTATTTAAAAAAAATAGCCTAAAGAAATGTAATCATTGTGTAATAATGAAATAATGAATGCATTTTATTTTATTTAAAATGATTGACTAATTCAAAGAACAAAAAAAAATGTCATATAGGCCTAAAGGCGCACACATTCATTTCGACTGTCTGATCAGCCTCACATTCTGTGTGTGTGCGCGTGTTTGCGTGTGTGCGCGCGCGGTGCGTGTGTGCGCATGCTAGTTATACAAAACATAACTAGTGAGATAGTTCATGCTGGTTATAACATGCCAATAAAGAAGAGAGATAAAGAGGGACCAGTTTAATCCTTTCAGTTATTTATTTTTCTTTAATATGGGTAATATTATCTTGTGAGTCAAAAGAGCCGGCTCTTTTCAGTGAGCTGAGTCAAACGAGCCGACTCACAAAAAAGAGCCGGATTGCCCATCACTAGAAACAGGCAAGAATCATAACAGGACAAGGCAACACTAAGATCAATGGATGGCTCGGTAGAGAAGCTAACACTAAGGGAGTGCTAAACGCAAAACAATACTTGGCATCAGGGAGAGAAAGTCCAAGGCTTATAAAGTGTGTGAGATAGTGTGTGATAGTTCTCAGGTGTGAGCGTGATTAGTGGAATCAGCTGTGAGAGTAGTCAATGCAATGAATGATGGGGATTGTAGTGAAGTGCAAAAGTCCATGCTGTGATTTGGTGACCTCTGGTGGTGATTAACCGGAAGTGCATGGACCAGATTCGTGATAGGTTCTTCCATAACACTGGACTTTAGATGTGTGTGAATTTCCCACACCAGGAGTATTATTTATATAGGCTAGTTCTATTTTATAGCGATTATCTGTTTAGAACATGTTCTATGCAACATGTTCTATTAAAGAGAAGTTAGAAAATAAATATTTGTGTGTGCTGTGAAGTGGTTTAAAAAAAGGAAATCAGAATCGGCTAAAATCGGTATCGGCAGGTCAAACTCAAGAAAAATCGGAATCGGCCTAGAAAATTGTAATCGGTGCATCTCTAATTGCAACCAATTTTTACAAGTCCGCTCGTGCTCGAACTCATAGACAATACAGTCTATTACGCAAATATCTCGGCGAATACCAGACGGATTCGGCGAGCACTGAGCTCGTTGGGACCATCTAGTCGAGCTAAAAAGAACCATATAAGTTCCATAGTTTTTGGTGGTGTTTTCGCGGAGATATTAGCAGAAAACCATCGGGCGCGCTGCAAAATTGCGGAAACCGGTGACGTCACGATCTCAGAAGAAAATTGCTCGTATCTCTGGAACGCAAAGACCCAGAGAGCTCAAATTCGGGGGAGGAGGTCCCAGGGGGACCCTTGCCCGAACGCTAGAGTGGCGAGCCTCGGGGACACCCCCTACCGGATCGCCGTTCACTGGGACCCCCGATTTCGAACGGCTATAACTCGGGGAGCCGGGCGAGTTGGACCTCGGGGGTGGGCTCGTTCGAAAGGCCCCGTCCAGCACTACGAACGATTAGAGTCTTGGGAATATTGATCAAAGATTGGCCGAGATATAAGCCGAAAAACGTGCGCCTTTAACCGGACGTAACTCCCTGACCGTCTACAATAGACTGTATAAGGAGAGAGGCTCGGGAGCGCGCATGCACGTCACATCCGTTGGATTTCGCGGTAAATCCGACCCGGAGACTTCACATAGAAATATGAATATTGGCCTTCAGAGGTAATAGCAAAACTCAACAAGTGGATCATTGTAATGTGTGATTACAACCCCTTCACACACAGGCAATAAAAAAGGATTCATTTTAGAAGAAAAGCTACATAGAGCACCTTTAAGATTGAAATTTGGACACATGCTGCTGGGTGTTGGCCCGAGAATTTTCGGTTTCTGTGGTAGCACCCCCACTCACCGAGTGGTCTGGGGTGTTCACTGATATGCTCACACAAAAATGGCTGCAAAAGATGCTTTCCAACAGGTTTTATCGTAGTTTTTGTCCAAGTCAAGTCAATGAAGTTGGAAAAAAGCTACGATAAAACCTGTTGGAAAGCATCTTTTGCAGCCATTTTTGTATGAGCATATCAGTCAACACCCCTGACCACTCGGTGAGTTGGATTGTTCCAATGCAACCATTGTGGAGGTGGGGGTGCTATAGAAACCGAAAATTCTCGGGCCAGCAGCATGTGTCCAAATTTCAATCTTAACCGTTCTATTTCATCAGAAACGATCTTGAAACAGGGCTTTAAGTGTAAAATACCGAACTTGTCCTGTACAGAACGTTTACACTTCATTGAACTGTTATTGCATATATTATTCCTCTTCATTGCAGAGAAACACTCGCTGTATTACATTTACACTGGTTTGTCCAAACCTGTGGATCTGCCGGGCATCTATGAATTCACTGCTATGGGTCTGCTAGACGACAGACAGATCGACTATTACAATAGTAGAGAAAATAGAAAGATTCCCACACAGCCCTGGATGAAAGAGAAAATGCAGGACGATTACTGGGAAAAAGGCACTCAGTCGAGAAAGAGCAAAGAACAGTGGTTTAATGTCAATATCAAGATCCTGATGGACCGCATGAGACACAATGAATCAGGTGAGAAACAATTATTTAACCTACATATTGTATATAAATATTCTTATATAAAAATGTTATTGTTATCATCGTACAAACTTTTACATTTGTGTCCATTTCAGATCTTCATGTTCTTCAGTGGAGAACTGGTTGTGAAGTTGAGCAGCAGGGAAATGGGGTATATTTTCTCAAAGGTGTTTCTGAGTACGGCTATGATGGAGAAAACTTCTTGTCTTTTGATGATAAAGAGTATCAATGGGTCGCCCCAGTTGGCGCAGCTCTACCAACCAAGAGAAAATGGAACAATGTGCCGATCCTAAATCAATACACCAAAGGCTACCTGGAGAAAGAGTGTGTGGACTGGCTCAACAAATTCAGAGAATATGGAGACGAGGAGCTCAGAAACGGCTGTGAGTAAATGTGTTTGTATTTGTTGATGATCAGCAGCTGATGAATAAGATTGATGAACAGATTTCTGTGTTTTCAGCTCCACCAGATGTTCATATGTTTGCAAAGAAGTCTATCTGGGACAGATCCAAGCTGAAACTGACCTGTCTGGCCACCGGCTTCCTCTCCAAAGATGTGATGTTGATCATTAGGAAATATCGCACATCTCTGCCTGAAGATCAGATTGAATCCTCAGGAATCAGACCAAACCATGATGGATCCTATCAGCTGAGGAAGAGTGTGGAGATCAAGAAGGAGGAAAGGGCCGTTTATGATTGTTTTGTGGCCCAGAGAACCCTCAAAGAACCAATCATCATCAAATGGGGTAATTATAGCTACTGTGTTACCCATTTTCTCACCCATTTTTGTTTTTGAAATCCTGAAATTGTTCCCTAAAACTATTTTTATCTTTTTGCATGTGTACAGATGGGGCATGCAAGTATTGCCATGAAGAAACTGGTTGGATTGGAGTTGTGCTTATGCTGCTAGGCATTGCTTTAGTGCTTTACTTAGTGAAGAAAAAGATCATTGGTGAGTAGTAGGGGTGGAACGGTACATGTATTTGTAGTGAACCGAAACGGTATGGTTCAGTGCATGAATTTACACGGAGAATACATGGTATAAAAATAAATAAAACTTGTGTGCAAATTAATTAATGTAATGGAACTACTGTTAGATATGCGGGTTCTTTAGAGACACATAATCTGCAGCCCCGCCTTAGGCAGTTTTTTGTCAGGTCGACGACGGTCCAGTGAGCGAGTCAGACGACGAGTACGGCGAGTGTTGGCGACCCACAAGAGTTTGAGGACCCGTCGGCCTCTTTAAAGGAACACGTCAACTTTTTTGGACTTTAGCTTATTCACCGTATCCCCTAGAGTTAGAGAAGTCCATACATACCTTTTTCATCTCATCGTGCGTGACTCTGTTTTTGACGCACCCACCGCTAGCCTAGCTTAGCACAAAGACTGGATGTAAATGGCTATAGGTGGCATACTAATCCCAATAAGTGACAAAATTGTCCTATTTACATGTTGTGATTTGTATAGTCACAGAGTGTACAAATCACAAGGTCATATGAGACAGACATCTTTTAACCGTATATATACTGGGAACTATATTTTCAGAAGGAGAAGCACTGCTACTTGGGCGGAGTGATAACCGCAGCACCTGAGACGCACCGTTGTTTCTTCTTGTTCACCTCTAGCTCCGCTCATTTGTTACTGGGTTGATTGAGTGCGTTCGTGACAACACAATACTAACATTACAGGGGATTCATGGAGCCCGGGAACTACTGCAATAGTAGTGACCACCCTATTCATATATCACTAACGTTACATTAGATCCAGCTAATGGCACTGTTACAGTAGGCTGGTCATCTAAAAACATAACGGAACACTTGCTGAAGCCACAGGTGATCTACTTTGTCCTGTCTGTGCTATCGATGGGATGGCCGTGTCCTTCAGCACACCACAGGTTTCATGGTGGCAAATTCCATTTTTTTCAAAATGGTCGTCCTCAGTGAAATGTACTGAGCAAACACGATGGTCCTCCTTGATGATCTCTTCAGGTGTGTTTGGATCGATATCCAGAGCAAGTAGCCATTGATTCATCAGGTCAGCGTTTTTGGTTGGAATTCTATGAAACATCATGGTATTACCTGGTTTCCCCTCACTGTTAGCCCTTACCAGGTTTTTTTACAGTAAAATACTGGCAACACTGTTGCCAGCAATTTACTGTTAATTGTACAGTTCTTTACTGTAATCTACAGTATATTACTGTAAAAATGCACTAAAACTCGAGTTAACTAATTTCACTTGCAGAAACCGACTGCCTTAAATTGACCAACTATAATTTTAACGTATTATAACATTTATAATACATTAATAAT
The DNA here is from genome assembly GCA_036326025.1 of Chrosomus eos. NCBI lineage: Eukaryota > Metazoa > Chordata > Actinopteri > Cypriniformes > Leuciscidae > Chrosomus > Chrosomus eos. The sequence continues at coordinate 5,975,941 of CM070821.1, forward strand.
GTGAGCAAAGTATTACTGTGAACTTATTTCATTTGCAACCACAAACAAACGTTTGTAAATAAAGAGATTTCCACTGGACCAACAACTACACAGTCACCGCCTTTTAAACAAAGCAACACAAAGCGTATCATCAATGTCTGTAGATCTTCTCCTGGACTGAAGCACAGGCTCTACTCTTCAGCACAATGGTGACCCAAAAAACAAGATTTTACAGTAAACTACTGGCAACAGTGTTGCCAGTATAAACCTGTTTTATAACTTACAGTGTATTACTGTTAAAATACATTTTGTGGGTGTGTCTTTTTATCTTACACTGTTAACCCTTTCAACCCCACAGGAAAATCCACACTACAAAGAGTAAAAAGTAGCATTCACAGTGTTGCAGTAAGATAATTCAGTGAATATGTGAGTGATTGTTGAGCATTAGTGATGAACACCTGCTGTTAACAAGCAGAATCACTGAAGGAAAGAAGAACAACAAGAACAGAAAATAGAGAAACACAAGACCTACAACTGACTTCCAGACATTACACATTATTACACTTATTATTAACCAGTATGACTTTATTTCTGTCATCTACAGAAGGTGTTATTGAGATGTTTAATTGAAAATGTTTGGTTTGAAGTTACCATTATAGAGATCAGTGTTTGCTTTAGGTGGTATGCTGATGCTAAAACATTTGTGTTTCTTTTGCTGCTCGAGCTGTGTTTTAGCAAGTCACACTTGTGCACACACACAGTTTATGAGTGATTGGGGTTATGATGATTATTTTGACAAAATCATCATATTGTTGTTCATTCACTAATCTAGTTCATTCTCACTCGTTCAGAGCTTTATCACCAATCAAAAGTGTTACATTACCACCACTGTGAAACCAATGACTCTTTTTTTTTTAACATATCATTCATAAACCAAACAAAATAGAGCTACACTGTCTCTTAGAAACACAGAGATATCACAATTTTGCACATGAATCTCAACAATGGTGGCAATATTTTTTTTTATTCATGCAGCAGTGCATGCTGGGAGTTTTATACTATACTGGAACCCAGCATGCCTTGCGACATGAAACTTTTGATTGTCACCATTGTTGAGATTTGTATGCTGATTGTAGATGTTTGTGTCTGAGTTAAGCTTGAGGGGAAATATTTTTAATACAGTATATGAATATAATAAACTTCAGAAGACCAGAATACAGAAATTTTGATTTCATTTTTTATAGATAAATGCTAAATATGAAATTACTATAAATATATACAAGGAATTCTGAGAATCAGAAAAATGTCCAGAATGATTGTGACATTTTCACAAAAGCCAAAATCAACAAATCATCTTTCCTTTGACTTTTTCATTCAATAACAGATGTGTTTTATAATCTCACTGTTACAGCAGTCAAAGAGAGATGAATGGTTAGAAATCCAGGGACAAGAGACCAACTAAAGCAAATACCGATCTCCATCATGGTGACAAAAAACTTTATTATTAACTAAATCTCTGTCAATTCTCAACAAGAACTTTTGTACATGTATGAAAGAAATAATTGTGAACTGGTTTGTAAACTGGTTTCACACTCAGTGTTGCTGGAAGTCAGTTGTAGTTTTTGTGTTTCTCTTTTTTCAGTTCTTGTTTCTCTGTCCTTCAGTGATTCTGCTTATCAGGTGTTCATCAGTGGCTCAATTCACTCACTTCTTTTCATTCACTCATTCAAGTGGACTATATTAGTGAACTAATGTAGGGAATAGTGAATGAGGGTATAGGGTGTGATTGGGAACACAGCCTCTGGGTGTCTGTTAACTCACAGTATATTCCTGTAGGCTACTTTCTCGAAAATGCAAATATAACCCAGAATGCATTGTTTTCTACGGTATATTACTGTTTTAATGGAAAATGGTATGATACTGTCACTTTTTTTACAGCAAGGGCTAACAGTGCTGTTTATTGTCACAGCTCTTTACAATACAGCGAACACCCAAGATTGTAAACTATGCTTTTACTATCTAGTAATTGCTGACTCTATAACTCCAACTCTGAACGAACTCTCTGCTCCTCACCACAGCGCGTCTCAGGTGCTGCGGTTATCACTCCGCCCAAGTAGCAGTGCTTCACCTTCTGAGAATATAGTTCCCACACTGTTAGACCTTACCAGTTTTTTACAGTAAAATACTGTATAAAATACAATATCATACCATTTTCCATTAAAACAGTAATATACCGTAGAAAACAAAACTAGCCTACAGGAATATACTGTGAATTTACAGCTCTCAAAGTCGACACTCAGAGACTGTGTTCACAATCACACCCTATACCCTCATTCACTATTCCCTACATTAGTTCACTAATATAGTCCACTTGACTGAAAATAAGTGAGTGAATTGAGACACCGATGAACACCTGATAAGCAGAATCACTGAAGGACAGAGAAACAAGAACTGAAAAAGAGAAACACAAAAACTACAACTGACTTCCAGCAACACTGAGTGTGAAACCAGTTTACAAACCAGTTTATAATTATTTCTGTCATACATGTACAAAAGTTCTTGTTGAGAATTAACAGATAATAAAGTAAAAATAATAAAGTTTGTTGTCACCATAATGGAGATCAGTATTTGCTTTAGTTGGTCTCTTGTCCCTGGACTACTTACGTTTATTTCTCTCTGACTGCTGTAACAGTGAGTTTAAAAAGCACATTTGTTGTAGCAAGAAAAAGTCAAGAGGAAGTTGATCTGGTGTTTTTGGCTTTTGTGATGATGTCACGATCATCCTGGACTCTTCTGTTTTTGAGATCTGTATATATTATTTGAATATATGGGTATTTAATATGAAACTTACTTGAATTTATGGGAATAAAATAAATCTGTGAATCTACAATATGAAATCAATATTTTGGTTAATCATGTCTTCTGAAGAATATTACAATCATATATTGTATTTAAAAAATATCCTGCTTGAGTCAGACACACACAGACATCAACAATTATAATATGACTCTCAACAATGGTAACAATCAAAAGTTTCATGCCGCAGTGCATGCTGGGTTCCAGGATAGTATAAAACTCCCATCATGCACTGCTGCATGAATAAAAAAAATATTGCCACCATTGTTTAGATTAATGTGCTAAATTTTGATATATCTGTGTTTCTATGCGACTATGCAGCTCTGTTTATTTTTTTGGTTTATGTATGATGTGTTAAAAAATGAGTCATTGCAATTTATTACGGTTTTGGTAATGTAACACTTTTGACTGAGGATTAAACTCTGAATGAGTGAGAATGAATTCTTTATGAATGAACAAGCAATATGATGATTTTGATATTTTGACAAATCCAATCAATCATAAACTGTGTGTGTGCACAAGTGTGATTTGCATAAACACAGCTCAAGCATCAAAAAGAAAATTCATGTTACAGCATCAGCATACCAACTAAAGCAAACACTGATCTCTTTAATGGTAACTTCAAACCAAACATTTTCAATTAAACATCTCAATAACAACTTCTGTCGATGTATGACAGAAATAAAGCCATACTGGTTAATAATAAGTGTAATAATGTCTAATAGCTGGAAGTCAGTTGTAGGTCTTGTGTTTCTCTATTTTCTGTTCTTGTTGTTTCTCTTTCCTTCAGTGATTCTGCTTGTTAACAGCAGGTGTTCATCACTAATGCTCAACAATCACTTACATATTCCCTGAATTATCTCACTGCAACACTGTCAATGTTACTTTTTACTCTTTGTAGTGTGGATTTTCCTGTGGAGTTGAAAGGGTTAACAGTGAAAGATAAAAAGACACACCCACAAAATGTATTTTAACAGCAATAAACTGTAAGTTATAAAACAGGTTTATACTGGCAACACTGTTGCCAGTAGTTTACTGTAAAATCTTGTTTTTTGTGTCACCATTGTGCTGAAGAGTAGAGCCTGTGCTTCAGTCCAGGAGAAGATCTACAACCATTGATGATACGCTGCATGTTGCTTTATTTAAAAGGCAGTGACTGTGTAGTTGTTGGTCCAGTGGAAATCTCTTTATTTACAAAAGTTAATTTTTGTGGTTTCTAATTAAATAAGTTTGCAATAATACTTTGCTCCCGTTATTAATGCATTATACATTTTTGTTGATACTTTTAAATGACAGTTTAATGCAGTCGGTTTCTGCAAGTGAAATTAGTTAATTCGAGTTTTAGTGCATTTTTACAGTAAATAACTGGCAACAGTGTTGCCAGTATTTTACTGTAAAAAAACCTGGTAAGGTCTAACAGTGCAATATTTATACGGTTAAAAGATGTCTGTCTCATATGACCTTGTAATTTGTACACTCTGTGACTATACAAATCACAACATGTAAATAGGAAAATGTTTGTGTTATTTTGTCACTTATTGGGAGCAGTATGCTTGCTGTAGCCATTTACATCCAGTCTTTGTGCTTAGCTAGGCTAGCGGTGGGTGCGTCAGACAGAGTTACGGGACGCACGGTGATGAAAAAAGTATGTATGGACTTAACTTAACTCTGGGGGATACGGTGAATAAGCTAAAGTTCAAAAAAGTAAGCGTGTTCCTTTAAGATCCAAGTTTGGGAAAACTTCGGGGTAACGCTTTATTTTACGACCTGCAAACAACTGCGTAAGTAAACCCGAAATTACGGTGTACGTTTCTGTAATTAAAGCGTACTTCCGTGTAGGTATAGGGGAATAATATGTCAAGTTTGGGGTAATAAAGGGGTAACAAGCAGATAGTATACAACCTGCAAATAACTTCGTAAGTAAACTGAAATTACGGTGTACGTTTCTGTAAATATAGTGTACCTCCGTGCAAGCCTATTAGTTGTCATGGGGGTTAATGGATGTGTTGCGTAGGTTCGTCTCTGCTGACATGACCAGCACTTTAATAGCAGACTTATGTTTTATCCCTCTGTTTGTGTGTGTGTGTGTGTGTGTGTGTGTGTGTGTGTGTGTGTGTGTGTGTGTGTGTGTGTGTGTGTGTGTGTGTGTGTGTGTGGTGTGTGTGTGTGTGTGTGTGTGTGTGTGTGTGTGTGTGTGTGTGTGTGTGTGTGTGTGTGTGTGTGACCTGAGCAGGATGGCGGCGGCTTGGACTGCACACATGGACACTGTGGCGAGCAGGACATGGCCGAGGGGCGTGAGAGAACGGCGCGAGGCGGGTGCGTGATTGATAATGAGCTAGAGCTACACCTGCGAGACACACCGGTCTCGTATCTCTCACGGAGGAGCAGACATAAAGGAGGAGCGACGACAGTGAAGAACGAGAGAGGAACAGGCCTGATCCTGTGTTTTGTTTGTGCTTTTATTTTATTCTTAAAAGTGTTGAACGTTCGCCGGTTCCCGCCTCCTCCTTCCCATAACAATGAACCCCATTACAGACACCTGCAGACAGGAAACCCAGTCAGCCACACCCTTCACGATGACATCACACACACCTGTGAACTCAAAGGCAGTCGGGAACAAGCGCACAGCCTGGCTGCACACACACACACACACACACACACACACACACACACACACACATGGGGACCTTTAGGTCCCCACAGTGACTCGAGTCCCCATGAGTCTGTGTGCATTCGGGTTTAAGTCCCCACCAGGAAAAACATGTCTCCACATACACACACACATGTCTCCACATACACACACACACACACACACACACACACACACACACACCCTAAAGATGGAGGCACCAGCACCTGATTTGATAGCACTGGGGGTGTTTTTAATCATAAATTTAATCATAAAATTACTGTTGTTTTGCATTAATAAGTGCAGTTACTAAATAATATTACATGTTTATTTCCAGGAAGAGCACGTTTGACAGTAAAGCACTGAGCTTGTGCTGAGATGCAGATACACTCGTTTTTAACAACAAGTTTTAAAGGGAACATTTTAATAATATTCTCCTCTTATTGAACGCACCATTGTTCTTCACTAGTGTCACACTGAACTGACCGACAGCTTTAGTGGTCATTAAAGAGGCGCTCTTTACTTTCTGTGCAATTCATCGCAATCTGAAGAAGTTTTTGTTTTTCATGACTGTGATTTTTCCTACTTCTTACTTCAGTACAAAAAGTGTCTTTGTGTCTTTTAAATTTTTTTATTTCTTAAGGATTTAATATTATATAATAGGGTTTTCATAATATCAAAATATGAATATGAAAGCAAAACGTGTGGAAAAAACTATATTAGGGAGTGGAAATGGCTAATAAGTGTAAGTGCTCCTCTGCCACCATCTACTGGTTATAGTGGTAATTTCATATATTTTTTAATTTTTAAATAAAAGCACTTGTTTGACATGTCAAAGTTTTCCTACATCTTGAAACTTTTTAGTTTTACAAATGGGGACAATCTTTGATAGATGAACAAATAATGTTTTTGGTCATCACATTAAAAATAACATTTAAATTGGCTAATATTTAGAGCTTTGAAGTGCTGGAAATAGTGTGAAGCTCCTGAAAGTCCTTGATTAGTGCTTGAATTTCACTCTCAAAAGGTTGTGCGAACCCTGACATGAATAATGTAAAAACATTCAACTATTTCTGCCACAATACCATGGTTACAGTTAGCGTTACTACATTAAGTCCATAGTGAATGTTGGTGATTTCTGGATTGAAAAGCCTTCTATAACCAGAGAAAGTCAAGGGGTCAGAAAGTAAAAGTCCTGCCATATTTTTATTCCACCCACAGCAAAAACTCCAGTGTTAAATGAACTTTCCTGGGAGTTTATTTGGATCTAGACTCAAGAGTGTTAAAGTTAATGAGTTTATTAAGTGAATATTTGAGTGATGATTGACCATTATTGAAGACACCTGATGTTAACAAGCAGAATCACTGAAGTAGAAAATCTATATTTTAGTCACCACCGTCTCTGCGTTACATTAAACATACTCTCTAAATAAAATAAAATTCTCTCTAAAGACGTATCATAACCTCAACAACTCATATTTGACTCTAAGACACATGAGTGAATAAGGACATCATATGATTATAACATCACCAATAAGTGACTCATCATAATCTGATGAGATTTTCTCCTGCATTTACTGTCATAATAAATGTGTATCAAAATCACAGTTAAATAAGTCAGGTAAAAGTTAATGTTACTAATTCAAGGAGAAGCACCTGCAAATCAAAAAACAATGCTTATGACTTGTACGGGATAGTATAAAACAAAACTTTGAATCCATTAATTACTTATATCTTGTAATAGTATTATAAATATTGTTATTTTTTTGGAAAACGTTTCATTATGTACATTTCCAACTAATAATCCAGTTACTTTTGACTTGTCACATTGCAATGCCAACAAACTTAGTTTTAAGTTATTTTTATTCGTTATAATGTTATTTCAATATGTTTACTGTTACAACTATTAATTATTAACATTTAAAACAGTCGAATATTTTCAGCAAGTCTCAATATTGTATTACAATTAATAAATGATGGATTTACTTGATAATGAAAAGGGTTATGAAAGGGTTAAAAAAATCATCATTGTTTCTATGTATAACATGCCAAGACTATTATTTCATTGTTTTTTATTATTATTATTTATGTTATTAATTAGTTCTGATAAAGATAGGTGAAACTTTACATATACATCTCTGTATGTATGTTGTACAAATTAAGTTCACGTCCCCTGTAGCTAAAAACACACAAAACAAAACCTTTTCATGTGCATATCTAAGATCATGTTAGCCATGATACTACTTAAGAAAATGCAAGAAGCAAGATTAGTTGTGGGCGGGACGAGACATGCGATCACCAGGCCGCAGCCAGGTGATTCTCATATTTGTTGTGGAAGAATTATGTAGCTTATTCTGCCCAGATACGGATGATGTCTTCGTTCTATTTTCTTATTGGTTAAAACATCCGCTATTTTCTTTTCTTTCTTTTTTTACAGTTTATGCTGTTTTCTGTTGTTGATACTAGTTTTTTTTATTCAACGATACAAAAAAAGGCATTTCAATCATCATGATCGCGAGTGTCTCGACGTGGTTCTTTGCTCTGCACTGTGTTTTTCTTCTTTTCGCGACTTTGCCTTCAATTCAAGCAGGTAACGTTAAAAGATTAAACGTTTATGAGAGAACGAAAGTGAAAGTAACGAGTACACGTCGTGATTTAAATAGTCTTTGCAAAGACTGAAAAAAAAGTTTCAGGGTAGCATCGTAGGCCCATGTGCAATACAAAAGTATATACTCTATATACTAAAGTATATAATATATATAACTAAAACTATCCACTATAACTTGACTGTTTGTCACCGTTATTATCATATGTTATTGATATTAGAGATTATTACAGATTTGACAAGATTATGTTTTAGCAGCATTAAATGAATCTATCAAAAGAAATTATGACAAGTTAACCCTAAAAATAGAGTTTCTTCTGATTAACCAGTAGGATCTTGATTCAGATTTGGGATTTTGACTAATGTTTTCCTCAGAAAATTACAGGTCTGGCTTTATTATCATATAGAATATAAGATTAGTTCTATTGTTGTATCTGTAGCTGAAATGTTTTGAGATTGGGTTGAATCTCACCCACATGATGCACAGCACTTTTATCACATTTACACTGAAGTGAACAGTATAATTTCCTCCATGCTCTTCATTTCAGAGAAACACTCGCTGTATTACATTTACACTGGTTTGTCCAAACCTGTGGATCTGCCGGGCATCTATGAATTCACTGCTATGGGTCTGCTAGACGACAGACAGATCGACTATTACAATAGTAAAGAAAAGAGAAAGATTCCCACACAGCCCTGGATGAAAGAAAAATGCAGGACGATTACTGGGAAAAAGGCACTCAGTCGAGAAAGAGCAAAGAACAGTGGTTTAATGTCAATATCAAGATCCTGATGGAACGCATGAGACACAATGAATCAGGTGAGAAACATTCATACAGTTTAACCTACTTCAGTATTAACATTCTAGTTTTATTATTGTTATCATCTTACAAACAGTGTGATTCTTCATGTTTCAGATCTTCATGTTCTTCAGTGGAGACACGGTTGTGAAGTTGAGCAGCAGGGAAGTGGAGTGAATTTTCTCAAAGGTGTTTCTGAGTACGGCTATGATGGAGAAAACTTCTTGTCTTTTGATGATATAGAGTCTCAATGGGTCGCCCCAGTTGGCGCAGCTCTACCAACCAAGAGAAAATGGGACAATGTGCCGATCCTAAACCAATACACCAAAGGCTACCTGGAAAAAGAGTGTGTGGACTGGCTCAAGTTATTCAGAGAATATGGAGACGAGGAGCTCAGAAACGGCTGTGAGTAAATGTGTTTGTATTTGTTGATGATCAGCAGCTGATGAATAAGATTGATGAACAGATTTCTGTGTTTTTAGCTCCTCCGAAGGTTCATGTGTTTGAAAGGAAGAATACCAATGATGAAACCAAGCTGAAACTGACCTGTCTGGCCACCGGCTTCTACCCCAAAGACGTGATGATGATCATTAGGAAATATCGCACATCTCTGCCTGAAGATCAGATTGAATCCTCAGGAATCCGACCAAACCATGATGGATCCTATCAGCTGAGGAAGAGTGTGGAGATCAAGAAGGAGGAAAGAGATGAATATGATTGTCTTGTGACCCACAAGAGCATCAAAGAACCAATTAGAGGTAAGTGGGGTAAGATGAGCCAGTGGGTAAATTGGCCCACCTTATTTATCTTTGCAACTGTACACTTTTGTTGTCATGTGACCATATAGTTAATGCACTGTGAAATACATTAGCGCATGACGTCACCGTTTTGACAAATTTGTGTTATTTGTAGTTTACTTGGAGACGATCATGGTGTCATTTTCAAACACTTGCACTTTGAAACCCGTTTTTATAACTTTGCGTTTCCAGTCCCCCACAATGCACAGTTGTGTAAATGAACAAAAAGCATACAAAGTCTCACAAGTTGTAGTTGTGAAAACAGCCGTTAAAATAATTGATTCAATTATTAAACATTAAATCATATGCATCATAATGATTTTTTCAGATATTGTTCAGAATTTAGATTTATTTATGTGAATAATTATTATGTGGCCTGACACATTAACATCAAACCTGTATGAAATATTATATGTGTATTTGAAGTAATTCACTGCCACTACACTTAATTTATTGTGGTTTTTTCAGGACAAGCTACAGAATCACTGAGTGCCGGCGCTGCTAATGCTGAAGAATCTTCACTTAAGAAAGAATCTGATGGTATGTTTGAGCGGTTGCTTTGTCATTTACAGGGCAAATTAAAAGTAGATTCATACTGCAGTCCTGGAGATGCACTTTGAATTTTCACTTTTTCTCCAACAGGACAAGAGTGTGTTGGTGAAACAGCAGACATCAGTGCGACTGTTGCTCTGGAGAAAGTCGAACTAACTGGTAACTTTGCTTCAATTCAATATCAGTGCTGTTTTCACTCATTTCTGTTTCTCCAAAGGCTCTAGTGTAACACGGGGAATTCATTTACATTCAGGGCTTCTTACAGGAGTGGCTTGTTTATTGTAAACATACAGTTATGAAATATACTAATTCAGGGAACATTGAATGGTCTGTCATAATGTTGATGTTTTGAAAGGTAATAAAGCACACTAGACTGTGCACAGTTAAGGATTTCAATTTCTGCCCTGATTTAGTCGTGCTTCTAGCCTGACTACGTCAGACTTTGTACTTCCGCTCAATTTCAGTTCGCTTCTGTACTCAGTCTGAGATAGCGAACTATCTCTCAGTTTTCCTCCGGCCTGAAAACAGCCGGCCAATCAACGAACAGAGGACGGGCTGAGAGCCGTGACGTAGACGCTAAGCGCCGAGTTTAAGATTGTATTTTAGGTTAGGGAAATCGAAAACTACCGCGGATATGGAGACACGGGATGCAATTCGCTCTGTAGAGAATATTCCCGGCATTTGCAAACTGAAGCCCGAACAAGAAGAGTGTTTGTTAAACATTTTTTGGTCTCTTTTACCTATCGAGCTCGAACTGGCACCCTTTTGACAGGTCAGTGTCTCCTTTCTTTTCCAGTTCTTAAATATTGCCATGTCATGCTGTAATCTTGCAATTAAGTTGCAGCATTTCCGACAGACTCGAGATGAACAAAGAGCTGTGTTTAACAGAACTAATAACTTTGACAGTTGGCTGCAAATATTTTCTTGTTTCTCTATACTGTCAAATATTAGTTTAGAGTCCCTGATTGTACCGTGGATGCGTAGATTTACTTCACATAATCTGCAAAAGTCGTTCACAGCCATGTTCACTCCGGTATTTCGCTCGATGGTTTCGTTTTCGCATCATACCTATTTTTTTTACAGTCTATGCATCATACGTGTTTACAGTAGAAGTTCGATGCGGCTGAGCTGGCTCATAACACACATCATGATTCATAACCAAACGTTGTGGGATTGGCTTATGGGTAACTAATGATTTTATACTTCAGACAAGCGCCTGCACAGCAGAGTAAACAATATTTGGGTTTACTGTATGTGCATTGCATTGCATGAAGATGTCTTTTGAGGAGACTCTGATTGCGCGTAAATACACTGCATGCTCACTCTCACTCAAATCTAAGGTAAATCAGAAAAATTGTCATCTCTTATATGTGTTTTACTGAAGTAAATACATCGTAATCGGCTAAAATGCATGTGCATGTGCATGTGCAGTGCGCTCCCAAGTCTGTGTTGCTTTCATATTCACCTTCATATTCACATGTGCTCCTTCAGGCTGTCTTAGGTTTGGTACCCTGGTGCGCTCCTGGGTTCACATGACAGCTTTCACATTAGCGATTTTTATTGCAACTGCCAGTGTGGAAGCCCCCTAAGTCATTTATTCTTTGATCATCTGTTTCACCTGATGATAATTTTGATAATGTGAATAAAGATTAGGTCTATTTAATGTCTCTGTGAATTGGAAGTTATTGAATAGAGGACTGGGTTTTATTTTAGCGCAGCTCCTCTCCATCTCTCATAGCAAACTGATGGTTAGAGGGGAGTGGTTGAGGATATATTCTACCCAAGCCGTCAAACCGAATGGCATTTCAGAGCAGACAACCTCCAGTTCACCGGGACTTTACGCTCTGTGTTTGGTTCAGTTTAGTTGTCTGTGTTGCGTTTTGCTTGGTTGTTCTTTTCTTGTTTTTTGGCTCTGAGTTTCTTTGTTAAATAAATACAAAACTGCTGTGTTACATCCATTTGTCTTCATTTCTGCAACCCAACCATGACACCTTCATAAGTGAATACTTTTTTATGCCTATTTCTTCCTCTTCATTTCAGAGAAACACTCACTGTATTACATTTACACTGGTTTGTCCAAACCTGTGGATCTGCCGGGCATCTATGAATTCACTGCTATGGGTCTGCTAGACGACAGACAGATCGACTATTACAATAGTAAAGAAAAGAGAAAGATTCCCACACAGCCCTGGATGAAAGAGAAAATGCAGGACGATTACTGGGAAAAAGGCACTCAGTCGAGAAAGAGCAAAGAACAGTGGTTTAATGTCAATATCAAGATCCTGATGGAACGCATGAGACACAATGAATCAGGTGAGAAACATTCATACCGTTTAACCTACTTCAATATTAACATTCTAGTTTTATTATTGTTATCATCTTACAAACATTGTGATTCTTCATGTTTCAGATCTTCATGTTCTTCAGTGGAGACATGGTTGTGAAGTTGAGCAGCAGGGAAGTGGAGTATATTTTCTCAAAGGTGTTTCTGAGTACGGCTATGATGGAGAAAACTTCTTGTCTTTTGATGATAGAGAGTCTCAATGGGTCGCCCCAGTTGGTGCAGCTCTACCAACCAAGAGAAAATGGGACAATGTGCCGATCCTAAATCAATACACCAAAGGCTACCTGGAGAAAGAGTGTGTGGACTGGCTCAACAAATTCAGAGAATATGGAGACGAGGAGCTCAGAAACGGCTGTGAGTAAATGTATTTGTATTTGTTGATGATCAGCAGCTGATGAATATGATTGATGAACAGATTTCTGTGTTTTCAGCTCCTCCGAAGGTTCATGTGTTTGAAAGGAAGAATACCAATGATGAAACCAAGCTGAAACTGACCTGTCTGGCCACCGGCTTCTACCCCAAAGACGTGATGATGATCATTAGGAAATATCGCACATCTCTGCCTGAAGATCAGATTGAATCCTCAGGAATCAGACCAAACCATGATGGATCCTATCAACTGAGGAAGAGTGTGGAGATTAAGAAGGAGGAAAGAGATGAATATGATTGTCTTGTGACCCACAAGAGCATCAAAGAACCAATTAGAGGTAAGTGGGGTAAGATGAGCAGTGGGTAAATTGGCCCACCTTATTTATCTTTGCAACTGTACACTTTTGTTGTCATGTGACCATATAGTTAATGCACTGTGAAATACATTTGCGCATGACGTTGTCAGGGTGTGTGCAGGATGCCGAAGACGAGGACAAGGGAGGTTCAATATAGTTGATTTATTTAACAAAACTCAACTTCAGGAACAAAGGAACAAACACCAGGACTTCAGGATAAACACACAACTCTACATCGACGACGATCAACCAACACTGAGGGAAAACACAGGGCCTAATGGGAAGATTAACTGAACACAGGTGAAGGGAATAGCTAATTAGACAGAGCGGGAAAAGTAACAGGACTGAACCAAAATCACAAAAGACGGGGGGAAACAAGATCTCAAAACTGAACTAAAACACATTGAAACGTGACAGTACCTCCCCCCTCCCCGAAGGCGCGTCCTCGCGCCATATAACATCCAAAGGGGTGGGAGGGTGGGCATCCTGGACTCCAGGACGGTCCAGGCGGAGCTGGCTGTGGGCGTGGCCATGGTGGAGCAGGCTGTGGGTGTGGCCATGGTGGAGCAGGCTGTGGGCGTGGCCATGGTGGAGCAGGCTGTGGGTGTGGCCATGGTGGAGCAGGCTGTGGGCGTGGCCACGGTGGAGCAGGCTGTGGGCGTGGCCACGGCGGAGGAGGCTGTGGGCGTGGCCACGGCGGAGCTGTGGGACCCTCGGGCGTCCAGGGCGGAGCTGTGGGACCCTCGGGCGTCCAGGGCGGAGCTGTGGGACCCTCGGGCGTCCAGGGCGGTGAGAACTCTTCAGGTGGCCACGGTGGTGAAGACCCTTCGGGTGGCCACGGCGGTGAAGACCCTTCGGGTGGCCATGGTGGTGAAGACCCTTCAGGCTGCCGTGGCGGTGATATTTTTTCAGGTTTCTGAGGGTCTTTGACCAACCACGGCGAAGGCGTATAGCCTCCCCCCAAAATTTTCTTGGGGAGAAGGACAGGCTCATAATTGGGAACAGGTACCGGCTCAGGAACAGAAACCGGCTCATTCAGGGGAACAGACACCGGTTTAGGTACGGAAACAGACACCGGCTCAGGAACGGGAACAGATACCGGCTCAGGAACGGGAACAGACACCGGTTCAGGAATGGGGACAGACACCGGCTCATTAGGCGTGACGTGAGGCTCTGGCTCGGCAGGCTCAACGGGCTCTGGACGCGCATGTATGAGGATGGACGGCGTGGCGAAGATGGCTGGAGGCATCACTGGGGTGATGGTGATGCGGAGACCTCTCTCAAACTGAATCCTGATGAGATAGTCAGTTAGGTCATGGCCAGCCAAGTCCATCTTTTGTTTAGGTTGATCGTTCTGTCAGGTTGCTGTGCTGGATGCCGAAGACGAGGACACAGGAATTTCAAAGTAGGTAATTTATTTACTTGAACCCAGGAGCGCACCAGGGTACCAAACCTAAGACAGCCTGAAGGAGCACATGTGAATATGAAGGTGAATATGAAACTTCAGGACACACAACTCTACATAGACGACGATCAACCAACACTGAGGGAAAACACAGGGCCTAATGGGAAGATTAACTGAACACAGGTGAAGGGAATAGCTAATTAGACAGAGCGGGAAAAGTAACAGGACTGAACCAAAATCACAAAAGACGGGGGGAAACAAGATCTCAAAACTGAACTAAAACACATTGAAACGTGACAGACGTCACCGTTTTGACAAATTTGTGTTATTTGTAGTTTACATGGAGACGATCATGGTGTCATTTTCAAACACTTGCACTTTGAAACCCGTTTTTATAACTTTGCGTTTCCAGTCCCCCACAATGCACAGTTGTGTAAATGAACAAAAAGCATACAAAGTCTCACAAGTTGTAGTTGTGAAAACAGCCGTTAAAATAATTGATTCAATTATTAAACATTAAATCATATGCATCATAATGATTTTTTCAGATATTGTTCAGAATTTAGATTTATTTATGTGAATAATTATTATGTGGCCTGACACATTAACATTAAACCTGTATGAAATATTATATGTGTATTTGAAGTAATTCACTGCCACTACACTTAATTCATTGTGATTTTTTCAGGACAAGCTACAGAATCACTGAGTGCCGGCGCTGCTAATGCTGAAGAATCTTTACTTAAGAAAGAATCTGATGGTATGTTTGAGCGGTTGCTTTGTCATTTACAGGGAAAAATTCAAGTAGATTCATACTGCAGTACTGGAGATGCACTTTGACTTTTCACTTTTTCTCCAACAGGACGAGAGTTTGCCGGTGAAACAGCAGACATCAGTGCGACTGTTGCTCTGGAGAAAGTCAAACTAACTGGTAACTTTGCTTTAATTCAATATCAGTGCTGTTTTCACTCATTTCTGTTTCTCCAAAGGCTCTAGTGTAACACGGGGAATTCATTTACATTCAGGGCTTCTTACAGGAGTGGCTTGTTTATTGTAAACATACAGATATTAAATTTACTAATTCAAAGAACATTGAATGGTCTGTCATAATGTTGATGTTTTGAAAGGTAATAAAGCACACTAGACTGTGCACAGTTAAGGATTTCAATTTCTGCCCTGATTTAGTCGTGCTTCTAGCCTGACTACGTCAGACTTTGTACTTCCGCTCAATTTCAGTTCGCTTCTGTACTCAGTCTGAGATAGCGACCTATCTCTCAGTTTTCCTGCAGCCTGAAAACAGCCGGCCAATCAACGAACTGAGGACGGGCTGAGAGCCGTGATGTAGACGCTAAGCGCAGAGTTTAAGATTGTATTTTAGGTTAGGGAAATCGAAAACTACCGCGGATATGGAGACACGGGATGCAATTCGCTCTGTGGAGAATATTCCCGGCATTTGCAAACTGAAGCCTGAACAAGAAGAGTGTTTGTTAAACATTTTTTGGTCTCTTTTACCTATCGAGCTCGAACTGGCACCCTTTTGACAGGTCAGTGTCTCCTTTCTTTTCCAGTTCTTAAATATTGCCATGTCATGCTGTAATCTTGCAATTAAGTTGCAGCATTTCCGACAGACTCGAGATGAACAAAGAGCTGTGTTTAACAGAACTAATAACTTTGACAGTTGGCTGCAAATATTTTCTTGTTTCTCTATACTGTCAAATATTAGTTTAGAGTCCCTGATTGTACCGTGGATGCGTAGATTTACTTCACATAATCTGCAAAAGTTGTTCACAGCCATGTTCACTCCGGTATTTCGCTCGATGGTTTCGTTTTCGCATCATACTTATTTTTTTACAGTCTATGCATGCATCATACGTGTTTACAGTAGAAGTTCGATGCGGCTGAGCTGGCTCATAACACACATCATGATTCATAACCAAACGTTGTGGGATTGGCTTATGGGTAACTAATGATTTTATACTTCAGACAAGCCCCCCCCCCTCCCCCACGCGAGAAAGAAAACACTTTTCAATTATGCCATTCCAGACTCTGGTTTGGTATTACCAGGCTATCGTGCTTCACCACTTCTGCCAGATACAAATTGCATAATAAAGACTAGATGTTACCTGTCTTGAGTGGGTTTTCTGGGCCTGCAGTGCTTGGAGACCAACCTTTTCCACACCTGTGGCCTTCTTCCACTGCTTGCCGTGAGCTGGTGGTTTCTTTGTGGTCTTCTGTTTCTCGCTTCTTGTTCCATATCTCTCCACTCTGTAGCTGTAGATGATCTCCCCCATCCTCTTCAACCTTCTTTCCACATCTCCTTTCAGCCCTTCTAGAAGACAGACAAGGTATGAGTCGATGATTACCCACCCTTTTTTCTGGCATGATTTAGGCCACAGGATTTGAGGCTTGTGGCCATCCACCCATCCTTCGTTCTAAAGCTGTTTGTGAATGGTTGGGCACTAGGCTTAGGACTGAAGGTGTGTTGTACTAGTTGTAGCTTCATCTGGGGTTCTGATGCCCTGTGGACTGTGGTGCTTGTCCTGCCATTGGGCTTCATTCGACTTATTTTCCTTACCTCTAAGGAAGTATTGGACAATGTGGGGCCCCTCGCTAAGCTCTCTGGCACTTCTTCCGGCCCTGATGGATCTTGAGCCCCTTCTCCGATGTTATCTTTTTTCATCCACATCTGCAGCTTTGCAGAGTGTGTCCTGCCAGCGTTGTTCTTTCATCGGCTATCGTACTGATTGTTTTACTCATTGTCGTTTCCATTGCGTGTTCATTTGCAGCGTTATCTGCTGGTGAGTCTTCTTCCTCACTCTCGCAGACTCAGGGGGTTTTCTACCTCTTGAAGTTTTCACAGCCATATGATAGATCCTGCCAGCAGTCGTTCCAAGCCATCACCAGGTATTTCCCTAATTGTCATCTGCTCTTTTGCAGCGGTCACTGGTTTAATCCAGATATTCAAAATAAATAATAAGGACTATATGTTACAATCCCAACTGATTCAGTCCGATACCTGTCTTGAGTGGGTTTTGAAACATGATCTTAGTTGGCGGGTTTCATTAGTGACCACTTAGTGATGTTTCCTCCTTTACGACACATCTTCAATTGTACACCTTGGATTCTTTGGGTGTTTTGGCCATTTACCACAAGACACGCTCCACCAAGGCAGGCCAACCACAGGCTGATCAGACCTGGGTGTGTGTCGCAAGGGGACTGACTGAGAGGACTTTCTTATCAACCACAGGCTGTGACTACTCCTTTGGCAGCTGTAGCAAGTTCTTTGATGGTCTTCCTATGGGCCTGCCATCTAATGCCCACTTCCTTAAGAAGTCTTGTCACACCTTCACACGCCAACCCCTTTCTTCTGACTCAGCTGCCAAGGTACAGATTATATTTTAATTTTGACACTTTAGATGTCAGGGCAGCATAGGCAGTTTCAATTTGTTCTAACACACTATAAACAATTACAGATTATTTCTTGTTCTTTATTGTGTTGATCCAAAAATCAGTCTAACATAAGCTGTACACTAGATAGGATGTAGCCTCTCCAGTTCAGACCACCCACTCTAAGCGGGACTCAAACCCGGGTCTGTCCACATGGAAGTGGGGCGCTTAAATAAGGAGGCTAAAGACCCTGAACTCCTCCCTCCATCGACTGCATCCTGGTCATCCTGCCTGTGTTTCCTCCCTGGCTTCTCCCACCCTCAGTTCCTCGCTGACTTCAGTCCCCTTCTGCTCTACTCTGGTTCTTGTGTTGATCCATGTTACCTGCCCTGCTTCCCCCACCTTAACCTCTCTCACCCACCACGGTTATTCTCTTACGTCATCACAAACATGCATGCGGCATGATAGAAAACAGAACGCTGGTCAATATATTATCAATTTGGTGCTATTATGCACAGCAGAGTAAACAATATTTGGGTTTACTGTATGTGCATTGCATTGCATGAAGATGTCTTTTGAGGAGACTCTGATTGCGCGTAAATACACTGCATGCTCACTCTCACTCAAATCTAAGGTAAATCAGAAAAATTGTCATCTCTTATATGTGTTTTACTGAAGTAAATACATCGTAATCGGCTAAAATGCATGTGCATGTGCATGTGCAGTGCGCTCCCAAGTCTGTGTTGCTTTCATATTCACATGTGCTCCTTCAGGCTGTCTTAGGTTTGGTACCCTGGTGCGCTCCTGGGTTCACATGACAGCTTTCACATTAGCGATTTTTATTGCAACTGCCAGTGTGGAAGCCCCCTAAGTCATTTATTCTTTGATCATCTGTTTCACC
>CM070821.1:5995020-6285020 GCA_036326025.1 Chrosomus eos
GAACCCCAGAAACCACCTGAACACATGAATAGGCCAAATCTCAGCAACAGAACATCATACAGACATGTTTGTTGGCTCGTATGCAATCATGTACCACACCCTAGCAACCGAGTGGCGAGTTTTGCCACTCCAAGCACACACTCACATTTTCTTCTGGAAATGTACATTCTAGTTCAAATTATAATTCTGCATTCAGCCTACCTCAACTGAAATTCAGAAATTGAATCTCAACTCACCTCTGAATGGCACATAACCCTGGGCTGAGCAGCTTTACGTAGGTGTTCAGGGTTGAAGGCAGAAGGTGCACTGAGGGATGAGCACTGTATAATATCTTCAGCAATAAGACGTGTTTTTCAGTTCTTCCAAAAGAAAAAGGCAGCCCCTGGGGCTTCTTTACTGCAGCTCGGGTAAAGCAAAAACACACAATTACATTTCCCACTGTGGTACAGCCGGGGAAAAAAGCAGTCTAAACAAACTTTGAAAGTGCAAGCGTTTCTTAGCGCATGCTGACATTGTGGGGGAGGTGTGCTATACATCAGATGGATATTGCTGCTGACAATCCCTCCTTCAGTCATACATATGGATCAGTGTGAATTCTGGGGTGTTTCAGATAATGATGAGGTCTCTGTCCACGCAAGAACAGGACTCAACCTCAACCATAACAGATGTTACATATTTCATGAAGGTTGCTTATACTCCTCATCTTCTTTACCTCATCTACATTTTCTGAATATACCATCAGTTTCTCTCCATAGTCGAAAGAAAACCTTACATCGCTTATGCCCAGACACTGTCGGCACAGATACGGCCCACATCTGGTACGCATCATATCCATATGTCTGTGTCCATTCCTTGGTTATTATTGGTTTGCTAAGGTGTTCTAAATACCCAGCAAACACATTTATATTGTGGCAACGTCTGTGACACGTTGGATTTCTGCTATGGCAATTTATGTCTACATGCTTGCAACATTGTAACAACGTAGAATTGTAAGACGCGACAGGGCTGTAGCAATGTTGTTGCGCGACATTAGCAACTGTGAGATGACGTTCTGACAATTTATTTCTTATGCTAGATATAGATATCCCCCATTAGCATGTAATGTTTTATGGTTAATTTTTAATCAGTCAGATGTTAATTATATACTTTTAATGTATGGGCCTAACAGTAAATGAATTATAATCAACACCTGCAGGTGTATACTTTGTACATGAACATGTAATGAATAAAACCTGGTTCTGTATGTGGCAGACAGGGGAGCGTTGTCGAAAGCCAGGCGATAAATGTCGGTAACCGGAATCAGTCCAGGAAACATCAACAAATCCAGAGGAGAGATGCAAGCCCAGAAACCAGTAGACAAGCATGAGTCCGAAACCAGGAAGACAATCTAGAACCAGAGAGGGTGGCGCCACAGGCACAGGTAAACTTGGCAGAGAACAAAGCCAATCAGAGCTTCACATGACAGGACTAAACAGGGGAGTGTTTATACTTATACTAGCATGAGCAGACATGAGAAAAGCTAGCAAAGAAACGAATAAGACTAAAATAGCAGACAAATCAAAGAAAAAATTAAACAGGTGTGCAAGCTGTGCTTTTCCTAAAAAGGAAAAAACACTAACGTACAAGCAGTAACTCGCTGTGTTCAGGGAGTGCTAAAATTTCAATTACTCATCGTTGAAGTAGGTTGTCCAGAGTCCAGACCATAGACATAATATGTCACTAAAACATATAACACATAAAACACCCTAGGCACAACCTTAAGCAATGGCACTGAATGGTGGTTCAATGTCAACATTGTGACAACGCTGTAACAATCTTCACCACACAACGTAGTTATAGCAACTTTTTGGCCATGCTCATGTGGAGGTTGGGATGTTGAAGGTTGGATACGTTGTGCCAACGTTCTGTGTTTGCTGGGTAGTTGTTAGTCCTTTGCTAAGCAGTTGCTAAGGTGCTAAGAAATGTGTTAGACTATTTCTAAAGTAATAACAAGGACAATAACGATAAATACACCGTTTTAAAATCGTTCTAAATGTTAAAGAATAACAGAGTTCACACAAAAAACTGATACAGAGGAACAATATTGTTGGAATCACTTCCAGAACAATTTTATTTTCCAGCTGATGGATGATGAAAAATTGACAGCCCCTCAGAATCTACCGACTAAAGAGCTCAAGCATTTTAAGCTGTAGAAGACAAAAGCGTGAGCTTATAAGAAACAGAACGATATTGTGCGTTGCCGTGGACACTAACGTAGTTATAGTTAACTTTTTATCATTATTGATGTTAACAGGGTTAAGTTTGCCTGACTTTGTCATACTCATATTCTAGTCAGAATGTGAGTCTGATACTGCTCCATAGGGCTTTGATTATGAGGCGTGTCTTAACCATAGACTGTAAGGTCTTAACCGAACCAGGACACAAAAAAATGTAATACAGTATGTAGAGCGACGCATAGTTGTCAACAGAACTCAACTGCAAGCACTCTGGAAAAAGTATTAAAAAAATAATGAGTGTTAATGATCTTTGCCGGTGTTGCAAAAAGAATTTAAGGATTCGGAGTACTTGCAAACACGAAAAGCATTTTTGAAAGAAATATGTTTGATGACGTGATGATTACTTAACTGCAGATCATCTGAACATCATCGTATAAAGCCCGCCCTGGACAATTTGATTGGCCAGACGATTTCTGAACCAATCATAATTACTCCTCAATGGATCGAGTCCAGTCCGAACTTCCCGACCAAAAAATTTTTTGGGCGGGGTTCGGGCTGGCATCCAGGCTAGGGTTAAGTGGTTGCTTAAGTAAAAAAATTCCACCCACAAATCCATAAGTAATAGCACACCTTAACAAGCAATATGACTTAAGGCTTAAGCCCAAAGATACTACAATCAGTTTGAAGCAAATTTTTAGCATATGCGTACAGTTGAACATGTAGCCTTTCAAAGTATACTTCATTCGTGAAGTTTCATGCTTTCCCAGTGTTTGCATTTTCAGGCTTGTTGTCGTGTAAATTGATGGCCAAAACGCATAATTTTTTACTTGAAAATGGTGTCGTGCAAACGGCCCCTAAAGGCCCTGTTTACACCTGGTATTATAGCTGTTGTAGGTAAAAATATTTTTTACATATTTGTTAAAACTGTCATTATGTCCTGACAGTAGAATATGAGACAGATAATCTGTGTAAAAATCAAGCTCCTCTGGCTCCTCCCAGTGGTCCTATTGCCATTTGCAGAAATACAACGCTCCCGTCAGAAACAACCAATCAGAGCCAGGAGGAATGTCTTAGCAGTGTCAATCACGTACGCGCTGATCACACCCCTCTCTTGCACAGCGCGAAGCACATACCGTCGTTCAAACTCAAGATTGCCGACGAGCTGCAGCTGTGCTTATGACGGAGAAACAACCTAAACTGCCAATTCTCGAGTGACACCTGCTCATAAAACAAAGAGTTAAAAGGAAAAAGACCGATGACGATAAACAAGCGAAAAAGAAAGAATTAGACAGAGCCCATTGACTCGGTTTCAAAACTCTAGCCACATAACATGTAGATAAAATGTCACGCACTCTCTCTGCTAAGCAACAATTGAAACCTGCTAATTCACTGGCTTGTCATGTTGCTGAAATAATGTACTAGCACACCTTATCTAGCATTATATATCGCTAGAATAATTACTTACATAGTGTAACGTTAGTTAGCGTTATATCAAAAATATCTTACTAGCTATTTATAACGTATAGAGTGAAGTATAAAGAGTGCAACGTTATAAAGTTACATGTATTGCAAAATACATAATGATTTAGGACCAAGTTTGTAGTCAAAGTATGGGCAGGCCATAGTCAATGTAAAGCATATTGTTGATGTTTAGTCCCTATTAATGAATGTGCCATATAACTTTCAATCCGCCGTCATCGGTGTGTTTACTAGCCTACGCGTTCACGACAGGCTCCGCTGTAGGGGACGAGCTGTGGAGGGAGGGCTGTAGTGCAGCAGAGAGCAAGGGGGTGGGACCTGTAAGTTGTGCTTGTTCAAATTTTCAGGCTAAGTCAACATTTTCTCAAAACTCCCTACTGCAGCTTTAACGTGCATTTTGAACAATCGGATCACAGGTGAACAATGCTAAATACAGATGTAAACAGTGTTTAAAATATTTCAGAGGAAGTCGAAAACGCATTAAACCGGATCGCTTTTGTATTTGTAAGTTTTGTAAGTATTGTAAGTATTGTTTTGTAAGTATTGTAAGTATTGTAAGTGCTCACCTTTCAATAGGACCATAAGCACAGAGCTAAGACATTGCAAACTATACTTCATTTGTTAAAGCCCGTTCACACCAAGAATAACTCTTATAACGATAGCTATATTAGTGTCCACACCAGCAGATTATATCTTTCTGTTTATTGTAAGTGTGTGCTGCAGTTTACTCATATGTCACTTTAAATTCTCTGGCTGTTTAAAGCAGGTTGAAATCTGATTGGCTGTCATTGTTTTTATAGTTCAACAGGGAAAAAAAAGGTCTGAAAATTATTCCAACTATATAATTTCTCTGTGCCGTTATTATTATAGGGCTTTACTATTCTTTTATATGTAGAAAGTTATTATGTAGAAAGTTATCGCCCTTGGTGTGTACAGGCCTTTAGCGAGCAAGAACACAGGGGATTGACAGACGTGTACAAACGTGGAAAGTTTTGTGCTTGTTCAGTGTCTCTGGTATTTATATCCGGATTTAAAGACCAATACAAATTGTCTTTGTAGTTTAAACTAGAGTTGTGGGTATCTCTTAATCCCCTCACTCAAGAGCTTGTCAACACTAGTCTGGGTTGCCAAGTCCATGTTTTTCACACAGAAATAGACTACTTATACACTTTTAGTTGTCGTGGGTTATTTTTTTAAGTCTGCAGGTTGAATTGATCCCCGATTTTGGCCGTGAGTGGGTGGATTTTGAAAAGCAATTGTGCTGGTTTTGTTTTGCAAACCTGCCAACCCTGACACTAGTTGATACCCACAGCTATTCCCCCTAGAACACCCTTGCAACCACAAGTTAAATGTTAAAAGTACTCAGAACACCTTAGCAACTGCATTGCAATGCTCTGACAACCACCCAGAAAGCCCTATTGTGGCGTGATTTTTTTTTTGTGGTAATCACCAATTTTCGTCTGAAAATGTAAAATACATTTTTGGGAGGTTCAAAATTGACCTTTTCTGGTAAATGTCTATCTAATTACTACCTCACAGTATTATACAAATCTGTTTTATAAGATTGTTTTTTAATTGGTGCATGCTGACTGTATTTTCTGAAATATTTAATGCAGATTAGTCAATATATGTGTGGGCAGTTTTAATGAGTTATTGATACTGTACCGTGATGCCCACCATAAGTCATTGAAGCCACAAGCTCCTTCTGTCAATAGATTCCATGCGCGCACACACACAGAGCAATATTTTCATTTCCTCTGTGTGAAACTCTGTATGCAGCAGCAGTCTGTGGTGAAGAGGGAGTTTCAGAGCTGGTGCATAATAATTGGATTTTGAACTGGTTTCTCCTTAGAGTTTAAATGTGGGCTTTCTGTCAAGTTGGCTTTAGTGCCCTGGCTTTAATTTCTTACTTTTCATTGCTTATAGACCTCTGGCAACTTATCCGATTGAATATATGGTTAGACTCAAAATACTTGTATGATATGATAAAAACGTTTACCATTAATTGTACCCAGCATATATATATATATATATATATAGAAGAGAGAGAGAGGAGAGAGGAGAGAGAGAGAGAGAGAGAGAGAGAGAGAGAGAGAGAGAGAGAGAGAGAGAGAGAGAGAGCAACTATTACAATCCTTTTTTATCCCTTCCTTGACCATGTGACTGAAACCCAAATGTGAGACATTCAAACTGACCAATCAGATAACTTCCCCCATCATACTGAAGGTGTGACAAATAGAAGACACCCAATGTCCACATATCTTAACCTACAGGCCTATTAGCACCTCTTTGTATATTTAGGAATTCCAAATGGCCCTTGGGATAAGAAAGAGGAGGGTAGAAACAGTAAAAGCAAATGTCTTTGCGAGAAGGAGCGAGGTCAGTACCAGCACCAAAGCGCAAACAAAGGCGATCGCTATCTGCCCCGAACTATTCATTATCCGCATGCTGCTGCTGTTGTTGTCTTTGGATACAGGACGAAGAATCGGAAATGACGCATATTGCGTCTTAAGGTTGTCTGTACGTCCAGATGCTAACCGTGCGTCGCCGTTTACATCGGGATATTGCAATTCCATGTATACAGGAGAAACTCTCTCTGCTCACGCATGTAAACGGGTTATTCCTAATGCTTCAGAAACCCGAATAGTGACCTTAACCCGACCATAACCCGAATATTGGCTGCATGTAAGCGTAGTCACTGTTGCGCTACAACTAAACGTTCCACTGCACATTGCATTCATAGTGGTCACAACTTTTGAAAGACAGTAATTTGAAAGAAACCAAACATTTTTACATTTTCTTCATCCAATTTTAGAGCCTGAACTATCAACAGTATTTAAAGTCAGTTTCAGTATGTTTACGTTGTAGATCTGATATTTATGAAAACATCTGTTTGCACAGAACAAGGACTTCAGCTGCTTTTCTCTGTGCTTTACAACATCTTTTTCTTGTTTTATCATCATCAGCATGAGTCTAAAATCATTTTCCATTTCCAACGCCAGCTGTTCCTTTGACTTATCGCCTTTCTACATATTTATTTGCTTTCTCAGCTGCGACAAAGCAAACTGGGGGAAATAAAAAGGAGCCTAAAACCAGTCATTCATTAGAGACAGACACGGTACAACTACAAGAGGGATTGAAAGTGATATTCTCTGTGAGTGTATAATATTATGCTTGTGTTTTCTCACAAAAACTACAGTGGTGATATACCACAGTACAGTTATGCTACCAGAAGAATATTGTACTGAGTGTAGGGTATCTGTATCAAATGTAAAGCTTTTAAGACCTTTTTTAAGACCTGCACAAATAAAATGAATACCATATGGGCGGGGTAGAACAATGTCTATGGTAACATCCAAACCATAAAATTATAAATTTCACATTTTAGCCTTATTTAGCCTAGCCTAGAAATCTAGACGCACCCTAGCGGCCGCAAAAATCATTTCGCTGCCAGTGTGGTCTAGCAACTCTCAATAGACTTTTTAGTTGGAAAAACCAATTTCGGGTCAGGCCAATCACATCGTGTATAGAGTCGGCGGGCGGGCTTAACACAATGACGGCACAGTTCATGACGTTCCGCGTGATTTCCATAGGTGATTTCCCTGCTACTTGAAAACAATGAAGATGCAGCGGTCTTTCGAATCGGCTTTGGCCGCGACTCTGGAGGACTTGGAGTTAAGAGAACATCACTTAAGTCATTCTTAGAAAAGGAAGATGTGTTCGGAGTTTTGACGACCGGATACGGCAAAAGTTTAATATATCAACTAGCTCCGCTAGTGGGAAAACGCACGGGACTCACTCAGCCACAGCCGTTCGTTGCTCTGGTTGGTTAGCGCTGTCCTATTGCATGCAGAGGGATTTTGAAAGACAGCCGTTTATCCGCCCCTCGGATTGAGGTATGTCAATGGAGAGTTCCCAGACCTAACATCTTGATGTAGGTCTGGCATGCCAGGCTATATTTAGCCTGCTCATAAGCTTCTTTTCAATCCACCGGCTAAATGAAAATGCAATTCTACTCTCTTTCAGTAGGTGGCAGGTATGGAACAGCAGAAATATAGCGGTTACCCTGCTTTTTAGAAAAGTTTGCAGGTGACATAAACACTTTAAGATAGACATTGTTACAATTAATTAACAGTAGATAATAAGCAGGCTTTAGAGAATGTGAAGATATGTCATGCCATCCTATGAGGATCACTCGCTTCTAATGATGCTGAAATTCCTGCTTGTTTTCATATCATAAACTATCTAATGTCTGCATACACTTTGCTTGAGATTAAATGTCACAAACTGAACTGAATTTGAACTCATTTCATAACTTTACACAGTTATTGAACTGAACTGAATCAACATTGAACTGACTTCTGTTGAATAATGTTTTAGATTTTTTAAGCACAATTTGAATTTGAACATGAGTTCGAGCTGCTTTAAAACAATCTGTATTGTTTAAAACACTATAAAGATGACTTGTCTTGACAAATCCCTAGAAGTTCATGAACAATTTTGCAGTGGCTGGGTGGGTCCAAGATCTGCTAAGCCACAAGCTGGTGTATCACCAGCAAACGGTGTTAGTCATTACACAGTCATACAAAGGTAAAGTGTCACTCCTCTTTTTGGCCTAATTATTACTAAATAAAAATAAAAATCTTTCAAAAATTCACCTATATGATTATTTAATCGAGTCATGCAGTGGATTTACTTAGTAGCCTTAGAACACACGTAAACAAATCCGTTACTCAGAATGCAAGATGGTGTGAAATCAACTTAACATTCTCTGGGCTATAAAGTGCAACAGTAGGGTTTCAGTGAGTAAATACTCCAGATATCCTAAAGACAAACGATAAACCTTTAAAGACAGCTTGACTGTGAGCTACGAAGACGTCAGCCCGCATTATTTCAACTTAGTTTTAAAATAATTGTGTTTAACACAAGAAATTGTGGTGAACAACTACACTAACCCTGATGCTGTAAACATTTTTGTGCAAAATATGCATTTGTTTCGACTCTGATTGGTTTATATACACACATAAAAATATATATAATATCTGATATATGACCTAAAGTCCAAACATCTATCCATCCAGAAACCCTTAGCATACAACAGGCTTACAGAACATATGCGTATGATTCATCTGCTTGGTTAATTAGCAATGCACATATGTTTTACTGAATTTTAATTAAATATAATGGAAAATAAATTGGTGATTATTTCTGATGGCCAGTACAGTTATGATATGGTCTGTCTATAATAGTATGTGATAAATATGATGTCTACAGTGAAGTGTATCGACAATATCCCCATTTCTCCAACACCTTCAGCTTCCTTGCAACTTGCACATGTCTGTACAAAAATGTCCTACACCTGAAATGCATATCTCTGTCCCATGAGTCTGACCACCTCCTATTCCCACATTCACTTCTATCAGTCACTTTCTCTTCTTTCCACCCATGTGTTCAGACATGGTTTCAATGCTCCAACTCCCACAATGCCAAGCAGCATCCTCCACACACCCCCCTGAGTACCACTAACATACTTGACCTAACTAACTAAACAACTTACTTCATCATCTCTTATAATAAAACCTCATATACTCAGATAGACAGAGAGAAAACTGATAGATAGATAAGGTGGACAGAGACAGACAGACAGAGAGGAGGAAAGCACAGTGCAGCGTATCAGGCAGTCATGATCGGATTAAAAAGTCAACAGCACCATCTTCTGGCTAACTTTGTTTGTTCCTCAAATTTGTTCAAATGCAGTCCTCTAAGCAGAAGAAAAACAGGTACAAATTTATAATAGCCTAGGGTACAATGGGGCTAGAGGCCTGGGAAACACCCTGGGAAAATGTGTTTTTAATATATATATAATATATATATATATATATATATATATATATATATATATATATATATATATATATATATATATATATATATATATATATATACATAAATGAAGCAACAGAGTTTGTGTGAAAATAAATCATAAAATTGGTGGTTTGTTTGTATAACAAATCTTATAAATGAATGAGTTGGCAAGCCTTTTGCCCCATATAAAGGGTAAAACCAGCAAGAGGCAAAAGGCACAAAGTATTGATACTATAGCTAAAATGGTATGTCATTATAATAAAATCACTTTAGCAAAGATTATTAAAATAAATATTTTTTGTTCAATAAATAGATATTCATTTAAAAATTACAGAAACAAAATTATTTTAAAAAGTAAAGATTCTGAAAGCATTGAATGGGATCCCATAATAATTTAATAAAGCTTTACAATAGTAACAAATACATATATTAAATTATATGATATGATAAATATAATATTTTTTTTATTTGTAAGACTCTGAGAACTAAGGAGAAAACAAAGGACCTTTCTGGAAATTAACATTTGAACTCTCTCTTGCAAAATGAGCGACGACAGTGCAGATCGAGAGAGGACAGGCCTGAACTTGTGTTGTGTTTGTTATATGTGACAGCAGTTGTCCGTGAGGGGCTGCTGTCTTTTACTTTTATTTTGAATTTGTTTTATTTTATGTCATTAAAGTCATTGAATGTTAGCCAGTTCACGCCTCCTTCTTCCCGCAACATCTAACTTCGTTACACTGGTGTCGAAACCCGGGAAGAAGAAGGCGGGAACCGCGCGAACATTCAATAAAACATCCAATCAAACTTTAATAAATAAATAAACTAATACAAAATGGAAGTAAAAGCAAATATAACAAAACAAACACAAGTCCAGGCCTGGCCTCTCTCAATCTCCTGCAGATTGCTGTAATTATCATAATAAGATTGCACACTTAACTGCTTTGACCAGAGTATGTGTGTTGCATTTTTAATATTAAAGTTACAAACTGTTATGTAATAAAGCAACGCCATGGAACTTTTCCTCTTCGGTCACCCTACTGGTTGGAAATGAAATTTTCTATTACCGCTGTCGTAAATAATTATACCGTCGCACACACGCTCACTGTTTATCCAGAATGAACGTTGTCCACAGACAAGGTAGAGTATATTACATGATTTCATGAAAGGATGATGTATTGCGACATCAGAAACGAAGAAAAATGACTATTGTAGCGCTTGACATAAAGCAGTCAAATTTTGTAGTTCTTTTTGTGGTCGGGTTACCGAACCCCGAAGTTGAGCAGTGCCAGTAAAAGTGATACAGACCCCGTCAGGCTATGGCAGAAGTGCCTTTCACCCTGTTACGACTTGATGAACCACTGATAAGATTTTGGAATCATTATTTTAAGGTAAAAAATTTGTACATAGTGTGGCTTTAATATAAGAGCTTGTCAAAAGATGCAGAAGTCGCAAGAACAGTCTTTAGAAAAAAGTTAAGAACATTCTTAAGAAGTATTTTTGGGAATACTAAATACCGTATCCGAATATAAGACGAGGTTTTTGTCCCAAAAATAGGCTGAAAAATGGGGGGTCTTCTTATATTTGCGATATACACAAAATCACGGGGGAAAAGGGAGAAAGCAGGGAGAAACAGTAGAGGCCGCCAACCCAAGCTCAAGGTGTGGGGCAGACGCCGCGGTGCGCTTCAAGAAGAGAAATGTGCTCGTTTTGGATGCATTCCGCGGACACTTGACGGAGCCAATCAAAACTCAGTTGTGGAAAATGAACGGCGATCTAGTGATCATACTGGTGACAAGCCAGCTACAGGTATTGGATGTAGTCATCAACAAGCCATTCAAGGATAATCTGCGCAAGAGTGGGTGTTTCTAATTATTGGGGGTGTTTTCACACTGGTGGGTGTTTATAAATCATGCAATGAAAATGATGCCCTTCTCCCGACCCCACCCCTAAGACCTACCCACACTGTGACGTGGGCAAATCAGGTAAAACGGTTGAAAATGACGCCCCTCTGTTTATGGCCTCGCCCCCTGATCTGTTAACTCCTATTGCCGTCTGCAGAGACCTTTATTTGACACTGAGTGGCTCCTGTCAGGCGTGCACTCACTAAAAACGCAAGGTCTCTCGCTCTCTCGCTCTGCCGTGGGCGCGCTACACGGTTTGGTTTGGAGCACATACTAAGTTCTGTCTCGCATGCGCGGCTCTAGTCTAGATTCCAGAAGATTTTAACTAATTTGCGGGCATCAGAGAGCCGCTATCAATATTTTTATAAGTTAATAATAGAACTGATGCGCACAGTGAACTGAATTGAAAACAAAAACAGTGTCGGACAGGGGGCTTAAAATCCGGACTGTCTGGCCAAAATCCAGACTTATCGCCACCCTAACCACAATTACATACATACATGGGCCTACATAATTATTGCATTTTTGTGAAAAGGACTGTTGTTCATTTTTGTCACTCATTCATTCATTCATTTCTTTCATTTCTCTCTTCAACGGACCTCGTCAACGGACCTCTCTTCTCTCTTTTATTTTGTGACAAATGAATCCAAATATTTAATGAATGGTGTTAAAAAAAATCCAATGAATTATAACTAGAATTTTCAAATAAAATTATTTTCTGTTGAAAACCAGATTTTTTTCCACAAAAGTCTCTTTCCCCCAAAAATAAGTCTGGAAAATGAGGGGTCGTCTTATATTCAGGGTCGTCTTATATTCGGGTATTATTAAAAAAAATCTTAAGTTAAAAAAGTATAAGATAGCAGTTAAGATTAAATGTATTCTTAAGAATGATTTGTGAATCTGGCCCCAATTTTTTATCTTATTTGTTTGTGTTCAGAACTTTAAAAACCGGCTCCAATCATAGTGTATTGTGTGTGCAGTGTGTGTCTAAATCAACAGTTCCTCTTTCACTGAAGGGGTTTTTGTACGGCTCTGTATCACTGTGTTAATGGCCATTGAGCGTGCTGCTGACAGTGATAATCTCCTGCATCTTCAGGCTGGACATTTCTAATATTGAGCATGAAGTTTGTTCCTGATCTCCCATCAGTGAATCTCTCAGAAACTCCAGACACTTTGCTACCAACACTAGAGAACAGGAGTTTGTGTGTTTGTCCGGGTCTCTGGTGATACCAGGCTAAACTGGTTGATACACTGGAACTGCTGGACCCGCAGTTGAGAGTGACGCTGCTTCACACAGACGCCAGATTCACAGATGGACTCTGAGTCAGAATGATCTCAGCAAAACAACCTGCCATCACAGTACATCAGTCAGTGTTACAGTCAAACAATACATGAGAAGAATGATACAACATTTATAATAAAGCACTTCTGAAAAAGCTCTGAATATTCAACACTAATCTCACCAGCGAGAGAAAGCAGTAGAGAGCAGATAATCAGAGCGTTTGCAGTCATCTTTGCTAAGAATGAGTGAGAACAGACGAGACCTGCTGTTTACAGTCCTGACCGGCGGACAGTCCGTCTTAAACAAAGGGGTGTTGCACATATTCAAATCTGCTTCCTTTCAGGAGAATATGTGTCACACTGGTTTTAAATAAAATTGAATTCAGTTTCAAAAGTAGTTATCAAATGTAATTTCTACAAATATTAAGATTTACTGTAATATCAGTATCAACTGATATTTCTCAAGAGTTTCCAAGGAAATGCTGATGATATCTAATAAACATTCAGTAGTTGGCCATCAGTGAATCAACTGGAGTTTAGATTTTGTGTTTAAATGTGGAATCATATATTACAACATTTTTTCTTTATATAAATGAAATGTATATATTTCTTATTGAACTGTAATTGACCACAATAGCAAATCAACTGAAAGATGTTGTTTTGGAGATGCAGTGAACAGTGCAGCTACTGAAGCGTTCAGGAGGTTTTTGTACTTCTGCTCTATTAGTTTGTATCACTGTGGTTGACTTTCGGCGGCGGCACCAGACTGGATGTTGGCAGTAAGTAAAAAATTAAATAATTTTTATATACAATGTTGTCATATTTAGTCATGTATCTGTAATTTATGACAAAAAAAACACTTTTTTTTTTTCCTGTGTATTGGGGAAAACATTTCTATTTGATAAGTAGTATGTATTACCTACTGCAGTAATTATTAAAACAATGATTTAAATAGGTACTTGAATGCAAATCTTTCAATTGCAATTCAACTTTTTAAGTCTACTTAAGTGTGTTAAGAAACATAGTCATGAAAGTGTACTCCCTTTAAGTGCACTTAAGTGGCCTTTTATTTCATTACTATTACATTATCTGCAAATACAGATTTTTAAAACATATACTAGAAGTGCTCATTCCATAGAATTATATATACTTTTTTTCCACAAGAATTGAGAACACATTATCATCTACTTTCATTGTAGTTAACTCTTTTTTGAATGTATGTTTTTTTGTATTGTGTTTACTTGTTACCCAACAGCCATTACAAAAATATTATGTTTATGTAATTTTAGTTTGGAGGACTAAATTCATAATGTATTCGAATTCAAAACAGTTTAAAGTTGGGGAATACAACAAGCAGTTATGTAATAGCTAACTACCTTCACATAAATATCTGTCGATATGATTAAATTTGATTGATCTTGAAAAATAATCATCAAATATTATGTTGTCTGTTGAAACTGAAATGTTTTCTGTCACTTTAATCTGTAATAAATTGAAGCTGTTTGTTAAGCGAGTTGTTTGTGGTCCCGCTGCTCTTCTTCTCTCAGGCAACACTCCTCCTAAAGTGATCATCCTGCCCCCGTCCAGTGCAGAGATCTCCTCTCTGAACACAGCGACACTGCTGTGTGTGGCCAGCGAGGGCTTTCCGTCAGACTGGAGCCTGAGCTGGAAGGTGGACGGCAGCAGCAGGACTCAGGAGAGCAGCGCTGGGATCCTGCAGAAGGACGCTCTGTACAGCTGGAGCAGCAGCCTGACTCTCTCTGAGCAGGAGTGGATGAAGAGCGTCTCAGTGAGCTGTGAGGTCACACGGAGCGGCCAGCCTGCAGTCACTGCACAACTGAGGAGAGATCAGTGTTCAGATCAGTAGATCCGCTCAGTGTCTCCTCTGGCTTCTGTTTCATCCTTCTGGCTGACGTCTCACTTCTGCTTCTCTGAGTTCATTCACACAAGAGCATATATGATGTTCTGTTATAACTGAAATAAAATAAATAATACTGTGTCTGTCTTTGAGTCATTTTGTATAAATTGAGGAAAAAAAGATTATAGTTTTTAACCATTTACTGTTTTATATCCTGCAGTTACAAATCAGTGTTTAGAAGTACAAATATTCCACTAAATGTTCTTGTAATATAATGTAGCCTCTCAAATCTTATAGGGTGGTCTGCATCAAAAAATAAATAATTAAATATTAGATGAAGGCACATTGTAAGACATGTTGACTTCCCTATAAAGTATTTCATCGCAAATACCCAAATAAATTTCACTCAGTGAAGCATAACAACACCTGCACAGTAAATTATGAAACAAGAAAGTCATCTTGAAACAGCATTTGCAAGTGTTGTTAACAAAAACGATAACTTCTCAGTAATTAAAATGAATCTTAAAGTAAAATAAAGAATATTAAAAAATAAAGGTTCCAAAAGGACTTTTTTGCAGGAAGTCCACATAAGAACCATCTTTTGGTTTCCTGAAGAGCTTTTCAGTGAACAGTTCTAAAAAAAAACAATTTTTTTCTCAGTGTGAAGAACATTGCAAAAATCTAAAGAATTATTTTCCACCAGAAAGAACCTTTTGTGGAATGGAAAGTTATCAACTCAATTGTAAAGCAATTCAAACACGAATTACTCAGAATGACGATATCAATATTCTTTACAGTTTTTTTCAATTGCTTACACACTAAAATTAAAACTTTCCCACTATTAGCAAAACATTACACTCAAGGAGCAAAACACCAGCCTAGATTTGCACAATTGTAAGCACGTTGTCAGCTTCACCCTTTTTGCAAAACATTACACACAGTGGTTTGTAAAACTCTACACACATTAGACACAGACAGCCTTAGACACAGATAAGGATTGTGAGGTTACTTCCTTGTCATTACAAAGCCCCGGTTTGCCATTGACCACACTAATGAATGAATTGGATATGCACATCCACCAGGTGTGGAAGCACACATGTGCTGATTTGAAAACGCAGCACTCAGGTGTGCTATAAAAGGCAGCAGGTGAGTTCACCTGTCTTCAACAAAAATGGAAGGAGCTAGAAGAAGAAGAAGAAGAAGAAGAGTGAGAATAAGAGGGGGAGCTCAAAGAGAAGATGAAGGAGGTAGAGGAGAAGGAGGTAGAGGAGGATGAGAAGAAGGAGATAGAGGAAGAGGAGAAGAAGGAGATAGAGGAAGAGGAGAAGAAGGAGATAGAGGAAGAGGAGAAGAAGGAGATAGAGGAAGAGGCCTAGGTAGAGGAAGAGGAGAAGAAGGAGATAGAGGAAGAGGCCTAGGTAGAGGAAGAGGAGAAGAAGGAGATAGAGGAAGAGGAGAAGAAGGAGATAGAGGAAGAGGAGAAGAAGGAGATAGAGGAAGAGGCCTAGGTAGAGGAAGAGGAGAAGAAGGAGATAGAGGAAGAGGCCTAGGTAGAGGAAGAGGAGAAGAAGGAGATAGAGGAAGAGGAGAAGAAGGAGATGAGGAAGAGGAGAAGAAGGAGATAGAGGAAGAGGCCTAGGTAGAGGAAGAGGAGAAGAAGGAGATAGAGGAAGAGGAGATGAAGGAGGTAGAGGAGAAGACGGAGATAGAGGAAGAGGAGATGAAGGAGGTAGAGGAGAAGGAGGTAGAGGAGGAGGCCCAGGTAGAGGAAGAGGAGAAGAAGGAGATAGAGGAAGAGGAGAAGAAGGAGATAGAGGAAGAGGCCTAGGTAGAGGAAGAGGAGAAGGAGATAGAGGAAGAGGAGAAGAAGGAGATAGAGGAAGAGGCCTAGGTAGAGGAAGAGGAGAAGAAGGAGATAGAGGAAGAGGAGAAGAAGGAGATAGAGGAAGAGGAGAAGAAGGAGATAGAGGAAGAGGCCTAGGTAGAGGAAGAGGAGAAGGAGATAGAGGAAGAGGAGAAGAAGGAGATAGAGGAAGAGGCCTAGGTAGAGGAAGAGGAGAAGAAGGAGATAGAGGAAGAGGAGAAGAAGGAGATAGAGGAAGAGGCCTAGGTAGAGTAAGAGGAGAAGAAGGAGATAGAGGAAGAGGAGATGAAGGAGGTAGAGGAGAAGAAGGAGATAGAGGAAGAGGAGAAGAAGGAGATAGAGGAAGAGGAGAAGAAGGAGATAGAGGAAGAGGAGAAGAAGGAGATAGAAGAAGAGAAGAAGGAGATAGAGGAAGAGGAGAAGAAGGAGATAGAGGAAGAGGAGAAGGAGATAGAGGAAGAGGAGAAGAAGGAGATAGAGGAAGAGGAGAAGAAGGAGATAGAGGAAGAGGAGAAGAAGGAGATAGAGGAAGAGGCCTAGGTAGAGGAAGAGGAGAAGAAGGAGATAGAGGAAGAGGCCTAGGTAGAGGAAGAGGTAGAGAAGGATTTGAAGAGTTGATAGAACCTGAACAAAGAAGACGAGGACCAAATTTAACTCAAGAAATCCGTGCAACACTTATTGACCATGTTATCAACCATGGACTGACACCGATGGAAGCTGGACAATAGATCAACCAAACCTCTGGTTGATACTGTAACTGAATAGTTACAGTATTCTTGTTGCTTTTGACTTTTTCTGTATGTACAAACTGTCAAACTGTGTGTACTTCATGCAGTAATTTTTATTTGTCTACAGATTTTATTTTTTTCATTGATTTCATTGTTGGTTGATTACTGTAACTGATTATGGTAAGAAATACTGTAAATAAATACTTGAAATATGAGTCTGCAGAAATCAGTGTTGTGCGGTGCTTGGTAAGTTTATAGTAGGCCTATTTGTCTGTTCTATCTCAAACTAATCATGAAGAATGTTGTGAGTTTGTCACACATTTTTTTTCATCTAAACTATCCCTTACATAACAATGTCTGGCCAAAAATCTAGCACATGCTATTTCCTAAAAATAGTTTTTTACAAATGTGTTTTTTTATTTATCACAGCAGTGTGAAACTGGCTGCAATGGTGTCTGATCATTGAGGACTGTGTTTGTTTAAATGAAAACTAATAGCATTTTCAAAAATACTGTATGTGTATATCTTTTGACTAAAGTGTGTATGTTTTGACAGAAGTGTGTCATTTTGCAAACAATCTAGGAATTATGCCAATTGAGTGTGGTGTTTGGATAATTGTGATTATATTTTGAAAAAAAGCACCCGGTTTTCAAAATTGCGTGTAAACAATTGAAAAAAACTGTAATCCACAAAACTGAAACACACAGGAGATTCTTCAGGAACAGCAGACTCAAACAAGCTGGGACTAATCAGTAACCAAGGTAACAAACCAGGAGGAATTAGTTACTAAGGAGATGGGAACTAAACTGAAAGGAAACAGGAAACATAAGCTGTGTCTGAAATCGCTCCCTATCCACTATATAGTGCACTATATCGGGTGTCGGCCATTTTGTAGTGGTGTCTGAATTCTGAGTGAACGACATCATTCCCTACATTCATTCACTACTTTTACCCACAGCCCTCTCTGAATTCGAGTGTACATTCGATGTACACTTGCTGAAGCACTATTTCCCACAATCCAATGCGGAGAGAACTGAGAGAGCAAATTTAAACCAGAGATTACATTACAGCTTTCTTATTCCTGCTTTGACATTTATTTCCTGCTAGTTTTATTTTTCTATTAATCATTACTTGAATCAGAAAGAATCAGAAAGAGCTTTATTGCCAAGTGTGCTTGCACACACAAGGAATTTTCTTTGGTACTGAAGCTTCCAGTGCACATATACAGATACAAATACAACAAGAAACAGTAATACAAAATCTAAAAATAAAATTATAAAAAATATGAAAATACTATAAATATAAAATATAAGGCCACAGTTGGGTTTGGTCAGAATAAACATTTACGGATTATGAACATATTTACAGTATTTGAATAGTATGAATAAATATAAATAAAATAAAAAATAAAATCACCTGAGTTTAGGAGATATATTGTCTAAACAGTGGAAGTATTGCACTTGGGGGGAGTATTGCACTTACAGGCATATGCCTTGGGAGATATGTTAACTGTTCAGGAGGGAAATGGCCTGTGGGAAGAAACTGTTCCTGTGCCGAGATGTTCTTGTGGCCAGTGATCTGAGTCTCCGTCTTGACGGTAACAGTTCAAACAGGTGGTGTCCAGGGTGAGTGGAGTCTGTGATGATTTTACCTGCTCTCTTCTTCACTCTTGAAGAGTACAGGTCCTGGAGGGTTGGCAGTGGGGCACCAATGATCCTCTCTGCAGTCCGAACTGTCCGCTGTAGTCTCCTGATGTCTGATTTGGTAGCTGAACCAAACCAGACAGTGATGGAAGTGCGCAGGACAGACTCAATGATGGCTGAGTAGAACTGGATCAGCAGCTCCTGTGGCAGGTTGAACTTCCTCAGCTGGCGAAGGAAGTACAGTCTCTGCTGGGCCTTTTTCACAATGGAGTCAATGTGATTGTCCCACTTCAGGTCCTGAGAGATGATAGTGCCCAGGAACCTGAATGACTCCACTGCTTCCACAGTGCTGTTCATGATGGTGAGTGGGGGGAGTGCTGGGCTGTTCCTCCTGAAGTCCACGATCATCTCCACTGTTTTGAGCGTGTTGAGCTCAAGGTTGTTATAACTGCACCAGACAGCCAGCTGTTCGACCTCCAGTCTGTAAGCAGACTCGTCACCGTTTTGGATGAGACCGATGACAGTGGTGTCGTCTGCAAATTTGCAGGTCGAATAGAACATATTAAAACATTGAGACAATATTATATAGATGAATTGTAAAAATTAAATTAAATTATATTTATATCGTTTTTTATTCAAATATATTATTTAGGCATTAACACAATTTAATGTGTTTTACAAATGTGTTTTGATAATTTGTGGCATTGTTGTTAACTCGCTAAACTGTAAAGGGAGAGATGATCATTTGGTGGATGATTTAAAACTATCCGTTATCATCGTTAGGAAGCATATTCATTCGAATGTAATAACGGTCGCCTGAGGGCGCTCAAGGACCACGTCATCTGTGAGCGTGAGAGTTACAATTTCAGTCGATGAAACTACAAAGTTGGCACTAAGGTGTATATATATATATATATATATATATATATATATATATATATATAGATAATTACAAAATAAAGTCATTATGATTGTTATCGTTGTTAATATTATTTTACAAAGTAAGTAACATAAGATAAAATTAGTTTTATCAGTACGTGACGAAGCCTTTTCTGCGACAGCTCCAACTCTCCGACGCACAAACGTCAGCGTCCGAATTCACTCACTTCATTTCGTTCACTCCTTGCAGATATAGTGCACTCAACTGCCATTCACTATATAGGGATTAGTGAAGGAGTGAACAAGTGAGCGATTTCAGACACAGCTATTGAATGATGAACGCAAACACATTGATACATAACCTGAACCTGACATTACTCCCCCTCCCACTAAACGAGTCCACGTGCCGTAAACAACAGTCCCATACTGGAGGGAGGGAGGGAGGGAGGGACAGGGTCTTGGAGGTTGATGAGGAGCTGTTGAAAGGCACAGAACTGGGGAGACTTGCTGAGGGGAATAGTAAGACGGAGATGACGGAGGGAGGAGCCAAGATTGAGCCCTGACAGGTTTTCTGGACGAATCCTGAGGGATGACCGATTGAGGCGGAGCCAGATGAAGTGGAGACTCCAGTAAAAAACCAGCAGGAAGATGGCCTAAGGCAACATCATAGGGCAACATCACAGATCGGCTCATAGAGACGGGCATCAAACTCAGCATAGCGCTTGTTAACCCTTGCATACGAGGGGAGTATCTCTACTCGATCCTGGATCTACACAGTGCTTCAAAGCTATGTGGAGGCTGGGCACTCTAAAGGGACCCTAATAAAGGGAGCGCCTCCAGCTCTAGGGCTGATCTAACAGAGAGGCCTTGTGAGAGTACTTCGACCTTCCGACCAGACTTAGGGATTTAAGTATTCAAACAGAGCGATCCTCAGATAGATTCTGGAACACTACAGTATAAGTAACCTTATAAAACACCTCAGTCCAGATTTTTCATCTTTTTCAGCTGCCTGCAGATTGCTGTAATTATCATAATAAGATTGCACACTTAAGTGCTTTGACCAGAGTTTAGTAATGAGTGTTGCGTTTTTAATATTAAAGCTGCTGTCCGTAACATTTTTAAGTTAAAAATAATCCAAATTAATTATTTTTAAAAAACCATCTTCAGCCAGTGTTCAAAACTATCTACTTGCCATAACTAGATTCAAAACGGTTAGCTTGTAATAATGATTTTAATTCCAGTGGTACTGGTGGGTTTTCGTTGGAAATTCGAGCATGTCTTTGCGTCATTACGTCACATCCGTACACATAAAGAAGGAGTTTCGGCTAGCCGGCTATACTGCGCGTGAGGAGATGTAGAGATAGGCTTTTCTCGCAGCACTTTACATGATTAAACTCATGGCGGATCCAGAAAGATCCAAACAACAATCATCAGTGTCAACTGGAGATTAACCAGTTATAAAACCCAAAAGACGTCGTACTTCGGATTTAAGGTGGAAAGAGAAAGAAACCGTCTCATGCGAACATAAGGATACACATCGGTGGGGCTTTTGAAAGGTGCGTGAACTCCAGGAGGGATTCAAAACGGAAGAAGAGACAGCTTTTTCTGCTGAACAAGTAAGACATTTCAATAGTTCAATCGTGTAACAGTACGTTTTCTTAATTCACACAGTTATGGAGTTTCCTTTGTTGTGCCTTTCTCGTTTAGCTATTATGGAGAATATGATTTCTGAACTACACAGGTAATCATAAAACACATTAAATAACGTTAGTCACACAATGCTGATGTTGTTAACATGAACAATTTGAGAACAAAGTAGGTTATGATTTGCACGGTTGCTGTAAATCGCGCTGATTAAATCTAACGATCGCTTGTCATGTCGAATGCTTTCCCCCCTTAGTTGATCAGAACAAAAATGGATGTTACTTACTTGTTCAGAAGACATTTTCCGGTGAAAATTCTTATGTTTGTCAAGCTTTCAAAAGTGAATCTGTGATTCTGAATGACAGTATCCACACAGCGCGGTGATTGACAGCAGCACTCGCCTCAAAACACTGTGTTCATCCGCGCTGTTTCATGCCGATTTACAACCCACGTAAAGATTATAATTCCGCGAATCACTGCAGTTACATATTTCGAACAGAGATGGCGACAAAAAGGGAAATTTCTACGGACTGCAGCTTTAAAGTTACAAATTGTTATGCTTTAATATAAGAGCTTGTCAAAAGATGCAGATGTCGCAAGAACAGTCTTTAGAAAAAAGTTAAGAACATTCTTAAGAAGTATTTTTGGTAATATTAAATATTAAAAAATTCTTATGTTAAAAAAGTATAAGATAGCAGTTAAGATTAAATGTATTCTTAAGAATGATTTGTGAATCTGGCCCCAATTTTTAATCTTATTTTTTTGTGTTCAGAACTTTATAAACCGGCTACAATCATAGTGTATTATGTGTGCAGTGTGTGTCTAAATCAGCAGTTCCTCTTTCACTGAAGGGGTTTTTGTACGGCTCTGTATCACTGTGTTAATGGATATTCATAATGCTGCTGACAG
Source organism: Chrosomus eos (assembly GCA_036326025.1). Lineage (NCBI taxonomy): Eukaryota > Metazoa > Chordata > Actinopteri > Cypriniformes > Leuciscidae > Chrosomus > Chrosomus eos. Next base: position 6,017,288 of record CM070821.1, read on the forward strand.
TAATAATCTCCTGCATCTTCAGGCTGGACATTTCTAATATTGAGCATGTAGTTTGTTCCTGATCTCCCATCAGTAAATCTCTCAGAAACTCCAGACACTTTGCTACCAACATAATAAAACAGGAGTTTGGGTGTTTGTCCGGGTCTCTGGTGATACCAGGCTAAACTGGTTGATACACTGGAACTGCTGGACCCGCAGTTGAGAGTGACGCTGCTTCCCACAGACGCCAGATTCACGGATGGACTCTGAGTCAGAATGATCTCAGCAAAACAACCTGCCATCACAGCACATCAGTCAGTGTTACAGTCAAACACACAATACATGAGAAGAATGATACAACATTTATAAAGGACTTCTGAAAAAGCTCTGAATATTCAACACTAATCTCACCAGCGAGAGAAATCAGTAGAGAACAGATAATCAGAGCGTTTGCAGTCATCTTTGCTAAGAATGAGTGAGAACAGACGAGACCTGCTGTTTACAGTCCTGACCGGCGGACAGTCCGTCTTAAACAAAGGGGTGTTGCACATATTCAAATCTGCTTCCTTTCAAGAGAAAATCTGTCACACTGATTTAAATAAAATTGAATTCAGTTCCAAATGTAGTTATCAAATGTAACTTTAATGATTATTAAGATTTAATATCAGTATCAACTGATATTTCTCAAGAGTTTCCAAGGATATGATAATGATATCTAATAAACATTCAGTAGTTGGCCATCAGTGAATCAACTGGAGTTTAGATTTTGTGTTTAAACATGGAATCATATATTACAACATTTTTCCTTTTATAAATGAAATGTATATATTTTTAATTGGACTGTAATTGACCACAATAGCAAATCTAAAGAAAGATGTTGTTTTGGAGATGCAGTGAACAGGTTTTTGTTCTTCTACTCTATTAGTTTGTATCACTGTGGTTGACTTTCGGCAGTGGCACCAGACTGGATGTTGGCAGTAAGTAAAAAATGAAATCATTTTTATATACAATGTTGTCATATTTAGTCATGTATCTGTAATTTATGACAAAAAAAATATTTTGTATTGCAGTATTTCTTTATGCAGTTTTACATTTATGAGTTAATACTACAGACAACATACAAAAGTATATTCTACAAATAAGATGTACATTTTGGACATTTCACCATTATTGGACAGGAAAAGAGATACATTGGATAAATATGGACATGCTATAAGAGCATGAGGGTGTCACCGGGTGAGAAAATAGGAACCTTAAGGCCGGGATTTGTTGCACGGGGGAGTGACTTCCGGTGTAACACCGGGCCAGTTCCGGTGATCTGTCATGGCCGCGGCGTTGACGAGCGCCAGCTGTGGACACTAATCAGGCCGTTATTGGCGAGCACATGCGGGAAGAGGCAGATATAAGGAGAAGTTTGAAGACATAGGTGGTGGTATCTTGGTGTTCAGTGGGTTTGAAGTGCTCAGTGAGTCGGAAGTGGTTGTAGAGCCTAAAGGGTTGACTTGGAGCAGTGTTGGATACAAGCTTCCTCCAGAAAACCGTTGGGGTGTGGAGATCGCCCATTTGAGTTCGCTGGATCAGAGTGATCGTTTGTGGGAAGTCTGCTGGACTGAGCTGTCGTCTGGATTGGTGCTGTGGAAGGAGAGAGAAGAGATAAGTGAACTGATTTTATCTTATGAGCATTTAAATTGCGGGAAGAGGATGCAGTAAATGTGGATCTGATTGTTGGAAGAGCTATGTGTTTCAGAGTGTGTTGAGGAGGAATTGAAAGAGAAAGCCCTCGTGGAGCGAGCGCAACAAACGGAGTGGGGCCTCTGACCAGCCTTAACGTGTGAGTGAATTGCAGTGCTTTTGCCTTATTGATACACATTGATTTGTGGCTGTGGAATTCAAGTGAACACAAGTGTGCTGTGCCTTTGCCGAGAAGTGGCCCTAGCCCCATTCACACGTTGTGGAAAGTTACTATATCTGCTCCCCATTGGAAGTCCAGTGTGATACAGCTGCACTGAAGAGGGTACTCTGTACTGTGAAGGTCCTGTGAATCATCATCCGTCTGAATTGAGTCTACTGACTGCTGTCATTCTGCGAACTGAGAGGTCCTGTGAATCATCATCCTTCTGAAGTGAGTCTACTGACTGATGTCATTCTGTGAACTGAGATCCTGTGAATCATCATCCTTCTGAAGTGAGTCTACTGACTGCTGTCATTCTGTGAACTGAGAGATTCTGTGAATCATCATCCTTCTGAAGTGAGTCTACTGACTGCTGTCATTCTGTGAACTGAGAGATCCTGGGAATCATCATCCCTCTGAAGTGAGTCTACTGACTGCTGTCATTCTGTGAACTGAGAGATTCTGTGAATCATCATCCTTCTGAAGTGAGTCTACTGACTGCTGTCATTCTGTGAACTGAGAGATCCTGTGAATCGTCATCCTTCTGAAGTGAGTCTACTGACTGCTGTCATTCTGTGAACTGAGAGATTCTGTGAATCATCATCCTTCTGAAGTGAGTCTACTGACTGCTGTCATTCTGTGAACTGAGAGATTCTGTGAATCATCATCCTTCTGAAGTGAGTCTACTGACTGCTGTCATTCTGTGAACTGAGAGATCCTGTGAATCATCATCCTTCCGAAGTGAGTCTACTGACTGCTGTCATTCTGTGAACTGAGAAATCCTGTGAATCATCATCCTTCTGAAGTGAGTCTGCTGACTGCTGTCATTCTGTGAATTGAGAGATCCTGTGAATCATCATCCTTCTGAAGTGTGTCTATTGACTGCTGCCATTCCGTGGACTGAGAGATCCTGTAAATCATCATCCTTCTGAAGTGAGTCTACTGACTGCTGTCATTTTGTGAACTGAGAGATCCTGTGCATCATCATTCTTCTGAAGTGAGTCTACGGACCGCTGCGATTGAACTGCTGCCCTTCGACGAGCTGGGATCTCTTGGAGGGAAGTGAAGTAACCCGGAGTTGTTTTAAGTGTTATTAATTAATAAAAAGAAGAGTTTTTATATTTCTTGTCTCGCCTGATTGGTGTCCTTGGTGTCGGCTCCTCCGGAGCGTGGTAAAATAACCCTTGGCCTTAACATCGGTGACACAATTTGGCGTAGGTCGGCAGGGTTACCACTCGGAGTTGAGCGGCCAGAGGACCCAGGATGGCGGACGAGGATTTGCCAGCCGCCCGGCAACCGATGGCATCCATATTTGTGGGAGCCCCGTGGGCCCAGAAGTACGATGGGCCTGGCTCAGAGTTGAGCTTGACAGACTGGAGAGCACAAGTGGAATACCTGGCCGGACTGCAAGGGCTCCGAGAAGCCCAGAGGATACAATTCGTGCTGAATTCGCTTGAGGGGGAGGCGAAGAGAGAAGTTCGAGCAGCACCTGAAGCCGTCCGAGCCACTACACAAGCGATCTTTGAGTTCCTATCCAGACAATATGGTGTTTCCACTCCCGTGGCAGTTTTGCGGGCTCAGTTTTTTAACTGTAAGCAAGGACCTAGGCAGACTCTGCGAGCATTCGCTCTGCGGCTACGAGAACAGTTCTCCAGGTTGAAGAGTCGGGAGCATCATGGTCTGGGAGAGGAAGAGACCTTATTAAGAGACCAGTTCATGTTGGGGTTACGAGAAGGTCCAGTGCGACAGAGTCTGCAATTACAGCTTCGACGAGACGCTGACCTGACCTTCGAAGATCTACGTGAAGAGGCCTTAGCTCTGGAACAGGATTATAACTAGACCGTAGAGTCGCCGGTGTGTATGGCTGCAAGTGGAACTAGTGCCCCAGGACCGCCTGAACCGACGGATTGGAAACAAGCCTTACGTACAGAGTTGATGAAGGATGTTCGAGCGGAAATGGCTGAATTCTCGAAGACTATCCTGGGAGAGTTCCGCCGAGGACAGCCAGAGCCCCCGCCTTTGGCCCGAGACCGGTCGTATTCTGATGGAGGGAGGGATCCGGGGAGACGTACAGGCCGACCATTCAGTTCCAGTGGGAAGGGCAAGGGCGCCCGATCTGTAAGAACTGCGGGGAGCCAGGACACTATAGCCGCCAATGCGGCTCCCGACGTAACTCGCAGGGGGGGTTTTAGGACGACTGGCCACTGTGGGTCAAGTGGTCGGGACTCCCCGGATGGACCCCTTTGTAAGCTCAGCCCTACGAGATGGCTTAGTGGGGCATTGCCCCCTCGTGGAGATTAAAGTCAATGGAGTTACTGTTCGGTGTCTGGTAGTGTTGCTTTCGTCAATGAAAATTATGACGAAATATCGTCGTCAACGAACCTTTTTCACGTGACGAAAACGAGACGAGACGCAACGTAAATGCTGGTCATGTGACGATGACTATAATTAAATGTATAATTTAATATCGTTGACGAATAAAAACGAGACTAAATGTGGTTTACAAAATAAAAACTATGCTAAAATGTCTCTTCATTTTCGTTGACCAAAACGAGACGAGACGAAATGTTATTTAACGTTATTTCGTCTCGTTTACTTGCGTTATTACCGGTATGCAGCATTTCTGTTTCCTGTGTTTCACTTCAGGGGCTGCATCAGATCGCACTGCGCAGACGCAGGCGACATCACATCCTCAAGCCCCACTCGCGGCATTATTTAGAAGATGCAGCTGCGTGAGTTACGGCTGTTTCACACATACTCCGTGTGTAGTGCGTATGCGGTGCGGTGTGTATGCAGGAGCAGCTCGAGCTATTGTGTTTTCACATGTGCTGCGTTTGCAGTGCGCAGCTGATCTACGGCTGTAATACCACAATCACAACATTTATTCTCTATTTTTTATTTCAAATCAATATTTCTAGCCTACATCCATTATGTCGCGTTGTTGAGGTAGGCTACTGTGTAGATCTCTGCTCTGCTGTTATGCACGCACCGCTCCCGCGTGCGGTGTGAGTGCTCTAACCTAACATGGGTGCGGGAAAAAATACACACCGCAAACGGAGTAGGCTATGTGTGAAACAGGCGTTAGCATAAACGACAACAAACGCAGTTAAGTCTGACACAGAGAAAGGGATTCGTCTTTGGGAGAAAAAGAAGAAATGACATTTGGAAAAACTTTAATTTCATCGTGTGTAGGCAACATGTTTGGTTGGTAAAATAAATATGTTCTAAATTCATATCAGAGCGTCTTCTGTGTCTGGAATAGCATTCTTGAGTCTATAAGGGAACAATAATATATGAATGATATAATAATATAATAATAAGATAAGATTTTTTTAAATGGGTTTGGCTAAAAGAAAATGTTGGTTTCGTCTACTACTAGGTATACATATTGACTGGGTTAAATAGAATTGCATTACTAAAAAGAGACTAACATAAAATTTTCATTGACTAAAACTAGACTATGTCATTCGTTGACTAAAACTAGACTAAAATGTCATCAGTTTTCGTCGACTAAAACTAGACTAAAATGTCATCAATTTTCGTCGACTAAAACTAGACTAGACTAAAAAGAGTATGAACGTGACTAAAACTAATAAAAACTAAAATGACAGCTTGACACAAAGACTAGACTAAAACTAAAATTAAAACAGGCCGCCAAAAACAACACTAGTGTCTGGTAGATACAGGGTCCCAGGTCACCATGTTTACCGAGAGCCTGTCCAGAGATCTGTTCGATGCCCATCACTTATTGGAGGCTGAAGTCCCCTGGCTCACCCTGCGAGGAGCGAATGGCCTGAACATCCCCTATATCGGATATCAGGTGACCGATTTTGAAGTACATGGCACCACGATCCCACAGAAGGGGGTGGTGATTGTGCGGGACTCCTGTTTGGGGGAACATCGGGCTTTGCTGGGATGAATGTAATTATGGACTGTTGGGAAGAGCTGTTCCGGGCTGGTCCTCTCCGTTCCACTTCTGTAGCTGAGAAGCGTGAGTGGGAACGCGTCGTCACCGACTGTCAACGAGTACAGGTCGCCAGCTCCCACCAAGATCGGGAATATGCTGGTCGAGTAGTATGTCGATATGCGGTCTCCATTCCTGCCCGGAGTGAGGCTGTGGTCTGGGTCCGTCTCGCCAAGCGGGCCTGTGGTCCTGAAGAGTGTGTCCTTGTTGAGCCCCACTGGGAGTGTCAGGCTGTCGAAGTTGCTCGGGGTATAACAGTGGCCCGTCGGGGCCGTATTGCAGTAAAAGTGAGAAACACGAACACTTACCCTGTCCAGCTCTATCGTCACCAACGGTTGACCCGTATTATGCCGGTGAGTTCCCATCAGGTGAGGGAGGAGCAGGAGGTCCGCTTTTGCCAAGTGAGCGCCACGGTGGTCGAGGTCGGCCTGGCAAGGGAGGAATCTGGTCCTAGTCTCGCTGCACACCACATGTCGACCCATTTGCGGAGTGAGTCCCTGCAGGGGGAGGGCCTAAGGGAGGAACAAACCCGCCAGCTCCAGAGTCTGTTGGCTAAGTGGCAAGGTATCTTCTCCACCCATGATGAGGACTATGGGTGCACCGACATCGTCAAGCACGTTATACCTACTGGAGATGCTCCACCCAGTCGAGAGCGGTACCGTCCGGTACCCCCGACCTTATACTCGGAAGTTCGTGCTTTACTACAGGGGATGCTGGGACGGGGAGTCATTCGAGAGAGCAACAGCCCCTGGGCCGCCCCAATTGTCCTGGTCCGCAAGAAGACGGGCTCTTGGAGATTTTGCGTGGATTATCGCAAGTTGAATCTGGTCACCAAGAAGGATGCTTTCCCCTTGCCCCGGATTGAGGACTCTCTCACAGGACTGACCAATGCCGCCTGGTATTCCACCCTTGACTTGGCAAGCGGCTACTGGCAGGTGCGGATGGAGGAGCAAGACCGAGAGAAGACCGCCTTTACCACTCCCTTTGGTCTGTTTGAGTGGGATCGTATGCCCTTTGGACTCTGTAACGCCCCTGCGACCTTCCAGAGGCTGATGCAGCGATGCCTGGGAGGGCAGCTGATGGACTCTACCCTGGTGTACCTGGATGACGTGATCGTCTATTCCCCCGACTTTGACTCCCACTTGTTACACCTGGAGCAAGTCTTCCGGGCTATGGAGCGGTATGGACTGAAGCTCCAACCAGGGAAATGCCAGCTCCTGAAGAGGGAGGTCCAGTTCTTGGGACACCGAGTGAGTGCTGCGGGGGTGGCTGTCGACCCGGAGAAGGTATCCGCAGTACAGGGCTGGGTTCCACCAAAAACCGTCAGGCAGGTACGGTCCTTCCTGGGATTCGTCGGCTACTACAGACGCTTCATAAAAGATTTTTCAAAAATTGCGAGACCTCTGAACCAGCTGCTGGCCGGATCTGGTTCTCCACGGAGCCGGAGTTCCCCCACGATCACTTGGAGCCCAGAGTGCGAGACCGCCTTTCAGAGGCTGAAGCAGGAGTTGCTGCAGGCCCCCATTCTGGCTTATGCCGATTTCAACTGCCCCTTTGTGCTTTACACCGACGCTAGTAACAGCGGATTGGGGGCTGTACTGGCCCAGCGACAGGACGGAACGGAGAGGGTCATTGCCTACGCCAGCCGGAGCCTCCATCCAGCAGAGCGGATTGACGCCAACTACAGCTCTTTTAAAATCGAACTGCTGGCCCTGAAGTGGGCTTTGTGCAAGAAGTTTAAGGACTACTTGTGGGGAGCTGAAGTCTTGGTGGTGACCGACAACAGCCCTTTGGTTCACCTCCAAACCGCCAAGCTAGGGGCAGTGGAGCAGAGATGGGTGGCCCAGCTCGCCAATTTTAACTATCGGCTGCAGTACCGACCAGGCCGTGAACACGTAAATGCTGACGTCCTATCACGATTACCACCGGCAGGGGAAGGGGGAACCCCAGGACCGGATTCAGAGGAAGGGCTGATGGTAGGAATGGTGGAGGCACCTGGAACACGATCGGAGGGAGTACCGGCAAGTTGGGGATGGGACCCCCATCGATGGAGAGAGCGGCAGGGACAGGATGAAGGGTTGGCTTACCTGCGGACTTGCCTGGAGCAGAACAAACTCCCTGGGGCGGACGAACGACGGGAACATCCTGCGGGATTGAAGAAGCTTCTGGGACACTGGAAGCGATTAAAATTGCGGGAAGGAGTAATCTGTAGGTCTGTCTGGGACTCAAGGACCCATGAGACGGCATACCAGGTGGTGGTGCCTGAAGCCCAAATCCAACCATTGCTCCAGGCCTACCACGATCGGCTAGGACATCAGGGCCAAGAACGGACGGTATCACTGCTGCGCCGGCACTTTTTCTGGAGCGGGATGGAGGAATCGGTGGGGAAGTACATGCAAGGATGCCCCCGCTGTATGCTGTTCAAGTCCCGACGAAACGTGAGGGCTCCCATGGTTCCGGTGAGGCCCAGGGCCCCGTTGCACATGGTGGCTATGGACTTCTTGACCTTGAGTCGCCCAACAGATCGCTACCAGAACATCTTGGTAGTCACTGACTTGTTCACCAAGTATGCCTGGGCCATACCGGCCTTCGATCAGACCGCCACCACCACTGCCAACGCTCTGTGGAGGCACGTCTTCCAGCCCTTTGGATGTCCCGAAACACTCCACTCGGACCAAGGGCCGAACTTCGAGTCTCGTGTCATTCGGGAATTATGCCAGTTGTACGGGTGCAGGAAGACCCACACCACTCCATACCATCCCCAGGGAAACGGGGGGTGCGAACGTTTCAATCAGACACTTCTGAGTCTACTGGGGACTCTGGATGCGGGCCACAAGGGTTACTGGACGGATAGCCTCCCGGCTCTGGTGCAGGCCTACAACAACAGCGTCCATAGCACTACAGGTTATGCCCCTGCTTACCTGATGTTTGGGAGACATGTGCGTCTGCCCACAGATCTGCTACTCGGGACAGCAGCGACTGAGGCCCCCGCTACCACCACTGAATGGGTACACCGACACCACCGTCAACTCCACTCTGCATATGAGAAAGTGTCCAAGCACCTCGAGGTGGCTGCCCAGAAAAATAAGCGTCTGTATGACCGTACTACCCGAGAGGCTCCCTTATTACCCGGAGAACGGGTGCTGGTGCGAGATAACCGGCGCCAGGGGAAAGGCAAGCTCAGTGACCGGTGGGAAACCATGCCGTATGTGGTGGAGCAACGACAGAGACCTGACCAGCCCATCTACGTCATCCGGCCAGAGGGGAAGACTGGCCCCCTGAGAATCTTGCACCGTGACCTGCTTCGCCCGTGTGCCAACTACCCGAGGCAAGTGGTCGAGGCCCCGCCAGCCCCAGTGGCCCCCGAACCACCTTGGGTGGGTTGGGCTATGGTCCCTAGAATCCCTGCTGTGGAGCCAAGGAGAGAGGAACCGGTTGTGCCGGTTAGACGTTCGCAGCGAGAGACCCAGAGAGTTCCTCCTGCGAGGTATGGAGAATGGGAGTCGGGCCCCCGTTCTCGGGACTAGAACGGACTGGTGAGGGAGGGTGTCACCGGGTGAGAAAATAGGAACCTTAAGGCCGGGATTTGTTGCACGGGGGAGTGACTTCCGGTGTAACACCGGGCCGGTTCCGGTGACCTGTCATGGCCGCGGCGTTGACGAGCGCCAGCTGTGGACACTAATCAGGCCGTTATTGGCGAGCACATGCGGGAAGAGGCAGATATAAGGAGAAGTTTGAAGACATAGGTGGTGGTATCTTGGTGTTCAGTGGGTTTGAAGTGCTCAGTGAGTCGGAAGTGGTTGTAGAGCCTAAAGGGTTGACTTGGAGCAGTGTTGGATACAAGCTTCCTCCAGAAAACCGTTGGGTGTGGAGATCGCCCATTTGAGTTTGCTGGATCAGAGTGATCGTTTGTGGGAAGTCTGCTGGACTGAGCTGTCGTCTGGATTGGTGCTGTGGAAGGAGAGAGAAGAGATAAGTGAACTGATTTTATCTTATGAGCATTTAAATTGCGGGAAGAGGATGCAGTAAATGTGGATCTGATTGTTGGAAGAGCTATGTGTTTCAGAGTGTGTTGAGGAGGAATTGAAAGAGAAAGCCCTCGTGGAGCGAGCGCAACAAACGGAGTGGGGCCTCTGACCAGCCTTAACGTGTGAGTGAATTGCAGTGCTTTTGCCTTATTGATACACATTGATTTGTGGCTGTGGAATTCAAGTGAACACAAGTGTGCTGTGCCTTTGCCGAGAAGTGGACCTAGCCCCATTCACACGTTGTGGAAAGTTACTATATCTGCTCCCCATTGGAAGTCCAGTGTGATAAGGGGATAAGCAGTCTACTGACTGCTGTCATTCTGTGAACTGAGAGATTCTGTGAATCATCATCCTTCTGAAGTGAGTCTACTGACTGCTGTCATTCTGTGAACTGAGAGATCCTGTGAATCGTCATCCTTCTGAAGTGAGTCTACTGACTGCTGTCATTCTGTGAACTGAGAGATTCTGTGAATCATCATCCTTCTGAAGTGAGTCTACTGACTGCTGTCATTCTGTGAACTGAGAGATTCTGTGAATCATCATCCTTCTGAAGTGTGTCTACTGACTGCTGTCATTCTGTGAACTGAGAGATCCTGTGAATCATCATCATCCTTCCGAAGTGAGTCTACTGACTGCTGTCATTCTGTGAACTGAGAGATCCTGTGAATCATCATCCTTCTGAAGTGAGTCTACTGACTGCTGTCATTCTGTGAACTGAGAGATCCTGTGAATCATCACCCTTCTGAAGTGAGTCTATTGACTGCTGCCATTCCGTGGACTGAGAGATCCTGTAAATCATCATCCTTCTGAAGTGAGTCTACTGACTGCTGTCATTTTGTGAACCGAGAGATCCTGTGCATCATCATTCTTCTGAAGTGAGTCTACGGACCGCTGCGATTGAACTGCTGCCCTTCGACGAGCTGGGATCTCTTGGAGGGAAGTGAAGTAACCCGGAGTTCATCCGTTGTTGTTTTAAGTGTTATTAATTAATAAAAAGAAGAGTTTTTATATTTCTTGTCTCGCCTGATTGGTGTCCTTGGTGTCGGCTCCTCCGGAGCGTGGTAAAATAACCCTTGGCCTTAACATCGGTGACAAGAAGAATATATCAATAAAAATAAAAATATATGTTACTAGATTGTATAAAAATGTTAATACATTTTCACAATTTTAATAGATTGTGTGGAAAAAAGTACAATTTACTTTACAAAAAAGAATGTACTTTAATAGAAGATACGTAAGTGTGTGAACTTAATATAATATTTTCAGACACTTAATTGCATGTTATTTAAAAATATATAGCTCAGTTTCAAATTAAATGCATTTAGTGCTTTTTTGACCCACTTAAGTAGTTCTTTATGTTATGTACTTTATGTATCTTTATATTAAGTATATTAAGTAGGCTACTTTAAGTATATTCATTTGTAATTTAATAATTATTACTTCTATTGTCTTTAAAAAAATGGTTAAAGTGTACTGCCGAATCTATGACAAGCATTTTTTGTAAACAAAATATACTTTAATGTAATTTCTATTGAATGATTATACATTTGTAAAGAAAGCTCTGCAATTCAATACATTTAAATATATTAACTTTAAGTGTAATACAGAGTAAAACACTACAGTAAAAATTTAAATCAATAATATTTACATGTGCTTTAGTATATTAGTCAACACATCAAAATAAGGGTACTTAACTTAAAGCATGACAAATGATTATTAAAACAATGATTTAAATAGGTACTTGAATGCAAATCTTTCAATTGCAATTCAACTTTTTAAAAGTCTACTTAAAGGTTCTCTAAGCGATCCTGGGTGACGTCACTTCTTGTTGACGTTCGAACTATTGTCAAACAAAACTAGCTAGAGGGCAGCTAGAGGCTAGCTAGACCCTCCCTAGCTAGACCCTCCCTCCTCCTCATAGGCTAGCTAGACCCTCCCTCCTCCTCATCCGCGCACTAACCCCTCAAACCCACCCCCAAACCATTCTTGTCGGTTATTGGCTGGAACAGTTTGTTATGTTTCGTAGAGCGGGTCGCTAGAGTTTGTTTTTGTAGCCGTTTGTGGAGCCTGGGGTGTCCGCAGAGACCGCGTTTTTTTACAGTGTGTTCAGGGGACAGGCAGCCAGCGGATCGTGAGTAGATGTTTGCTGTATGTGACAAAAAAGGTTTTGGCCATAAAAACGCGTGACATCGCTTAGAGCACCTTTAAGTGTGTTAAGAAACATAGTCATGAAAGTGTACTCCCTTTAAGTGCACTTAAGTGGCCTTTTATTTCATTACTATTACATTATCTGCAAATAGAGATTTTTAAAACATATACAAGAATATTATAGAATTATATATAGTTTTTTTTTCACAAGAACTGAGAACACATTATCATCTACTTTCATTATATTGTAGTTAACTCTCGTTTTAATGTATGTTTTTTGTATTGTATTTACTTGTTACCCAACAGCCATTACAAAAATATTATGTTTATGTAATTTTAGTTTGGAGGACTAAATTCATCATAATGTATACAAATTCAAAACAGTTTACAGTTTTTCTCGATTGCTTAAACACATTTGCCCACTCTGACATCACATTTTCAAAACAGTTAACACATAGGATAAAACTAAAGCTCAATGGCCAAAATGACTAATTTTGTTAGCAAAATGCTCTAACACTCACAAAACATTAAAAACATGTAACATAAGCAAATATTTCCATCAAACAACACAACTTGTGGTCAAATTAATTTATTCTTTCAATCAATCATTACACAATGGACAACAAAATACAAAATACAGCCATCAATATGAAATGATACTACAAACTCAAATGGATACTGGAAAAGAAAAGCTACCAAATGAAACTTATGGGTGGAAATACGGAAATACCTTTAAAAAAAAAAATATATATATATATATATATGTATATATATATATATATATATATATATATATATATATATATATATATATATATAATGTGTGGATTCTATAAAGTAAAAGCAAAAAGCATGTCAAAATTTACATTACTATATGACAGTCACATAAATGGGATTGATATAAAAGATCTGCATTACTGTATACACAGTTTGTTCTGCTAACAGGGCAATGCAGTAAAGCTGAAATAGTTGTATACATTACAGTAACAATGTGAATTACCTGTTCATTCTGAAAAAGCCTGACAATAGATGCCACAGTGCTCCGACTCAGAATGGGCTGGACCCTTTGTCCAGCCTCTCTAAAGGACAAGCTGATTGATGACATGGTCAAGAATTGTTTTTCATTTGAAAATTTCATGTTTTTATAAATTTCAATTGAAACTTCAGCTCGATTTCGTCCTCTTGCTGCTGCAGCTCCTCCACCACGCATACAAACTCCTCTTCCTCTGGCCCCTCTGCCATGGCCTCTTACTCCTCTTCCTCCTCTTGCTCCTCTTCCTCCCTTCCTCCTCCCTTCCTCCTCCTCCTCCTTCTCCTCCTCCTCCTTCTTCTCCTCCTCCTCCTCCTCCTCCTTCTTCTCCTTCTCCTCCTCCTCCTCCTCCTCCCTTCCTCTGGCCCCTCTGCCATGGCCTCTTCCTCCTCTTGCTCTTCCTCAAACTCCTCTTCCTCCTCCTCCCTTCCTCTGCCCTCTGCCATGGCCTCTTCCTCTCCTTCCGTGTCTATGGCCTCTTTGATCCATGCTTGCAAATAGCAACACAGAGGTGACATCTTTTATAGATGGATGAGGACCGATTGCTGATTGAAGAGTTGTGCAAATGAGTTTCACACAGATGGATAGAGATTTATAATTATGCAAGGACTTTCTATCAGCTGTTTATAGATGTTTTCCTTTTGTTCAACACAGTGAACCCAATAGAGTTTAGGGTCTTTCAATGAGATCTGTGGTAACTGTTTTGAAAAAGGGTGTGAAAAATGTGTGAAACAAATGAAAAAGTGTTAAAGCATTTGCAAGAGAAGACTTCTGCTGTGGTAATAATACGATGATGAAGATCAAGCGGATGCCAGTTTCATTTAGCGAGCCTTAGCAAATGAGAAAAACTGTAAAGTTGGGGAATAAAACAAGCAGTTATGTAATAGCTTACTACCTTCACATAAGTTTCATGTTGAAACTAAAATGTTGTCCTTCACAAACATAGTCATAATTGTGTCTCTCTTTAAGTGCACTTAAGTGGCCTTTTATTATATTAATTTGTCTATTTAAACTAATGGTAGAAATGTTGTCCGTCACTTTAATCTGTAATAAATTGAAGCTGTTTGTTAAGCGAGTTGTTTGTGGTCCCGCTGCTCTTCTTCTCTCAGGCAACACTCCTCCTAAAGTGATCATCCTGCCCCCGTCCAGTGCAGAGATCTCCTCTCTGAACACAGCGACACTGCTGTGTGTGGCCAGCGAGGGCTTTCCGTCAGACTGGAGCCTGAGCTGGAAGGTGGACGGCAGCAGCAGGGCTCAGGAGAGCAGCGCTGGGATCCTGCAGAAGGACGCTCTGTACAGCTGGAGCAGCAGCCTGACTCTCTCTGAGCAGGAGTGGATGAAGAGCGTCTCAGTGAGCTGTGAGGTCACACGGAGCGGCCAGCCTGCAGTCACTGCACAACTGAGGAGAGATCAGTGTTCAGATCAGTAGACCCGCTCAGTCTCTCCTCTGGCTTCTGCTTCATCCTTCTGGCTGACGTCTCACTTCTGCTTCTCGGAGTTCATTCACACAAGAGCATGCTATGATGTTCTGTTATAACTGAAATAAAATAAATAATACTGTGTCTGTCTTTGAGTCATTTTGTATGATTTGAAAAGAAAATAATTTGTTTTTAACCATTTACTGTTTTATATCCTGCCGTTACAAATCAATGTTTTGAAGTACAAAAATTCCAATAAATGTTCTTGTAATTTAATATAGCCTCTCTAATATTATGTGGTGGTCTGCATCAAAAAAGAAAGAAAGAAAGAAAGAAAGAAAGAAAGAAAGAAAGAAAGAAAGAAAGAAAGAAAGAAAGAAAGAAAGAAAGAAATACCCAAATAAATGTCACTCAGTGAAGCATGACAACACATGCACAGTAAACTACGAGACAAGAAAGTCATTTTGAAACAGCATTTGCAAGTGTTGCTATTTTTAACAAAAACTAAACCTCCTCAGTAATTAAAATTAAGCTAAAATAAAATAAAAAACTATTAAAAAATAAAGATCCAAAAGATTTTTTTTCACTTGTGATTCCACAGAAGAACCATGTTTTGGTTTCTCAAGGAACCTCTAAATGAACAGGTCTAAGGGTGCTTTCACACCTGCCTCATTTAGTTCGGTTGAATCACACTAGAGTTCGTTTTCCCCTTTGGTGCGGTTCGTTTGGGCAGGTGAGAAAGCAGCAATCGCACTCGGGTGCGCACCAAAAGCGGACCAAACAAGCGTACCGAGACCTCCTCGAAGAGAACTCTGGAGCGGTTCGTTTGTGGTGAGAACGTGATCCGACCTTAAACCGACCCAACTGCCAAATAACTGCGCATTTTTGGACTAAATCAGCTGCCGTAGTCAAACAAAACTATTATTTAGATTGTCAATATCGCTCCCTTTAAGCTATGACAGACTTACCGCGTTCTGCACTCTCACTAAAACTCTCCTCATAAACACTGAAGTTGTCCGCACTGCACAGGGAATCTCTCATTTATATCGCGTCTAGACTTTGTTGTTTATGAGGGGATTTGCGAAAGGATAAAGCTCGTGCTGATTCTGAACATACATTGTGAGCGAATGCCGGATTTTCATCCTCTTTGTTTACTTCCGGGAATTCTGTTGGAATTTTCCCGCACGTGAATTCTGACCAATCGAAATGCAGTTGTGGAAACATGTTCAAGACACATCTGGCCAATAAGTGATGTGGATGTTGTCACGTGACTGTATTTTGGTCCGTTTCATCAACTCATTAACTGATTCGGACCAGAGCAATCAGTGTGGTGAGAAAAGGAACCAAAACGCCTGAAAATGACACAAAGTATAATTTTTTGCCCTTAGTCCGGACCAAATGAACCGAACTACAGGTGTGAAAACACCCTTAAAATAACCATTTTTTTCTAAGTTTGAAGAACATTGTAAAAAATCTAAAGAACCTTTTTTTTCACCAGAAAGAACCTTTTGTGGAATGAAAATTTGTCATATGTGTTGTTCAGAAATTGAGAGTGACAAAATCAAAATATTAATCCACAAAACGTCTCGGTTACGTATGTAACCCAAGTTCAATGATAGGGAACAAGACGCTGCGTCAAATGCTGTGGGAACATGAAGAATCACAGCACTCGCCTGAGAGAGATGGTCCCTCCTGATGGGAATCTCCAGAGGAGAGCCGTCGAGGAGAGATACTAGGTCCGCAAACCATACTCGGGCCGGCCAGTACGGGGATACCACCAGTAGATTGACCCCGTCCCGGCGAGCCCTTTCCAGAAATCCTGGGAGCAGAGCGATCAGGGAAATGCATACAGACGTGACCTCGGCCACGGCTGCACCATAGCGTCCAACCCCAGCAGGATGTCTCCCTGGTAGCGAATAGGTCCACCTCGGCACAACCGAAACTCTTCCACAAGAGTCTCCATTCCCCGGGCCTCGGCCCCTGCCTCGACAGGATGTCTGCCCCCTGATTTAGATACCCTGGGATATAAATTGCCCTCAATGAAAGAAGCTCCCCTTGTGTCCATAGGAGGATCTGGCGAGCCAGCTTGTATAATGGGCGCGAACGCAGACCCCCTTGAAGAGACCACCGCTGTATTATCTGACCGAACATGCACATGATGGCCCCTCTGGGAGGAAGTGTTTCAGGGCCTGAAACACAGCCAACATTTCTAGACAATTTATCATTAACGGTACACAACGTTAAAAAGAGCTCCCAACACGGGTCCCTGGGACAGGAACCAAGGTTCTTTCCACATGACCAGAGCACGAAGGCAGCGCCGCGTGACTTTGATTGTGTGGAGTGGGTTTCCCCTCGGGGAGAACCCCTTGGTACTGAGCCACCACTGTAACGGTCTCATGTACAGCAGGCCACAAGGTATAACATTGGACGCTGCTTCCATCCGACCTAACAGTCTCTGAAACTGCTTTACAGTGAGCGGCTGGCCTAGCTTCACTTGCTTTACGGCTGAGAGAATCAAAGCGATACGAGCAGGTGACAGGTGCACCTGAATCGTCGTCGCATCCCATATAACACCCAGAAAAGAGGTCCTCTGTGATGGAGATAACACGGTTTTCTTGATTTGGCAAGACAGGTCTATTTATCCCTGCATTAGTGGCTGCAATGAGCCTGTTTTTCATTGCACAATTTCTCAAAAGTCATGCTCAATGTTCAGCTGAGATCTGTACTTTGTTTTCAGTGAAGCTGAAACAGCTGAAAAGCCCATCAAAAAAAGCACGCAAAATTCTTCCGGAACAGCAGACTCACATTATGTTTCTATTTAGCTGTCTTATGTTCAGAGTTCATATTTTTACTGAATTACAATGGTTGATCATCACTATTAAAGATTTGTGTTGAACTATGTTCTCCTCATTGCTACTTTTGCTACTTATTTGTCCAGGTGAAAAGGGTAAACTGTGTGCCTCAGTTTTAGGAGGTTTTAAGGTATATAGTGCTGTCATGTGTAACGAGTGGGGCGTATTCCATAAGAATTGCGCTTGATTGTATCAGGTGGGGGCTGTTTGGCGCTACATCTTTAAATCCAGCAAGCTGGCGGTTCTCCGAATTTGTGCTGTCACGGACTGTTGTTTCATTGGGCTCTCGGCTGGGTGTACGAGTTGACGTGAGTTCATGTTTAAATGTATTGTGAGATCAAACCTCGTTGGCATATGTGATTTTGATTCAGACGATTACATTGTTTCATAGCCTCATCTGGCGTTTGTGCGACTACGCAGTGCTGTGGTTGCGGCTAGTTTTCAGTCTTTGCGAGCCCTCATCGGCTGCTTTCCGTCTTTGCGAGCCCTCATCGGCTGCGACTTGTATTGCCGTGTTTCAACAAGGACGTAAGTTTCTTGTGTTTATTGCGCAGCGGTTGTTTCTCTGTTTTTTTAGGTGCTTGCTGTAGTGAGCTTTTATTGATTGAATGTTTTGTTTATTAGTTCCGGGTTTAGAGTGACTACTACAAGGTTGCCGAGTGCGTTTGATGTGCTGAGAACGTAAGTTTATTTGCTTCCTTTCTCCCTCACGTTTGTACATCTTCATGGAATGTTTATGTATGTAGTTCTGTTGATGTGCCATATTTCTTATTATAGTTTGGTCTTGGAATGTTCAAGTAAAATCCAGACGGAGTAAAGTGATTGCTACAGTATTATAATTAGCCAAGCTTTTGGCTTGACGCTGTGGTCTGTTCATACAGGTTAGTAATTTAGGCTACTTTAGCCTCTTGCCCTGCTCCGATTGTTCAGCTTCCTTTTATAGCTCAAGTAACTCCCAGCCCATTGGTGCACAGGTTATAAATTAGACACAGTTGTGATGCCGGCCTGTATAATTATGTAACATTGTAATTGTTCTTTGCAGGAGGAGCGGCATATGCTGTCCTGGCCACTGTTTTTCCGGTGCTCTTGGTTTTAGGATTCAGTTCCGTGTGTGTGTGTGTGTGTGTGTGTGAGTGGTCTATTGGGTTGTTTGAGTCTTTCCCTTGTGTGTTGATGTATGTTGATATGTAATGTTTGTATTTTAGGCCATTGGGTTGGTGCAATATCCTGGGTAGGGGGGGGATAACAATTTTGTTGTGTGGCCACTGGTTTGTTGAGTGTTAATTACTTATCTTTTTTTTGGGTGTATTTGTGCATGTGATTTTGTGACGTGCCTTATTTATGTTTGAGTTTGTATTTTGTTTTGAGTTATTTACACATTTTGATTTTGGATTTTGTTGTCCCTGACTCTGTTACCCCGAGGCCTAATGTCCTTTAAATACTTTTTATTTATTTTGTGAGTCGATTGCATAAAACAAAATAAACGTTCTATTTTTTGAATACTCCAGTCCCTCTTTTTTCTCTCTCTTTTGATTTCCCGTTATTGGGATAGCCTGCTGGTAAACATTAAAAAGTTTGACGGTCATCTAGCCATGAGTATTTGGTTGTAATAGACCCCCCCCTGAGGTCACATTTGGCGTAGTCGGCAGGGTAAGAGATTGGGACTGGTGTTATTATTATTATTATTATTATTATTATTATTATATATTTTTTGGTTTGTTCTTTGTTTTGTGTGCATGTGGAGTACAGGGGAAACAGTGGTCGAGGATTGGGTGTGTAAAGTTGTTCTGCAGGTGACAAGTGGTTTGTATTAAAAAAAAAAAAAAAAAAAAAATTTACTCTTTCTCTTTTTTTTCCCTCTCCTTTTCTGGTTTGAAATGTCTCAGGAGCTGGAGGAGCGGGTCGGGCAGCTAATGGAGCAGATTAGCCAGTTGCAGGGTGATAATGCAAGGCTACGTCAGGGAAATGTAGCATCTGCTGTGGCTGTAGAACAGGGAGAGCAGAGTCAGCGAGTGTTAACTCCCCAAGAGCCAAACGTTCAGGAACCAGGGTCTTCTGGATTGAGGTATGTGTATGTTCCTAGAGAACGTAAATATCCCCGGTTCTCTGGTAGTTCAGAGTCTCCTTCGGTGGAGGAATGGATTGAGGAGGTTCGTCGATGTCTACAGGTTAGGCAGATGTCCATTGGCGAGCAGGCATATTTCGTTTATGATCTTCTGGATGGGGAGGCAAAACTAGAAATTAAACTCCAGCCAGCTTCAGTTAGATCTGAGCCTGAAAATATTTTCTCTATATTGACTGAGACATTTGGCTGTAGCCAGTCTTATATTGATGCCCAACAAAAATTTTTCCAATGTCGTCAACGGGAGGGAGAAACGTTGCGTGAGTTTTCACATTTGTTAATGTCACTTATGGAAGTCGTACTACGTAAAAATACAACCGCAATTGCTAAACCCGACTTTGTTCTTCGTGATCAGTTTGCAGAAAACGTTAGAGACAAAATGTTGCGTAGAGAATTAAAACGATACATCCGCCTAAGTCCGGATTCCTCTTTTTTGGACTTGCGTCGGGAGGCATTTCGTTGGGCTGATGATGGTGAGGGGCCTCGTCCGGTTCGAGCAAGGGCTTTTTCGTGTGATGCCAATTCAAGAGCGGTGGGGCCATGGCAGGCAGAAGCCCAGGTCGTGGTAGCACAACCAAGTAATGAATTGACCGAGCTCAAGGATTGTTTGCGTAGGCAGCAGGCCCAATTAGATGCCATTCTTAAACATTTGTCCCCTGGCTCAGGGTCGTTCAATCCACCTAATAGGCAGACCAATTATCAGAGGCGTTTTCGTTTTGATGTGGATGGCAGACCTATTTGTCTGCGCTGTGAGCATGTAGGCCATATGGCTAGGGATTGCCCGGTTGGCCCACGGCAGACACAGCATGTGGGGGTTGGTCCCAGGCCGCCTGTTGGAAATGGGGGGAATGACTTTTCTGGCCGGCAGCAGGGAAACTAGCACCCTCTAGTGCATGGAGCCAAGCACTGGAAGGGGGTTTGATGGGCTCAGATTCTCTTGCATCTATTTTTCCTTGTCCTTCGGCATTGGTGGGCGAGTGCCCCGTGGCAGACGTTCGGATGAACGGGGTAAATGTTACTTGTCTTATAGATACTGGTTCTATGGTATCTACCATCACAGAGTCCTTCTTTAATAACCATTTTCGAGTTCTGGGGTGTGACCAGCTACGTTCTTGTGGTTGGTTACAGTTGAAAGCGGCCAACGGCTTAGATATCCCATATCGAGGTTACTTGGAATTGGATGTAGAAGTTTTAGGGAAAGTTCTTCCTTCTATAGGGGTTTTGGTGGTCCAGGATCCACCTGAGTCCAGGCTTAAGACAAGCAAAGACTCGGTCCCAGGATTGATCGGGATGAATGTTCTCCGTTGTTGTTTGCAAGAGTTTTTTTGCCAAGATGGTGTAAATCTGTTTTCTTCTGGGTTAACAGTTCCAGCCGTTTGGGAACATGCCTTATTAGCATGTCAACGCCTTGAGGCGTTTTCGACGTCTGGTGTTCTGGGTAGGGTTTTGACTGTTCCTGGGTCCTCCACCTGTGTCCCAGCCGGATCCTTAAAGTTTGTGTCAGCCACCTGTAGGCAGGGGCTTGGCCCATTGATTTCTTCCGTATTGTTGGAACCAGCAGAGGCAGGGTGGCAGTTGCCACCAGATTTAATTGTTCCAACTTCATTGCTCCCCTTGGGAGATGGTACGGTACAAGTGCCAGTTGTTAATGTGGGCCAGGTAGACCGGTGGATAAAACCACGAACCCTGTTGGGAGAAATGTATTTGATCACTGCCTGTTCTGCTAGCAAATCCATCTGCTTCCAGGAAGAGAATGGTACCCAAGGCCCTGTTGTATTCATTCGATCGACGGAGGTGGCTATAACTCCATTGTTGGGGTTTGCGGATCTTTCCTGGCCTAATTTATCTGAGTCCGAGCAACAGGAAGCAAAGTCCTTACTTCAGAAGTATAGTGATACCTTTAGTTGTATTGAGGCACCTTTAGGTTGTACTGACTTGATTGAGCACGAGATTCCTTTGCTTGATGACACTCCGGTGCGGCAGCGTTATAGACGACTCCCACCATCCCAGTATGATGTGGTGAAAGCACATATCCAGGAGCTGTTAGAGCAGGGAGTGGTAAAATCAAGTTGTAGCCCTTATTCTTCACCCATTGTGGTTGTGGGAAAAAAAGATGGATCTATTCGTCTTTGTGTTGACTATAGACAATTGAATGCAAAGACTAGGAAAGATGCCTTCCCATTGCCGAGAATTGAGGAGTCTTTGGACGCCCTTACAGGAGCATCTCTCTTCTCCACTCTGGACCTTGCGAGTGGTTATAACCAGGTGTCAGTCGCTGAGAGGGACCGGGCTAAGACCGCTTTTTGCACGCCATTTGGCTTATTTGAGTTCCAGAGGATGCCATATGGGTTGTGCAATGCACCCGGGACCTTTCAGCGGCTGATGGAGAGAATATTTGGGGACCAGCGTTTCCATTCCCTTCTTCTGTACTTGGATGATGTGGTCATCTTTTCATCTACGTTTAAACAGCATCTGGATCGTTTGGAGTCAGTATTTAGTCGTCTACGCGAGCACGGTCTTAAGCTCAAACTAAAGAAGTGTCATTTTTTTCAACCTGAAGTGAAGTTCTTGGGCCATGTTGTTTCAGCTTCCGGGGTCTCTACGGATCCGGACAAGATCAGTGCAGTTAGGGATTGGAGGACTCCCTCGACAGTTGCCGAACTGCGATCATTCCTTGGGTTTGCGTCGTATTATCGGCGTTTTGTGCAGGGGTTTGCGAGGTATGCAGCTCCTCTGCATAAATTGGTGGCAAAGCTGCAGCCACATCCGAAAAGGAGTAGGACGGGGCGTAGTGCCACTTTGCGGGACCATTGGGACTGGGGCTGTGATCAAGCGTTTAATACTTTGAGGGACAAATTGATAAGTGCGCCAGTTCTGGGTTATGCCAATTTTAGTAAACCATTTGTCCTTGAGGTACACGCTAGTGGGCTGGGTCTCGGGGCAGTTTTGTCCCAAGTGCAGGACGGAGGACTGCGGCGTCCAGTCGCTTATGCAAGCAGGGGCTTGCGACTAACTGAGCGTAACATGGATAATTACTCTGCCATGAAACTGGAATTGTTGGCACTTAAGTGGGCAGTAACAGATAAGTTTCGGGATTATCTGCTGGGTGCTAAATTTACTGTTCTAACTGATAACAACCCGCTCTGTTACTTACGGACAGCTAAATTAGGAGCTGTGGAGCAACGTTGGGCTGCGCAATTAGCTCTTTTTGATTTCACCATCGAGTATCGCCCTGGTACATGTAACCAGAATGCGGACGCGCTATCCCGCTTGCCGGCACCACCAGCCTTAGTCTCTATGAGGGAGATGGCTTCGGGAATCTCTGTGCCAGTTGAGATTAAGAGTGTGGTCATGTCCCCTTCGATTGAAATACAGGCTATAGATGCATGCCCTACGAGAACTAGGGCCAATCTTCAAGTTTTGCAGGCTGAAGACCCTGTTTTGAAGGCCTTCCTTGTATATTGGAAGAGGGGCAGTCCCCCTACAGCCGCAGAGAGGTCTACTGAGTCCCCGGCTGTTGTGGAGCTTGCTCGTCAATGGGCAGATCTAGTAGTTTATGAGGGGGTCTTGTATAGGAAGACGCATGTCCCTGGCAGCACGAAAGGGGTTGTGCAGTTACTGCTGCCCCAGGCTCTTCAGACAGAAGTACTCACGGCCTTGCATGATGATCATGGCCACCAAGGGGTGGAAAGAACAGTCAGTCTCGTCCGCCAGCGATGCTATTGGCCTTTTATGCGGAAGGATGTTGACCGGTGGTGTCGTGAATGTCGGCGGTGTGTGGTGGCCAAGGCAACTCAGCCAAAATTGAGGACCTTTATGGGTAATCTGATGGCCTCCAGGCCCTTAGAAATAGTAGCCATTGACTTTTCCATATTGGAGAAATCAAGTGATGGGAAAGAGAATCTTTTGGTTGTGACGGATGTGTTCTCTAAATTCTCGCAGGCATATCCTACTGTAGACCAGAGGTCATCAACCGTAGCTCGAGTCTTGACAGAGCAGTGGTTTTATACTTATGGTGTCCCACTGCGCATCCATACTGACCAAGGGCGCAATTTTGAAGGTGAGCTGCTCCAACAATTGTGTAGAGTGTACGGAATTCGTAAATCCCGCACTAGCCCATACCATCCAGAGGGTAATGGACAGTGTGAGCGATTTAATCGCACATTGCATGACTTGCTTCGCACACTACCTCCGGATAAGAAGAGACGGTGGCCTTACCATCTGCCACAGGTTTTGTTTGCTTACAACACCACAGTCCATCAGTCCACGGGGTTTTCCCCGTATGAACTGATGTTTGGGCGTAAACCCACCCTTCCACTTGATTCTTTTCTGGGTACCATCGATACCCCGTCAGATCCTACTACTACTACTACTTCCGAGTGGGTCCAAGAACATCAGGAGCATCTCTCTGTAATTTATAGCCAGGCTCGAGCGCATTTGGAGGCAGCTGCTCAACAACGAGCAAAGAATCAATCGGTTCCCTTGCCACTTCTACCCCCTGGTACACTGGTGTATCGTCGCAGTCATCTACAGGGACGGCACAAGATTAGTGATCATTGGGGAGATGTAGTGTATGAGATTGTGAGGTGCCTTGATGAGGTTGGTACACTTTATAAAATTAGGCCAAGGGATCAGTTAGGCCCCGAGAAGAATATCAACCGGAAAGAACTGCGGCCCCTTCCAACGGACCCAGGTTCACCCTATCTTGTGGTAGGGGGTGAGGTGCTGAATGTAAGCATACCAAATGTCATAGAAGATGATGCTGGTGGTAGTCTGGACGAGTGTGATGATTTTGAAGTATTGGTGGCAATTGATGCACCTCCTGTAAGAGGACCAACATCTCCCACAGAGTCTGGGGTGTTGCAACCCCCAGCTCTTGAGCAACAGGGATCAGTTACACCTCAACACTCAATATGTGACTCTTTGGGTGTGGAAGGGGAAGTAGTGACATCGGGCAATACCCTTACATCAAGGAGGACTGCCAGAACAAATGCAGGCCACCATCCCAATCCTTACAACCTCCCATGTACGACTGTTAGATCACCTGCGGCTGCGGTAGAAGGCACTTTAACCATTTCTTCCCATAGTGCTGTTTTTAGGCCTTGGGTTTGACTTTTGTTCCGGTCACCGGGACGGTGACATTCAGGGGGGGGTAAGTGTAACGAGTGGGGCGTATTCCATAAGAATTGCGCTTGATTGTATCAGGTGGGGGCTGTTTGGCGCTACATCTTTAAATCCAGCAAGCTGGCGGTTCTCCGAATTTGTGCTGTCACGGAGTGTTGTTTCATTGGGCTCTCGGCTGGGTGTACGAGTTGACGTGAGTTCATGTTTAAATGTATTGTGAGATCAAACCTCGTTGGCATATGTGATTTTGATTCAGACGATTACATTGTTTCATAGCCTCATCTGGCGTTTGTGCGACTACGCAGTGCTGTGGTTGCGGCTAGTTTTCAGTCTTTGCGAGCCCTCATCGGCTGCTTTCCGTCTTTGCGAGCCCTCATCGGCTGCGACTTGTATTGCCGTGTTTCAACAAGGACGTAAGTTTCTTGTGTTTATTGCGCAGCGGTTGTTTCTCTGTTTTTTTAGGTGCTTGCTGTAGTGAGCTTTTATTGATTGAATGTTTTGTTTATTAGTTCCGGGTTTAGAGTGACTACTACAAGGTTGCCGAGTGCGTTTGATGTGCTGAGAACGTAAGTTTATTTGCTTCCTTTCTCCCTCACGTTTGTACATCTTCATGGAATGTTTATGTATGTAGTTCTGTTGATGTGCCATATTTCTTATTATAGTTTGGTCTTGGAATGTTCAAGTAAAATCCAGACGGAGTAAAGTGATTGCTACAGTATTATAATTAGCCAAGCTTTTGGCTTGACGCTGTGGTCTGTTCATACAGGTTAGTAATTTAGGCTACTTTAGCCTCTTGCCCTGCTCCGATTGTTCAGCTTCCTTTTATAGCTCAAGTAACTCCCAGCCCATTGGTGCACAGGTTATAAATTAGACACAGTTGTGATGCCGGCCTGTATAATTATGTAACATTGTAATTGTTCTTTGCAGGAGGAGCGGCATATGCTGTCCTGGCCACTGTTTTTCCGGTGCTCTTGGTTTTAAGATTCAGTTCCGTGTGTGTGTGTGTGTGTGTGTGTGTGAGTGGTCTATTGGGTTGTTTGAGTCTTTCCCTTGTGTGTTGATGTATGTTGATATGTAATGTTTGTATTTTAGGCCATTGGGTTGGTGCAATATCCTGGGTAGGGGGGGGATAACAATTTTGTTGTGTGGCCACTGGTTTGTTGAGTGTTAATTACTTATCTTTTTTTTGGGTGTATTTGTGCATGTGATTTTGTGACGTGCCTTATTTATGTTTGAGTTTGTATTTTGTTTTGAGTTATTTACACATTTTGATTTTGGATTTTGTTGTCCCTGACTCTGTTACCCCGAGGCCTAATGTCCTTTAAATACTTTTTATTTATTTTGTGAGTCGATTGCATAAAACAAAATAAACGTTCTATTTTTTGAATACTCCAGTCCCTCTCTTTTTCTCTCTCTTTTGATTTCCCGTTATTGGGATAGCCTGCTGGTAAACATTAAAAAGTTTGACGGTCATCTAGCCATGAGTATTTGGTTGTAATAGACCCCCCCGAGGTCACACATGTTTCACAGAATTCCAATACCACTCAAGTTGGATTAGCTAAGGTTACGAAATACCATGCAAAAGGACACTTACAGCATTGGGTGATGATCCACTTTGTTGTGTTCGTGAGTTGAGTATTTTCGGTGTGGCCGCATTCTTTAGGCGTAATCCTGAGGTATAGTCCTCCTGAGTGAAATGCTCGGAGCAAACACGCCATTTCTTTAGAATCTCCACCGGTGTTGTTGTATCCATGTTAAAAGCAGCTAACCAAGCTTTCCACCGTTTGTGGTAAATTGGAATTCTGTGAAACATGACGGCAATATATACCTTCTGCTTGTTATCACAACCCTTTAAGATGCACGTTATTACCATGATTGTTCACAAACTATCTTCCTACAACCTGATACTTTGTCAAAAAACTACTACTACTTGTGCAGGCGTGCAGGTCACGTTGGTTCTATTGACGGAAATGAGAGGGATAGGGAGAGGGGGGAGAGGATTTTTCATGAGTGAAGATATTACTGCGCAGAGTCGGAGTGCTCCCAAGTGCTATTCCGCCATACATTATAGTTATCCATTTTCCCCGCTTAGAAAAAGCGGCACGTTTTATTTTGTGTCACCATAATTGGTTGTGTAACTATTCGTGTAACTGTATTTAAATAGGGAAAACATGTTTGGTCAGTTCTAACTTCATCTCTGTTTGGCTCCTAATGAATGAAGAAACTAGGCTAAGCTAACTGCTCTCAAAGTTCTCTGCCCGCCCGAGCGATTGAGTGCACGCACTGAGACGAGAGAGGTATGCATCAACTCGTCTTAGATAAGAGAATAACATAGTTTAATATGAAAAATCGGTGGAGTGTTCCTTTAAATGTAGAATCATATATTATAAAAATGTTCCTTTTCAAAAAATGAAATGTGTAATTTTTTATTGAACTGTAATTGACCACTGGCACCAGACTGGATGTTGGCAGCATCCTCTCGAATCTTATAGGGTGGTCTGCAATAAAAAATAAATAAATAAATATTAGATGGAGTTACATTGTGAGATTGACTTCCCTATAAAGTATTTCATCTCAAATACCCAAATAAATGTCACTCAGTGAAACATGACAACACCTGCACAGTAAATTATGAGAGTCATCTTGAAACTGCATTTGCAAGTGTTGCTATTTTTGACAAAAACTAAACCTTCTCAATAATTAAAATGAATCTAAAAGAAAATAAAATATATTAAAAAATAAAGATCCAAAAGGTTTTTTTTTTACAGTGATTCCACAGAAGAACTTTTTTTTTGTTTCTCAAAGAACCTCTCAGTGAACAGGTCTAAAAAGATTTTATTATTATTATTATTATGAAGAACATTGTAAAAATGTAAAGAACCTTTTTTTTCCACCAAAAAGAACATTTTGTGGAATGGAAAGTTGTCACATGTGCTGTGCAGAAATTCAAACACAAATGACTCAGACTGACAATATAAAAAATATTAATCCACAAAACCAAAACACACAGCAGACTCACGTTATGTATATGAGTTCATATTTTTACTGAATTACAATGGTTGATCATCACCATGTTGGAGATTTATGCTGAGCTATGTTCTCCTAACTTTCGCAACTTTTTTGTCAAGGTGAAAAGGGTAAACTGTGTGCCTATAGTTCCCTTAGAGGGGAGCGCAGCTCACCCACTGCGTCAGGGGAGAGACCCTGATCCAAATCCTTCAGCAGGTCGTCTTCTGTAACACTGACATAGTGTGTAAGGCAGCCCCAGTCTGACCTGCTGCCGCATATGACCTGCCGTTAAAACGAGATGTCATCTTGAGTGGCTTAGAAGTCAAGCCCGGAGCTTTTAGTGCCGATGCCTAACTAGTGCCAAATTAGTTTGCGAACGTCTAGTCGTTTGGGGGCATTGACACATACCCATGTTCACGCATCCCCTTGACATCAGTGTAGTTTGCTCGCTGCTAAGAAGAAGAGGGCTTCCCTCTCTTCCCTCGAGAAGAGGGCCAGATGAGATCAGAGTTTTCTAAAAGGAAACTCACATTCTGCACAATCAGATCAGATCAGAATCAGATCCCTCAAGAGCTGGTCATGCGTGCTCTTCGCCCAAACAATAAACGTACAAGTTTTGTGTCATCTGGTGTCAGAAACCTGAAACACGGACCCACACACTTCTTGAAACACTTGTCACTTGACAATAATTGTTCTTACCTTTTTCAAGTGATTGCAAATCAGACAAAACAGTCCATTCAGACAAAAGTGGATGGCATGTTCTCTAGGCCCCCTTTTATACTTCTGGGTCGCACTAGTAGTGACGTCATATTCGATTACAGAGATTGGATAGCTTTTCAGACACCAATTCACATGGAGGGCGTTCCCGAATAGGTTACAGTCCTAACCTAGATGTTTTAATGGCTAATTATGTTCATATTGTGTAGTTTGAATATGAAAAACAAGGATAGACGCTTGCATTGCAAAATTCTAAACATTGTTTAGTTGTCTTGACAAGAAGTTTTATGTTAAAAAGACCTGCTACTCATTAGATGAACAAAACAATTTAGGTAGATTTAAATTGGAGGGGATTAGTTGAGTTAACTTAAAAAGTTACATGTAATAGTTTGCCTTATTTTTTTAAGTTAGCTCAAAATGTATTTTTTTTTTACAGTAAATGTTTTGTGAATCTGGCCGCAGATTTAGTTTTTCTGTTCAGAACTTTACAAACCGGCTCCAATCATAGTGTATTATGTGTGCAGTGTGTCAACAGTTCCTCTTTCACTGAAAGGGTTTTTGTACGGCTGTGTATCACTGTGTTAATGGCCATTCAGAATGCTGCTGACAGTGATAATCTCCTGCATCTTCAGGCTGGACATTTCTAATATTGAGCATGAAGTTTGTTCCTGATCTCCCATCAGTGAATCTTTCAGAAACTCCAGACACTTTGCTACCAACACTAGAGAACAGGAGTTTGGGTGTTTGTCCGGGTCTCTGGTGATACCAGGCTAAACTGGATGTTAAACTAGAACTGCTGGACCCGCAGTTGAGAGTGACGCTGCTTCCCACAGACGCCAGATTCACGGATGGACTCTGAGTCAGAATGATCTCAGCAAAACAACCTGCCATCACAGCACATCAGTCAGTGTTACTGTCAAACACACAATACATGCGAAGAACGATACAACATTTATAAAGCACTTCTAAAAAAGCTCTGAATATTCAACACTAATCTCACCAGCGAGAGAAAGCAGTAGAGAGCAGATAATCAGAGCGTTTGCAGTCATCTTTGCTAAGAATGAGTGAGAACAGACGAGACCTGCTGTTTACAGTCCTGACCGGCACAAAGTCCGTCTTAAACAAAGGGGTGTTGCACTTATTCAAATCTGCTTCCTTTCAGGAGAATATCTGTCACACTGGTTTGAAATAAAATTGAATTCAGTTTCAAAAGTAGTTAACCAATGTAACTTTAATGATTATTAAGATTTAATATCAGTATCAACTGATATTTCTCAAGAGTTTCCAAGGAAATGCTGATGATATCTAATAAACATTCAGTAGTTGGCCATCAGTGAATCAACTGGAGTTTAGATTTTGTGTTTAAATGTGGAATCATATATTACAACATTTTTTCTTTTTATAAATGAAATGTGTAATTTTTTATTGAACTGTAATAGACCACAATAGCAAATCAACTGAAAGATGTTGTTTTGGAGATGCAGTGAACAGTGCAGCTACTGAAGCGTTCAGGAGGTTTTTGTACTTCTGCTCTATTAGTTTGTATCACTGTGGTTGACTTTCGGCAGCGGCACCAGACTGGATGTTGGCCGTAAGTAAATAAATATTTTTTATATACAATGTTGTCATATTTAGTCATATATTGTATGACATTATGAATGTTTTATTTTGTCTTGTGGAACAAAAAAAAATCTATTTTATCTGCTTACAGTAAATATAGTGTAGGTTTATATGTGAGAGATGATAATACAGACATATTACAAAACTTTTAACTACAATTTTTTTAAAAAAAAATTTCACCTGTATTGGCCAGGAAAAGAGATTAATTTGATAAATATTGACATGCGATAAGACAAGAGTATGAGAATACATGTTTTTGAAATGTGACATAATACTTAGAATAAATATATCAATTAATAATTAAATAACTACATTCATATATAGCCTACACTGTACATACATAAATATCCATAACATACCTGTATTCAAAATAGATGTTGAACCTACTTTAAAAAAAAAACGATTGTAAAACTCATTAATGAAATATAAAGTTGTTGTTTTGAAAAAACAGATATTGTAATACATTATATAGAATTTCTCATTTAAACTTTAAAATGTATTTTAAAATAATTTAAAATGTATAATTAGAATATATAATACCAAAATATATTTTACACCTCCCTTGTAAAAAGAGGTGCAATTTAGTATACTTTCATGAGTACTTATTACAAAATAATACTATGCTTTAACATATACTTAAGTGTTAACCAAAATTTATGTTTTCAGACACTTAATTTTAGAGTGCTATTTAACCTACTTAAGCAGGACTTAATTACATCTTTATATGTCATTTCATAATTAATTATATTGTCTTTGAAATATGGTTAAAATGTACTGACTTTTTTTGTAAACTAAAAAATACTTTAATGTAATTTATATATGAAAACGTGCCCATCATGTATTTAAATATACTTGTGATTACACATTTGTAAAGATGAAGCTGCAAGTTAGAACATTTGAAATATATTAACTTGTAATATCAAAAACCAAACGAGTTAAAATTATAATGAAGTACTCTAAATGTGCTTAAGTATGTTTTTCAATACATCAAAATAAGTACACTTCTTTAAAGCGTACTTAAGTGTGTTAAGAAACATAGTCATGAAAGTCTCTCTCTTTAATTGCACTTAAATGGCATTTTATTATATAAGTCTATTTAAACTAATGGTAGAAATGTTGTCCGTCACTTTAATCTCTAATAATATTGAAGATTTTTGTTAAGCGAGTTGTTTGTGGTCCCGCTGCTCTTCTTCTCTCAGGCAACACTTCTCCTAAAGTGATCATCCTGCCCCCGTCCAGTGCAGAGATCTCCTCTCTGAACACAGCGACACTGCTGTGTGTGGCCAGCGAGGGCTTTCCGTCAGACTGGAGCCTGAGCTGGAAGGTGGACGGCAGCAGCAGGGCTCAGGAGAGCAGCGCTGGGATCCTGCAGAAGGACGCTCTGTACAGCTGGAGCAGCAGCCTGACTCTCTCTGAGCAGGAGTGGATGAAGAGCGTCTCAGTGAGCTGTGAGGTCACACGGAGCGGCCAGCCTGCAGTCACTGCACAACTGAGGAGAGATCAGTGTTCAGATCAGTAGATCCGCTCAGTGTCTCCTCTGGCTTCTGCTTCATCCTTCTAGCTGACGTCTCACTTCTGCTTCTTTCACACAAGAGCATATATGATGTTCTGATATTAATGAAATAAAAATAAATAATACTGTGTCTGTCTTTGAGTCATTCTGTATGAATTGAGAAAAAAAATATTTGTTTTTAACCATTTACTGTTTTATATCCTGCCTTTACAAATCAGTGTTTAGAAGTACAAATATTCCAATAAATGTTCTTGTAATATAATGTAGCCTCTCTAATCTTATGTGTTGGTCTGCATCAAAACAGAAGAAAGAAAGAAAGAAAGAAAGAAAGAAAGAAAGAAAGAAAGAAAGAAAAGAAAGAAAGAAAGAAAGAAAGAAAGAAAGAAAGAAAGAAAGAAAGAAAGAAAGAAAGAAATATTAGATAACGTCACATTGTAAGACATGTTGACTTCCCTTTAGTATTTCATCTCAAATACCCAAATAAATTTCACTCAGTGATGCATGACAACACCTGCACAGTAAACTATGAGACAAGAAAGTCATCTTGAAACAGTATTTGCAAGTATTGCTATTTTTAACAAAAACTAAACCTCCTCAGTAATTAAAATGAATCTAAAATAAAATAAAAAAGATTAAAAAATAACGATCCAAAAGGGTTTTTTGAACAATTTTTTGGTTTCCCAAGGAACCTCTGAGTGAACAGGTCTAAAAAGAACCATTTTTTTTTTTAAGTTTGAAGAACATTGTAAACAATTTAAAGAACCGTTTTTTTTCACCAGAAAGAACCTTTTGTGGAATGGAAAGTTGTCATATGTGTTGTGCAGAAATTCAAACACAAATGACTCAGAGTGACAAAATCAAATATTAATCCACAAAACGTGTCGGTTACGTATGTAACCCTAGTTCAATGATAAGGAACGAGACGCTGCGTCAAATGCTGTGGGAACATGAAGAATCACAGCACTCGCCTGAGAGAGTAGGTCCCTCCTGATCGGAATCTCCAGAGGAGAGCCGTCGAGGAGAGATACTAGGTCTGCAAACCATACTCGGGCCGGCCATTACGGGGATTCCACCAGTAGATTGACCCCGTCCCGGCGAACCCTTTCCAGAACTTCTGGGAACAGAGCATTCAGGGGAAATGCATACAGACGTGACCTTGGCCACGGCTGCACCATAGTGTCCAACCCCAGCAGGATGTCTCCCTGGAAGCGAATAGGTCCACCTTGGCACAACCGAAACTCTTCCACAGGAGTCTCCATTCCCCGGGCCTCGGCCCCTGCCTCAACAGGATGTCTGCCCCCTGATTTAGATACCCTGGGATATAAATTGCCCTCAATGAAAGAAGCTTCCCCTGAGTCCATATTAGGAGGATCTGGCGAGCCAGCTTGTATAACGGGTGCGAACGCAGACCCCCTTGATGGTTAATATAAGAGACCACCGCTGTATTGTCTGACCGAACATGCACATGATGTTCCCTCACGGAGGAAGTGTTTCAGGGCCTGAAACACAGCCAACATTTCTAGACAATTTATATGCCACTAGAGATGATGGTCCTGACACAGACCTTGGGCTGGGCGACCACTCATTATCGACCCCAGCACGTGAGGGAAACATCTGTCGTTAACAGTACACGACGGCAAAGAGCTCCCAACACGGGTCGCTGGGACAGGAACCAAGGTTCTTTCCACATGACCAGAGCACGAAGGCAGCGTCACGTTACTTTGATTGTGCGGAGTGGGTTTCCCCTCGGGGAGAACCCCTTGGTACTGAGCCACCACTGTAACGGTCACATGTACAGCAGGCCGCAAGGTATAACATTGGACACTGCTTCCATCAGACCCAACAATCTCTGAAACTGCTTTACAGTGAGCGGCTTGCCTAGCTTCACTTGCTTTACGGCTGAGAGAATCGAAGCGATGCGAGCAGGTGACAGGCGCGCCTGCATCGTCGTCGAATCCTATATAACACACAGAAAAGAGGTCCTCTGTGATGGAGATAACACGCTTTTCTTGATATTCAGCCTCAACCACAACTTCTTGATGTGAGTGAGAACGACATCTCGATGCCGAACCGCCTGATACTCCGATTGAGCTAGAATAAACCAATCGTCGATATAGTTTAGGATACGAATGCCCTGGAGGCGCAGTGGAACTAATGCTGCATCCAGGCACTTCGTGAATGTGCGAGTGACAAGGCTAGACCGAATGGAAGAAAACGATGTTGGTACGCTTCGCTCCGGAAAGCAAACCTCAGGAACTTCCTGTGTTGTGGAAGGAATGAAATGTGGAAGTGCGCGTCCTTTAGATCTATCGTGACAAACCAGTCTTCAGATCTGATTTGTGACACGATCTGCTTGAGAGTGAGCATCTTGAACTTGAGCTTCCCTACTGAGCGATTTAACAGGCGCAGATCTAAGATTGGACGCAACCCCCAATCCTTCTTTGGAAAGATGAGTTATCAGCTGTAATAACCTGACTCCCTGCTGGGAGGAGGAACCCGTTCTATAGCCTCCTTTTGCAGGAGCGTTTTCACCTCTTGTTCCATTACCAGAGCCTGCTCGGGGCCCACCACTGTGGGCAGGACCCCTCTGAATCGAGGTGGACGAGACCTGAACTGTATAACGTAACCGTTTTCGATCGTTTGCAGGACCCACTAAGATATTTTTGGAAGGCTTTTCCACTCTGCCAGAAAATCTACTAAGGGAACCAGCCTCTGGAGTATTTTGAGCAGCAAACACAGTGCCCTGTAACGGTGCACCGGCAGGGAACGACTGGTTTGACTGCTTTGGATCCCTCCTCAGAGGGAGCGAGCACCCCTCTGGAAAATGCTCGCTGGGACCGTCTACGCCCCGGCAAAAAGGCAGGGATGGCACCTAGAGAGAATGGACACCGGGTAATGCGGTGAACTCCTTTCTTTTCACGGTGGGGACTACCCTCAGCATCGCTTCTTAGACGAAGCCTTCTTGGCAATAAGGACTGTCCTCAGATCAGCCTTACCCCTCGAAGACTTCGCCTGCGAACGCCGTGGCGCGTCCCATTCTTTTTGTGGGGGAGCGCGAGACGCAACACTCTGTTTCTGCTGTGCCCGGTGTGAGGAGCTCGTCGACGGCCGGGACTGCTCCCGTCCAGCAGCCCCAGGGACATGAACGCGGAGGGGGGGGGTATTTCTGGAAAGCCGCCGCCTGCTTTTTTTTCTTCTTGAAACCTATCGATGACCGAATTTACAGAGTCACCGAATAGGCCAGCAGGAGAAAGTGGGGAATCCAGAAGGAAGGTTTTTTCTTTTTCCTTCATACCTGAGAGGTTAAGCCATAAATGTCTTTATGTAGCCACCAGGGCTGCCATAGACCGGCCCACTGACTTGGCCGTCTCCTTGGTGGCACGAAGAGGCAAATCTGCGTTGACGCAGTTCACAAATTGCGTCAGAGCCAACCTCCTCACTCTCACAAATGTGACCGAACACGGAAACCAGGGACACAAGTCGGCAGC
This sequence comes from Chrosomus eos, assembly GCA_036326025.1. NCBI lineage: Eukaryota > Metazoa > Chordata > Actinopteri > Cypriniformes > Leuciscidae > Chrosomus > Chrosomus eos. The sequence continues at coordinate 6,052,191 of CM070821.1, forward strand.
ACAACTTGCGAGCAAAATGAGAAACAAGCGTTTTTTTTCCAAAATTTGTGATTTCCGCTTTTTTGCAGAATCTGTTAGTTGAGATCATGAAGAAGCCTCTCCATGTTTGAGATAACAGTATTGGTATATTTAAAAGCGTACATTTTGAGGTTGAAATCGGCTTGTTTTTCTGGGATTCTAGCATGCAGTAGGGGCGTGTCATTGTCTGTTTGTATTTCCATACTGAATAGCCACCCGCGCCTTTGCCCCCGCCCCCCAACAGCGTGGCTACTTACTATGCAGCGCTCTATTATAAAACTCTCTGCATGGGATACATTCTTGTAGCCAGAAGCTTTCTCCAGACATTATGTACAACATACGGCTGGATTCTTTAGCTGCAGAAAAAGAGTGGCAGGACATGCGAATTATTGGACATTTAGAGGCAAACAGACGCACAGTGCACACTTCGGAGATAGTTACATCCACAAAGAAGACCCCGACAAAGAGAAAGTGTGCCCGAACGACTTATTTCATTGGAGGCAACGAGATCTGCAAGAATACTTTTCTGTTTCTTATGGGGTGAGTTTCGATAAACAAAGTTTGTCGTTTTTTGTTCATTCTAAGAACACGTACACGTTCTCATGTTTAGCTCAGCTCAGGACTGTCGTTTTAATTGTAACGTTAGCATCATATCACTTGCCAAAACCCCCATTACTATAATGAGCTTTAAGATGGTAATGTGAACTTCTGCTATTAATTTGAATAATGCTTCAATTGCTTGAATTTACTGGTGTTAATGACTTAACTTACCCCATGTAAAACTGCCTGTTAGCATTCTTGAATTGATTGTGATGCTAATAATTTTAGCCAGTGGTGGAGGAAGTAACAGTTACTACTTAATATTCTTACCAAGGATTTACTAACGTAATCGTAAATGTATCAGATTAAATTCCTACTTAAGTAAAAGTATAAAGCATACGTAGCCGTAAACTGTGCGTTATAAGTCAAAAGTAAAAGTATTTATGAAGAGTTTAATGTACAGGATATTTTTAATAATTTGACTCAAACCAGGTCTAACCACTAACTGAGGTGTAAACCAGGAAGTACAGATAAAAACTCTAAAGTAAAGTAAAAGTAAAAAGTATTCATCATAAAATTTACTTCAGTAAAGTAAAAGTACCTATAAATTTGTACAATACATTTTGATATAGGTGACAAGATGCCTGTTAGCAAGACCATGATGTTAAACGGTTTTTCTTTTTCCCCCCTTTTTTCAGCATTGGCAAAGACACCCTGGCTGATATAGTCAAACACTATGAGGAGAATGGGGCAAGACCACGTTTGAGGAAGAAGCACTCACTGCCACGTCCACCAGCCAGGTTCATCAGCCCTGAGGATATCAACAGAGTTGTGGACTTCATAAAAAACTATGCAGAAGACAATGCCATCATGCTGCCTGGCCGACAGCCTGGGCATAAGGATTGGCATGTGAAGTTGCTGCCAACTCATGTGTCCAAGGCCTCAGTTTGGCGTCTCTACGTGAAGTCTGCTAAGGAGCTTGGTATGTGTAAACATTGATTTAGAATTGAGTGCTAATAAAGTGAAATAATGCAGAGCACTATTAACAATTACAATACAATTAACCATAAGCAATATCTGTTTTTCAGGTGACAACTGCAGTGGGCAGAACAAGAACAACTTCATGCTCTGGTACCTTGCCTGGCAGGTTGGACACAAGCTTCACGATAAAATTGAAATCCACTTCCTTATTGCTGGCCACACCAAGTTTTCCCCTGACTGTGGCTTTGGACTCATCAAGCAAGCCTACATGAAGACAAGAGTCAACACTTTGGCAGACATCGCTGAGGTACTTTAACTTTACTTTGCTTTAATGACTTCAGTGCTGTTTTCTGTTCTGCTTCAATGAAACATTTAACTGAAGATCTTTTTTTTTCTTCCTCTCTTCTCTTTTTTCGTCATCAGGTTGTGGAAAACAGCTCTCCTGTGAGTCACCTCAATATCCCACAGTTTGTTGGAACGGCAGAGGGCAAAGTTTTAGTCCAGACCTTTGACTGGCAGCAGCATCTGACTCGCCACTTCCGTAGACTCCCACAGATCAAGAGTTATCAGCACTTCAGGTAATTGAAACTTTCACATTGTTTACATACAATATAACATAGCAACAACATACACATGACAGTTTTTTATAAGAAAATACTTTGCCATGTTTAAAATGTCTTATGTTCTTTTTCTGTCACAGCTTTGACACCAAGAGACCAGGTGTGGTGCTTGCAAAAAGTCAACGTGATGCACAACCTGTCGAATATCAGCTACTGCGTGACGGAGCAGATTTGCCCCCTATCGACGGTCTTCCTGTCCTGGCCCCACCTGGACTGAAAATTGACAGGCAGACCTATCTATATGAAAAAATCAGGCCATTCTGTGCTGACGAGGCAAGAGACATCACATGCCCAGCGCCAAGGGTCACAACACAGAAGAGACCACAGAAGAGGATGCGAATGTAATTTCATTGGACTGTGTCACAAAGACCTTTTTTCTTGTTTACAATACCTGCAATGTCACTTTATCAACCAACCACCTGAATTTAGTTTTACATTCTTGTATGAAAAGCACTCTAAACAATGTTTGATTGATTTGATTATGAAAAAAAAAAGAATATATCAATCAACCAGTTTATTGCTTATTTTTTATCATTAGCAAAAGTTTGTGTTTCATGTTGCATGAGTAGACCGGAGAAAATTCCTAGTCTGTAAAACCTTTCATTGACAATGGCAATAAAATCTATTCTGATTCATACTCCGATACTGTTTGTATATATATATATATATATATATATATATATATATATATATATATATATATATATATATATATATATATATATATATACACACACACAGGGACGGACTGGGACTAAAAAAACGGCCCTGGACTTTGACTAGGCCCGGCCCAAAGCAATCGGCGCGCAGAAACTCGACAACAATAACGCCTGCCATGAGTGTCACAAGACTTTATCTGTGGCTCATGATACTATACCATCCAAATTACCAAATTATAGCTAACAGCATATTCTACAATCTATTCCATGCTGTCTTAAAATGAATTTATTACTTAATAATCTAAATTAATTTATGCAGTAATTAATCTTACCTACTGCACAAATAATAAAATGTATAATATGTATAATAATGAAATGTAACTTCTGTATTCAAAATCTTCAATGTTTGTAAGCATTAACTGTAACGTTATCAACATTTTTAAAAGTAAAAGCACAACATATTTCTTAACATTCTCTAGAGCTTATCTTATTTTTATTCAGTGTACATTAGAGTTGCCTGTTTGCAAACTTTTTTCCCTTTCTTTGATGGTACATTTTCCTGACCTTTTTGCTACCTGACCCCCCCCCCCCCACACACACACACACATGGGGTATGGCTTAGGGATGTCCCGATCCGATCAAGTGATCGGAAATCGGGCCCGATCACGTGGTTTCAGACTCGATCGGAATCGGACGTCACCTCCCGATCAGGACTCGGATAATATGTATATTAGGGGTGTGTAACGGTAGCCTACATGTAGCTATTCGTATTGAACCGTTTTGGTACGCATACAAACCAAACCAGGTCCTTGGATCTTTTTTTTTTCCTGCCGACAAAATCCGCGCTGGCGTGAACACCACGACGTTGCGCAACATCAAATGACGAACGTAATGAAAGCAATATAAAAACTCATTATATTGTGCTTGTATGGACCGTTTATCAGTTCGGACCAGCAACATCTGCAACGCGAGTCGATCTTGATCAAGCGACACTGTTACTACACAGCGCTATTAGAGATCCAGTGAATAAAGCATTTGAATTCGCCACTGAAGTAATAACATCGCTGCGAGATCTAATGAGAAGCATTCAAATTTCTCCGTTATTAACCGTAGATCTCTATTATATCTCTATAGCGCTGACGTGGAAACCAGGAGAAACATTGTGCCGTGAATGAACTAGTTATAGGCTTTAAGTCCACAGATCAGCAACATTCACCATGGATTTAATATAGTAACACTCACTGTAGCCATGAAAGTTTGCTTGGAATAGTGAAATGCTTTCAAGTACTTAACACATCTTTTCCCAGCACTTCAAAACTCAAATATTATATATATATAAATATATTTAAATGTGATGACCAAAACATTATTTGTTCATCCTTTAAAGATTACCCCCATTTTTAAACCTGAAAGTTTTGAGATGTTACTTAAGATGTTACAACTTATTTAAAAATATTTTTTCTTTTAACAAATAGGACATTTCTCTGGCATTTCTTTCTTTTTGCTGTTTTGAAAACGTACCGAACAGTGACACCACTGTATCATATCGAACTGAACCGTGAATTTTGTGAACCGTTACACCCCTAATGTATATTCTCATATTTTTTTTATACACTTATTTTTTTATTTGTTGACATGCCTGCCAGGTATTTTAAAGTTGAGGTGCTATTTGTTTTTATATTAGACTTTTTTTTTATATTGTTGCACTAAAGTCCAAAAGTGAATAATTTATGTTATTTATTACTTGATTGTTCAAGCTACCTCACAGAAGTGCTCTGTTTGTTAACAGAGTTTTTGAATGTTAAAATAAGGTGAATTAAATAACAAATAAGGAACATCCTGGATCTGTTTTTTCGCTCTTCTTTATTCTTTTTTTAATGTAATATAGAAGTATCGGATCGGGACTCGGTATCGGTAGATACTCAAAATCAAATGACTTGGACTCGGACTCGAGGGCAAAAAAACCTGATCGGGACATCCCTAGTATGGCTTATCTAAATGAGATGTAAATGAGCCCTATTGTCACTCCCAGCTGCAGAGAGAGGTGAGAACTGCAGATCTTTAGAGGCGGTTTTCTCCGCTTTTAGTTTTTCTGAGTGCCTACCTTCAAATGGCCACAACTTCTCAAAATATTATCAGATTTCCATGTGTTACACATCGTTGGAAAGCGTAGGAGACTACACTTTCAGAATCTGTGAATAACTCAAAATGCCCCAGAACCGACTTGTGTCCCTAGTTTCCGTAACTGGTCACAAATGTCCTTTAAAGTCCATGTAAAGTCAAAATTAAAGGAGAACTCCGGGCAATTTTTAAGTTTATCTTGATCGTTACACCTTTGCGAGTACTGTCTATAGAAAAAAAAAAAAAAACGAACCGGATCGCTGCTTGCAACACGGAGCTGTTACGGCAAATGCCCAGAGCTCCCAGTTAGCTAAAACGGCAGTTATGGGGGCATCTACAAAAAGAGTGTCTTTGTACCTCTTAACAGACACAAAATGCAATTAAAATGTCTGTCCAACATGAACAGGGCCCTTACATGACAACAAGATGCGTTTAGCAACTTAGCCATTGTTTAAATTCACCTAAATAGTGTTTTAGACGGCTAGCTGAAGTCTCGCGCTGAAGTCCCGTGGGAACTAAGTTGTAGCCGGAAAAAGGTAAACAGCAGTGTGCAGGAGGAGCGTAGTGGATCGGCATCTCTCCTCAAGCTGTGTGTGCCCAAATGGAAGGATAAATAAAGTTGATATGACCTCCACAGTGGTTGCACCCGTCTTCATCCACGTAATGGCTTTTTTTTAACCGGCCCGCTGTGTTGTGTCTGTGTAGTACAGTATTCCTTGTAGGGTTGTCAACCGTTCCGCATAATACGGAATAGTCCCGTATTTGACGCATAAAAGTCTTGTTCCGTATTGAACTGATACGGTTCACTTTGTTCTGTATTTTTGAGAATCAATTCAGTGCAAATCCATGACACACATCGCTTCTAATATATATGTCAGACCGACTATGAATTAACAAAGATCTGCTATAATGGCAAATTCGGGGACTTGGCGCCCCCTCGGCGGGCTCTGACGTGTAATGACATAGAGTTGGCTCATTGGTCGCACGTCAGAGGCACCCGCGCCATTGGATGTGCAGTTGCCACAGTGCAGCCTATGAGCGAGCCAGACGCTCAATGTGCTAGCTGTGCAGCAAAGACATATACACGGCTGTGCAGCTGCAAATGCGTTTTATAGGCTTCAGTAAATCGAGGAAAGGAGTTTCCGAAGACTACTAAATTTTGCACTGGAAAGAACATTCTAGAAGTCTAATTGGTAAATGGACTGCATTTATATAGCGCTTTCATAGACCCAATGGCCACCAAAGCGCTTTACATTTTGCCTCTCATTCACCCATTCACTCACACATTCATACACCGATGGCGGTGTCAGCCATGCAAGGTGCCATCCAGCTCGTCAGGAGCAGCTGGGGTTAGGTGTCTTGCTCATGGACACCTCGACACATGGTCAGGTGGAACCGGGGATTGAACCACCAACCTTTCATTTTGTAGACAATCTACATGAACCACTGAGCCACTGCCGCCCCATAATTCTATTGAATAAGTTCACACAAGGCTACAGAAAACTGGTGCGTTTATTTTTCTTCAAATGCAGTCTAAGCCGATGAGTTTTGAATGTTATATGTTGTATTTATTTAAGTTAAAAATAAAACGTATTATAAATTAAACAAATCCATGGTTCATTGATAGCATTTATATATGTGGTTCAGTCTTGTTGATTAGGCATACTTTGCTATTCTTTAAATATATAGGCCTAATAAGTTGCATTATAATATGCTATAATGTATGAATTTCAGGGATTATTTTTCAAATTTTTGAAAAGTTGGCAACCCTAATTCCTTGTCAAAGTTTTTGCTGCAAATGCGGTAATCTTTAGCATGTAGTACTTGTATGGGAGTTTGCACATCAAGTTGAAGTACAACTAGCCACAACTGCAGAATCTCGAGGTCATGGAAAGGAAGACGATGAAAATTTAAGTTCTTGTATTTTCGCATTCTGTTGCCACAATTCGGAACGGCACAAACACGAACCATTTCTTCCTCACTTGTGAGCAACTGGGATCTTCAGTCTTCACACACTACGCTCCTCCTGTACACTGCTGTTTACAACTGAGTTCCCACGGGACTTCAGCGCGAGACTACAGCTAGCCGTCTAAAACACTATTTAGGTGAATTTAAACAATGGCTAAGTTGCTAAACGCATCTTGTTGTCATGTAAGGGCCCTGTTCATGTTGGACACACATTTTAATTGCATTTTGTGACTGTTAAGAGGCACAAAGACACTCTTTTTACATGCCCCCATAACTGCCGTTTTAGCTGAGTGGGAGCTCTGGGCATTTGCTGTAACAGCTCCGTGTTGCAAGCACCGATCCGTTTAGTTTTTTTTTTTTCTATAGACAGTACTCACAAAGGTGTAACGATCAAGATAAACTTAAAAATTGCCCAGAGTTCTCCTTTAAGTATGTGTTCTGAGTTTGTCACACCACAGAAAAATGTTATTAGTCACCCAGCCAAATTTGAATTATAAAAAAGCCTGCAAGTACATAAAATAAGCTATCAAAATCTTGAAAAAATGAGCAGTAGTCTCTGCTCTCAAACGCTAGGGGCGTGTCGAATAGGCTGCGCTGAAACCACGTCCACTCGCGCGTAGGCTGCTGTCGCTACACTCAACTGTCACCTCTACAGCCGCAGAGTTACTGTGGACTACCTACTAGTAAAATTATAACATAAGCACACAAGGCAACTTCCACTCATTGGTGGGCATGCACTGCCGATGATGGCACCAGTTGTCGGCGCGGCAGGAGGACGAAGGCCGCGGGGGGAGATAGTCGGTTCGGCCCCATTCACCAGTAACAGCGAATTATCAGTGAATTCCAGTTGTTTTCCAGCTCCGAAGAAAATTTATAAAACTATCCTGTGTAAAATGATCACCACAGAGGTGGGTTTTGGTGGTGATCCTCAGCTCTCCAACAAGGTGTCTCTTCACAAAATGAATCCACCTCTTCTTGATGTGATCATTTTTAGGAAATTTAAATAAAGTTTTGTACATGATCGCATCCAGGTAGTACGCATTTCCGTGACGAAGGCATAGCTAACTCGCAAACTGTAGGCTGTAGTAACTAATAATAGTACTGACAACAACTCGCAATTGAGCGGCAAACTGATGTGAATGTGCTCTATTAATATTGTTAGGGGAGCGGCCAGCCAGCCTCAGTGGCTCCAGTGCGTCATCAAGTAGGGGCGTGTAAACGAGCTCAAGGGCTCCAGTGCGTCATCGAGCCCTGTTTTAGCCCCACCCAGAAAATCCGGAAAATAGCAATGGTGAAAAACTGTTTAACGGTTTAACTCCACAATTCAGTACTTCACAGTTCACAGTCTTTGTAATATGTTTTAGCTATACATTTCTAACGTTTATAATGTGTTTAGATTTTTTTTTATTGCCTTTACAGGGACTTTAACAAGTCAGCCTGGTACGCGTGCAGGATGGACATCGTGTGCAGGCATGCCGCGGCCTTACCTGCCACCGAATACACCTTACCAACCAAAGCCGAGGTATTTCTGAGGCTTGGAAGGTAATACTGGTGCTTTAAAAGAGGATGCCGACTCGGAGGAAAGATGACTAGCAAGGGTCTCTTCAGCCTTAGGCATAGCTCCATAACCATGATATTTAGCCCCCATGATATTAGAATAAGAAGAGGGCTGAGGGCTAAAAATAAGGTACGAGACCGGTTTCTTCCAAGACTTTGACACCTCGGTGTGGAGGTCTGGAAAATACGGTAAACACCGGCGTGGAGGTTGCAGACAACAAGGTAAAAATCGTTCAACGAGTTTACTACGAGATCTAGACTCCTGCCTATCTTCTGGCTATTTAATGCTTAGTTTTTCGACTGCATGAGTGAGAACCTCCATAAGGTACTCATTTTCGGGGGACTGAAGTGACGAGTACACAGTATGCCCTGTCCCGATACTGACAACATCAAGCTCCTCGGAACTGGATAATTGTAGTACGGGAGCCTCAGCCTGGGCGGAAGAAACCGTGGAGCGTGCTTCCAAACCCTGAACTGAGGCTGTAGATCTGACAGGTGAAGGTGAAGGCCCATCTCAAACCCTGCTGCCAGATCAATTTGCGATCCACACGACTGAAGTCGCCGCTCTGCCTCGACGGAAGCGGGACCCGAGCTGAGGGGAGCACTAACCGAACCACTCTCCTCGAAGAGTGCTCGGCGGGAGCGGAGCGTTCTTAGAGGCAAATGCTCGCAATGCTTGCAATCAGCCCCATCGAGAGCTGACTGGGCATGCTGCACTCCCAAACAAGCAACACATAGTTGGTGTGTATCCCCACTTGTAATGAAGTGAGAGTAAGGATAAACAAACTTCCTATAAAGTTGTTCGTTCGCCATCATATAGAGCGAGAGATGTAGTATATATTGTTTTAGTAGTGTTGTGAACTTTTTCCTTGCAGAAAAGTTAGAAGCTCAGGAGACCAGGAGACAATGGACGTTTTCCAAGCAGAAGTTCTTTATTGCTGGTAGCTGCAGTCATTCCAACATCGTCTGAATTAAAGTAACTGTACATGGTATATTATAGGCATTTTAGGAGGAGGGACTTGTGGAGGTGGAGACAAATTCAAACAAAGCATGCAAATGTAGTACGAACACACCCTACTCTGAGGGCATTACCAATCCAATGGAATCAGCATAACTATTCAAATGCTGATAGTGGCCAGGAACTCTGGTTCCTTAGAGCCATCCCAGAGCCATTAAAGACAAAAGGTGAAAGGCTCAGTGATCAGACTCATTTAACTTACAATGGAGAAAAACAGGATTTGCCAGATTCTCTTGCTGGAAACTGTTTCACAGCTGATATCATTTACATTCCACCCTTAAATGTTACATTCAATGTACAGAATATTTCTCAGTTTATATACTATTGTACTGGAACCTAAATTAAACATTTTGATAAATTTGTATTTCATCAATTCCCCCTTTGGGAGTTCTAAATAACTCCCACACTATATACAAATTTAAACACTTAAAAGTTCATTCTTGTAACTTGTGTAAGTTACAGGCACATATCTTGCTCTGTGTTGATGTTTCTGCAATTGCATGTTGACACAGAAACAAAACATGCAATTAGGGTCCGTGAGTCTTTTCTGGTTGGAACTGTGATTTTCTCGTGATCAATCAAGTTTCTGAACCATGAAGAATTATCTTCAGTCATCTGGTGTGATTTTGCTGAAAGATCAAGGATGTCTTTTTGGACCACCATGTTTTTGCACGAGTCTTGGAATGCAGTCATCTTCGGAGGTGACCTGCAAACGTTCTTTCCAGCAAACAAGGCGTTTTTACATATTCATCAGCTCTAAGAATATGTGGTTTCTGGAGTCCGGACTTTGTGCGATCTTCATGATGTGTAGTAGTAGGACAATCTTGATCATGTCGATGGATGACTGAAGGTTTCGTCGTCTCTGCGTTGTGTATTTTTTTCTTTTCTTTATCCTTTTGTGATAGTTGGCTCGGAAGTTGGTCTAGTTGATTCTTAAGGTTATGTCTTCATACGCAGACGAGGAGGTCGGAGCATATGGGTCTCGGGTCAGCAAGTGGTACCTGCACAGAGGAAGAGAGAAAACAAAAAGACAGCAGCAGTATTTGTTCAAACACTAGGGTTGTAAACTTTTCTGAGTCTGCTATTGTTGTTCCTTCTTTCCTTATTTCTTAATTATGACACCTAAAGAACGCAGTGAGGTGAGGATGGACTAATGGATGGGTGACCTATGAGGGATTCTTCACCGAAGGGTTGGCCCCCGTCGCATGTTGCAATCGGTTCTTCCCCTCGGCTCTCCACTGGTTCGTGTCCTATCCTATCCCTGTAGGTGGAGGAACAACTTTACAGTGTGACACATGAGTCCAGGTTTTCTTTCCCTGACACAATACTGCAGCTGCTGTAATCAACATCACTTGATATGGTCCATGCCACTTAGGCTCTAATGGCTTGTTTTTGAATGACTTTATCATAACCCATTGACCTGGGATGATAGTGTGTCCACCTTCTGGTGGAGTCTGCCAACACGACTCAACTCTCTCTCTGGCACTCTGTACTGCCTTTGTGAGGTTTTCACAGTAAGTGATCAGGGCATCTGAGGCAATGTGTACATCAGCATTTCTAAGATCAATCACACCTGGCATCTGCATTGGGCGTCCAGTAATAATCTCATGAGGGCTCAGTCCTACTGATCTGTTAGGTGACGCTCTCATACTACACAGTACTGCTGGCAACGCTTCGACCCATGCCACTCCTTCCTGATGCATTTTGCTTAGTCTGATTTTGATAGTTCTGTTTGCACGTTCAACCTGCCCTGATGCTTGTGGCCTATAGGGGCAGTGAAGGTTCCACTTAATCTGCAACATTCTAGACACTTCCTTGACTACCTGTCCTGTGAAGTGTGTACCTTGATCTGAGTCAATGCAATCTGGTAATCCCCATCTGGGAATGAAATCAGTGACAAGACATTTAGCAGTATGTGCAGCTGTAGCACGTCCTGTTGGATAAGCTTCTACCCATCTTGAGAACTTGTCTATTACTACCAAAACATCAGTTTTTCCCTTACAACGAGGCAATGATATGTAATCAACTTGTAAGTGACGAAATGGTCCTGGTGGAGCTGGGGTATGTGCTGCTGGTGTAGTGGCTGCTGGTATATCATTATTTTTCTGACATGTAACACACCTCTTGGCTGTTTCTGTGGCTACATTTCTGAATTTTGGATTCCACCACTGATTTGAGAACCTGTGATTCATCATTGCTGGACCACTGTGACCTAAACTGTGTATTTGTTGAGCCAAATATGGCAGCAGTGATTCGGGAGCGACATATTTTCCCCCTTTTGTCCAGCAACCAGATGAATCCACTGTGGCTCCTTTGTCTAACCATGTCCATGCTTCATACAGAGGAACGTCTTTGTACAGATCACTTATTGATTCAGGAGGCAGAATTGTCTTCTGTGCTGCACTACCTGAACACACTTGTACGGTTGCATAAAAACAAGCCTGTTTAGCCGCTATATCAGCAAGAGCATTACCTTTAGCTTCCGTAGTATTAGTTGTGAGATGTGCTTTCACTTTGATCACTGCTAATTTCTTTGGAAGTTTCATGGCAAACATTAGATCTTTCACTAATCCAGCATGCTTAATGGGGGATCCAGCAGAAGTTAGAAACTGTCTGGCTTGCCAAATGACACCAAAATCATGAATTACCCCAAAAGCATACCTGGAATCTGTGTAGATATTAGCAACTGATCCTGAAGCTAGCGTGCATGCTCTTGTTAAGGCTACTAGTTCTGCAGCTTGAGCTGAAAAATGATCTGGAAGACGCCCTGAAGCAACCACTTCAGTGGTGGACGTTACTGCATAACCGGCTCGTCTGTTACCTTCAATTACTTGAGCTGAACCGTCAACAAACAACTCAAAATCTGAATTCTCTATGGGAGTTTCTTTTACGTCACTCGTAGTTGTATATGTAAGCGTAACACAATCGTGAGTCATTTCTTCTTCATCCTCTAACAAAACTTCAGTCATAGCAGACATCATACATGAGGACGGATTCGTGACAGGTGCACGCTGTAAGACAATATTCGGGCTGTGAGAGTTGCTAACCAATTTCGCATTTCTTTTGGTTTCTTGCAACTTCTTCCTACACTCTTTCTCCCAATGTCCTAATTTTCCACAGTAGTTGCATTTGCCTTCTTTTTTAGGCCACCTGCTTTCTGGTTGGGTTGTGTTAAATGTAGCTGCTGCTGCTACTCTCACTTTGGCTTTAACATCAGCATCTTTTTCCCATGCAGACAACCTTTCTAAATTACTTCTGAGAGTTCCGTGAGACCAAGTTAGATCTAGGAATGGCAAAGCTCTTCTGTATTCAGCTACAAGGCCATCTGACCAGATGCGGACTAGTGGTCCTTTGTCATCGAGCACACTTTCAGAATCATCCACTATTCCACTGTACGTTACTGCTGACTGACAAAACCTCTCAGTATATTCATTCACAGTTTCTTCTTTCTTTTGAACACAGCTAGTAATTCTAGACCAATCTATTTTGGGTCCTAAGATAGTCTTTAGGATTTTCAAAACACCTTCTCTCATGTCACTTCTACTGGCATGTTGTAGTTCAGAAGTCACTGCAGATTCAAAACTGTTGAATTCAGAATCAGTTAAAATTTGTGACATTAACTGTGTGACTTCTGTTAACGACATGTCATATAGACGAATTTTTCCAATCAATGCTCTTCTAAATTCAGAAAACTGTTTACGTGGTGAGGGTAAGCTCTCAGAGAGTCGTTCTATGTCCTTAGGTCTAAGGGCTTTTGCGACAGTTTGTATTCGGACTTCAGAAGGGTGGGTAAAAACACTTTCATTTTCCTCAATTGCCTGTGATCTTTTCCTAGCTCCACACACATAAACTGAATTTACAGGCTTATCAGTGACTGATTGGATGGCTACATCTGTTTCAAAGAACGCTCGTAAATCAGGGTAAATGTTATCAGGCGGAATTACTTCTTCCACATCAGTTTTTTCTGCATCTTTGTTGCGGTTCAATTTCTTGGTCAATGCGGAAACTCTAGCACGTAGCTCTTTGTTCTCTTTCTCTAGCTCTGAGTTGCGTTTAGACTGTTCTGTTGCTAGTGCTAAACCAAATTCTCTATGACAACATATAATTCCTTTTACATTGTTCTTGCGAACACTTGCTCCTAGTACTTTCTTACACTCATCTACCGACCAAATCTTGTCTGGATGAATCTCATATTTCTGTGTTAGTTCTTGTCTAACTTTTTCAGTTACTATTAGATTCATCTGTTCTCCTAACAGTGTTTTAAATTCACCATCTGACCACAAGGGGGTAGCAAGGCCATTTTTTTCAGTTGTTGGAATCAGTCTAGCATTTTTCCTAACCATTTTGTGATGTTCTGTATCACACAAACAAAAACACTAAAATTTCTGATCAACCAAGGGTATACTCATTAACACAGAATCTTACTTGTTACCAACACATCACAAACTATTAGCACGTTACGCTAATCTTCCCTGAAAGAAATGGAAAGGATCTTTCACCTTTTCAATTTTTAGAGGATAAAACAAAATTACTAGCACGAAATGCTAATCCTTCTCTGTGAACAGAGGTTATCACCAATATTAACACGTAATGTTAATCTTCCCTAAAAGAAATGCAAAGGATATTTCACCTTTTCAATTTTTAGAGGATAAAACAAAATAACTAGCACGTAATGCTAACTCTTCCCTGAAAGAAATGCAAAGGATATTTCACCTTTTCAATTTTTAGAGGATAAAACAAAATAACTAGCACGTAATGCTAACTCTTCCCTGAGTTTCAAACAACAGAGGATCAAACTTTCATCTCTAAAAGACTTTTTAGAGGGTAAACCTTCTCTAGCAATGTAGAGGATAATTAAACAAACCTTCCCTGATTAGACAGAGGATAGAAACAACTTCCCTGACTAATTCAGAGGATCCCAAACATTAACATTCAATGTTAATCTTCCCTGCCTGCAAGAACAGAGGATATACCTTTTAACATGTAATGTTAAAGCTTCCCTGCCTGAACAGAGGATCAAACTTTCATCTCTAAAAGGCAACTTTTAAAGGATAACTTTAGTTAAACAAACCCTACAGCTGTCTGATAACTCTTTCTCTGACGGCGCAGAGGCACAAAATTTGTACTGGTCTTCAGCGGTTCTTTTGAATAGAGTGTAACTCACCAAATCGTTGTTTGTATGAAAAAGATTCCGTCTGGAACTTCAGTCAGAAAGGTGAATTCTTGTTGAGATTCAGTTCTGGAACTCAGTTCGCTTTCTTGAGATCTTTGTTGAGCTGGAAGTTTCAAGATTCAGTCTGGAATTCAGTCAGAAGTTCATTCTTTGTTGAAATTCTTTGTTGAGCTTGAAGTTCTGGAACTCAGTCTTTGTTTCAAATCTGGATTCAGGTGAAGTTAATTCTATCCGGGTCACGGCACCAAAGTGTTGTGAACTTTTTCCTTGCAGAAAAGTTAGAAGCTCAGGAGACCAGGAGACAATGGACGTTTTCCAAGCAGAAGTTCTTTATTGCTGGTAGCTGCAGTCATTCCAACATCGTCTGAATTAAAGTAACTGTACATGGTATATTATAGGCATTTTAGGAGGAGGGACTTGTGGAGGTGGAGACAAATTCAAACAAAGCATGCAAATGTAGTACGAACACACCCTACTCTGAGGGCATTACCAATCCAATGGAATCAGCATAACTATTCAAATGCTGATAGTGGCCAGGAACTCTGGTTCCTTAGAGCCATCCCAGAGCCATTAAAGACAAAAGGTGAAAGGCTCAGTGATCAGACTCATTTAACTTACAATGGAGAAAAACAGGATTTGCCAGATTCTCTTGCTGGAAACTGTTTCACAGCTGATATCATTTACATTCCATCCTTAAACGTTACATTCAATGTACAGAATATTTCTCAGTTTATATACTATTGTACTGGAACCTAAATTAAACATTTTGATAAATTTGTATTTCATCAGTAGTATAACTCCTGCCTAGTAGCAACTAAGGACAGACAAATGTAACAACATTAGGTATTACATTAAATTAAGCTCAAATGATATATAGGGAATTTGAATAATTAATCATGAATATGATTAATATATTGCATATTACAGTTAAATTATCGAAGTTGAAAATAGATCGATTGTACATATGAATGATCAATCACAACGAATTATAATTCCTCATTCATATATCAATGGTCTCCTTCCAAATCGATTAAATAAGATAACCTTTACTGGAATTAATTTAGCTATCAAACTGTTTGTCCAGCAAACGGCCGTAACATTAACTTATCAACTTCTCAACAAGGTTATCCCTTCTTATAAATACTAATCTTCTGGCCGTGAACATTAATTTTCCTGTGTTTATAAAATTAAACTACTCAAAGTAGTCAATAATAAAAGCTTTTGTAGCTATAGGACCAACATTTCATTGACTTTGTAAAATGAGCTTTTCAGAAACAATCAAGAATATAATGGTTTTAATAAAATGAAACTACGGATACAGAATTCTACATTTAAACACGGGATACATGTTTGTACAGTAAACAGTAAAACTAATGAGACAGACGAATATAACAAACGGGAGTGAGAGAGAGAGATTGAGTGAGAGAGAGAGAGATTGAGAGGGAGAGAGAGAGTAAGAGGATGAGAAAGAGAGAGAGAGAGAAATTGATCACCGGGGTGATCGCAGCATGACAAAAATCACAGACAACGTAACCCTTAGAGAGACAACAAGAAATCTCATCAATCAAATCAAATCAATAACCTATACTTGCATATGGTCCTCTTGTGTTGCTGAGGAACGCAGAGTCGTGTGCGTGTTTGTCCTTAGGTGCTATAGGCGTGTTCTCTCGTGTCTTCCGGGGCGAGCAGACTCGCGGGAAGTTTAAAGGTTCACCGAACGTGAAGTTGCCAAGGAAATAATTCAGAGTTCATCTCCCTTGTGGAGGGAGAGGCGAATATGAAAATAAAACTTAGTAAAGAAAAGAAAAACGGAGAACGCTCCCTAAAAGGGAGCCATGGGACCGGAAACCTCTCGCAGGGACATTGCTCTCCAGAAGCTCTGAAGTGCCCAGAAGTGCTTCTGTGTCAGTCTCTTATGGAGAGGGGGGGTTCACGCCCGCTTCGCTTACGTGAACCAATTATCTTAAGAGTATCTCGAGCGGGAAAAGTTCTTCTTTGTCTTGTCAGGATAATTTATGATGCTATGAAATTTTGTCATTTCTGCCCAGAAAGATTGTACACACAGAACAATACATTTTACTGTTATATCCTATGTATGACTTGTTTAGTCAAAACAAGACGGTCAAATACATACCAAGAATATCAGGAAAAAGTAGAAGAAACATAAAATTACATTCATATGCAGAATTACACACTATCAATGTTCACTCACACGACTATAAAGCCATAATACCGGCTACCATGACCTAGGACAGATCAAATTCATGTTTATACATTTCTTAAGTGCTTATACTTATAAAAAATATAAGATTGCAGAGTTTATTCCTCTCTCTTTATCAGAATTCAAGTGGGAGCTGTGATTCCCTTGGAATTCCTTTTGGGGGTCATAATGTTTTATGACCTAGCAAGAGGGAGAGTTAAAGAAAGTAGGAATCTTTCTTTGGGAGTATTCTTAAGATTTGACGTTACAAACCAGTCTCAAATTACATCTACAGAATAAGACAAAACTAATTAGATATGCATGCATACAGGAAGGTCAGATACAATTCTATGTTATATACATTAAAAGGACATTTCTATCCTAAGTTAGCCACAAAGGACGTTTGTGTGCGGGTATGTGTGGTGTGTGTGTGTGGGTATCCTTATGGTCAGCATCTGTCCATCCGTGGTGTGTACCACGTGAGGGTTTAGTTCGCAAATGGTTGCCTTCAAGACAAAAGGGCAGTTGTGTATGTAAATCCACTTATCAGCCTAGCGGCGTAAGAAGACAATAATTGATGAGGGGGAAAATTTTAGCTTGAGACTTTGAATGGCGACAGTCTTATGCTGGTGACTGAACAAGGGTTCGAGAACAACGGGGACCTGTTTCTTTATTGCACAGTGTGTCGTAAATGGAGTTAATGAATGACCTGCTGGCAGATATTGGGCCCCATATCACATGATTCAAGGTTTTGTTAATTAAACATATGAAGAGCTCTTTTCCAAAACGCGATAAATCCATTTCAATAGTTTTCAGGAAAATTAAATTTTTTACCTAGACCCACACATTTTGTGAATATTCAATTTATCCTGTTAAAATGTTTTTTCCCCTCAGTCTGAACATGTTGAACAATGATTATTAAATCAAACAACAATATTGTTGATGATAAATTCAAAGTTAATTTTATTTTTTTTCAAAACGCTATAAATCCACACTAAAAAAATCCAAAAATGGATGATTTTGCCCACTTAATTAAGTTTTGTTTTGTAGAAAGCCTTTCTTTAAAGTGAATTTCGTTTTGTATAAATTGTATCTTAATTTTAATAATGTTTTCATTAACCAATTGCCTGGATTTAATAAATAAGAAGCAATTATTAATATAATCATGACATGGAGGCGCCGCTGCGCCGTCACTTGCATTGCACGTGAGCTGGAGCGCATCTCATCATAAATTAACCGAAATTTAGCGTATGCCTCCCAAACATGAGAAATATATCTATATAGAAAGCTTGAATGTCTTTAAACGAATCAATTAAAAATGAAAATAAATAGTAGGCCTATACTCTCTGATTATGTCCATTAGGCTACATGCATTTCTCTAGGCGCGTTCACTACAGAGATGCTGATCGTCAATTTCATATTTGCAGACACTGACACAGAAAACAGTTGGTTAATAAAAAATAAAAATAAAAATTCGATTTTCGAACGATATTCGACTTTTGCTCCTTGATTGTCGAATGCCATTTTTGGCAGAAATGATCAAATAGACAGAAACCTTTGGCAGCAGCATCTACCCCCATGTGTAGGTCTCACTGGCTCATCAAGGCCATCAAAAGTGTTATCACCGTTTAAAGCACTCATTTTGAAGAATGAATGAACACAAACTAACCTCTGTTCAGCGCGCCGATGTTGGATTGCTTAGAACGCTCGTTAATTTTGATTTGTCAAGAGAGGATTTATCGGGTTTAGGCTAAAAATAGGTTTGACGCTTATCGTGGTTTGGAAAAGAACTGCATCTTGCAGTACATTTTAAACAAGGAAATATAGCGATTTGGCATGAAACATTGATGGAGCAGTGAATAGGTTCAGAACACAGCAAAATGACATGACAAACTCATTTTTTTTTTAAATGGCGTTTATCGCGTTTTGGAAAAGAGCTCTTCATATATGTGTTCATATTTGTTCAGTAGTGAAAGGAAAACAGGATTCGGTCAGTCGCTACACAAAAAAACACAATGAGGACAATGATTCACACACAGAAGGCTTGCTGAAGGCACAGAAGCTGATGTGGTTGTGATTCTGGGGTGGAAGATGACGTCACCAGCCTATGACGTTCCGTCTCGCCATTGGACTGATTCCATACGTGCTTCAGGACGCACTAACGCAGGGGCGTTCCCACAGCGTTTGACGCAGCTCGAGTTCCCTTGAAAGGGAACCAAAACACAAATGAGATTCTTAAGTAACAGCAAACTCACGTTATGTATCTATTTAGCTTTCTTATGTTCAGAGTTCATATTTTTACTGAATTACAATGGTTGATCATCACCATTAAAGATTTGTGTTAAACTATATGTTCTCCTCATTGCAACTTTTGCTACTTATTTGTCCAGGTGAAAAGGGTAAACTGTGTGCCTCAGTTTTAAGAGGCTAATTATGTGCATAGCTAACTTTGAATATAAAACATGGAAATGAAAAACAAGGATTGTAGCCGCTTGCAAATTCTAAACATTGTTTATTTGCCTTGACAATAAGTTTTAAGTTAAAAAGACTAACTGCAACTCATTAGATTAACAATTGTTTTAAATAGATTTTAACTGGAGGGGATTAGTTGAGTTAACTTAAAAAGATGAATTCTACAGGTTGCCTTATTTTATAAGTTATCTCAATTTATTTATTTTTAACAGTGAATGTTTAATGAAGCCGGCCCCAGATTTTGTTTTTGTGTTCAGAACTTTAAAAACCGGCTCCAATCATAGTGTATTATGTGTGCAGTGTGTGTCTAAATCAACAGTTCCTCTTTCACTGAAGGGGTTTTTGTACGGCTGTGTATCACTGTGTTAATGGCCTTTCATAATGCTGCTGACAGTAATAATCTCCTGCATCTTCAGGCTGGACATTTCTAATATTGAGCATGAAGTTTGTTCCTGATCTCCCATCAGTGAATCTTTCAGAAACTCCAGACACTTTGCTACCAACACTATAGAACAGGAGTTTGGGTGTTTGTCCGGGTCTCTGGTGATACCAGGCTAAATAAGTTGATACAGAACTGCTGGACCCGCAGTTGAGAGTGACGCTGCTTCCCACAGACACTTGATTCACGGATGGACTCTGAGTCAGAATGATCTCAGCAAAACAACCTGCCATCACAGCACATCAGTCAGTGTTACAGTCAAACACACAATACATGAGAAGAATGATACAACATTTATAAAGCACTTCTGAAAAAGCTCTGAATATCCAACACTAATCTCACCAGCGAGAGAAAGCAGTAGAGAGCAGATAATCAGAGCGTTTGCAGTCATCTTTGCTAAGAATGAGTGAGAACAGACGAGACCTGCTGTTTACAGTCCTGACCGGCGGACAGTCCGTCTTAAACAAAGGGCTGTTGCACATATTCAAATCTGCTTCCTTTCAGGAGAAAATCTGTCACACTGATTTAAATAAAATTGAATTCAGTTTCAAATGTAGTTATCAAATGTAACTTTAATGATTATTAAGATTCAATATCAGTATCACTGATATTTCTGAAGAGTTTCCAAGGATATGATAATGACTTTTAATAAACATTCAGTAGTTGTCCATCAGTGAATCAACTGGAGTTTAGATTGTGTGTTTAAACGTGGAATCATTACAACATTTTTCTTTTTATAAATGAAATGTGTAATTTTTTATTGAACTGTAATAGACCACAATAACAAATCAAATGAAAGATGTTGTTTTGGAGATGCAGTGAACAGTGCAGCTACTGAAGCGTTCAGGAGGTTTTTGTACTTCTGCTCTATTAGTTTGTATCACTGTGATATACTTTCGGCAGCGGCACCAGACTGGATGTTGGCAGTAAGTAAATAATTAAATCATTTTCATTCAGTACAGTGTTGCCATGTTTAGTCATATATTTTATGACATTATGAATGTTTTACTTTGTCTCGTGGAACAAAAAAAAATCTATTTGATATGGTTACAGTAAATACAGTGTAAGTTTATGTGAGAGATGATAATACAGATTGATACATATTACAAAACTCTTAACTACAAAAAAACTGTTTTGACCAGAAAAAGAGATTCATTTGATAAATATTGACATGCTTTAAGAGCATGAGAAGAATATTTTTTTGAAATGTGACATACTTAGAATAAATATATAAATGAATAAATAAATACATACATACCCATAACATACTATAGATTTTCATGTTATAGACATGTTATAGATTTTCAGCCTACTTTGAAATAAAACAATTGTAAAAGTCATTCATGAAATATAATTTTTTTTTTTGAAAACAGATATTGTAATGCATTATATAGAATTTCTTATTTAAATTTTAAAATGTATTTTAAAATAATTTAATTATGAAATATAATACAATTTAAAATATATTTTACACCTCCCTTCTGGAAAAAAAAGTGCAATCTCGGATACTTTTAAAAGTACTTGTTACAGAATAATAACATGCTTTAACTATACTTCAGGGCGATTTTTTTTTTATGTTTTCATACACTTAATTGCATGTTGTTTTTAAAAAATATATATATGATGTCTTAAGTTCATATGAAATGCAATTAGCTAAACTTTAGAGTCCGTTTTATTGTACTTAAGCTAGGCTTAATTACATATTTATATGTAATTTCATAATTACTTCTATTGTCTTTGAAATATGGTTAAAATATATTTTCTAATTTCTTTGCTATTTCTATTGAAATATGCCCATCATATATTAAATATACTTGTGATTACACATTTGTAAAGGTGAAGCTGCAGTTTAGTAAATTTCAAATATATTAACTTGTAATTGTAATATCGAATAACACACTAGAGTTAACATTATAATGAGGTACTACATCAAAATAAGTGTATTTCTTTAAATCATCACAAAACATTATTACAAGGTGCACTTTTTTAAAAGCATACTTAAGTGTGTTAAGAAACATGGTCATAATTGTGTCTCTCTTCAAGTGCACTTAAGTGGCCTTTTATTATATTACTTTCTCTATTTAAATTAATGGTAGAAATGTTTTCTGTCACTTTAATCTCTGAAGATTTTTGTTAAGCGAGTTGTTTGTTGTCCCGCTGCTCTTCTTCTCTCAGGCAACACTCCTCCTAAAGTGATCATCCTGCCCCCGTCCAGTGCAGAGATCTCCTCTCTGAACACAGCGACACTGCTGTGTGTGGCCAGCGAGGGCTTTCCGTCAGACTGGAGCCTGAGCTGGAAGGTGGACGGCAGCAGCAGGACTCAGGAGAGCAGCGCTGGGATCCTGCAGAAGGACGCTCTGTACAGCTGGAGCAGCAGCCTGACTCTCTCTGAGCAGGAGTGGATGAAGAGCGTCTCAGTGAGCTGTGAGGTCACACGGAGCGGCCAGCCTGCAGTCACTGCACAACTGAGGAGAGATCAGTGTTCAGATCAGTAGATCCGCTCAGTGTCTCCTCTGGCTTCTGCTTCATCCTTCTGGCTGACGTCTCACTTCTGCTTCTCGGAGTTCATTCACACAAGAGCATATATGATGTTCTGTTATAACTGAAATAAAATAAATAATACTGTGTCTATCTTTGAGTCATTTTGTATAAACTGAGAAAAAAATAATTATAGTTTTTAACCATTTACTGTTTTATATCCTGCCTTTACAAATCAGTGTTTAGAAGTACAAATATTCCAATAAACTTTCTTGTAATATAATGTAGCCTCTCAAATCTTATAGGGTGGTCTGCATCAAAAAATAAATAATTAAATATTAGATGAAGGCACATTGTAAGACATGTTGACTTCCCTATAAAGTATTTAATCTCAAATACCCAAATAAATTTCACTCAGTGAAGCATGACAACACCTGCACAGTAAATTATGAAACAAGAAAGTCATCTTGAAACAGCATTTGCAAGTGTTGTTAACAAAAACGATAACTTCTCAGTAATTAAAATGAATCTTAACATGAAATAAAGAATATTAAAAAATAAAGGTTCCAAAAGGACTTTTTTTGCAGGAAGTCCACATAAGAACCATCTTTTGGTTTCCTGAAGAGCTTTTCAAGTCAAGTCACCTTTATTTATATAGCGCTTTTTACAATACAAATTGTTTCAAAGCAGCTTCACAGAGATAAGAGGAAAATAATGTTATAATAGTATTGTTAAATTCAAAATTAAATGTTAAATGTTTCCAACTAAGCAAGCCAAAAGCCAATGGCGACAAAGGCGAAGAGAGGCGAAAAAGGCAACAGTGGCAAGGAACCAAAACTCCATCAGGTGACAGAATGGAGAAAAAAACCTTGGGAGAACCCAGGCTCAGTAGGGGGGCCAGTCCTCCTTTGGCCAACGAACGAACAGTGAATGATTATGATTTAGGCAGCATAATGTCAGAAGTCAGATGTGATCAGAACTTTCACGATATTTATCCAGTTCATTGGGGGTCGGAGTCATCACGCCGGTGTGGAGATGAGTATGTAGAGGTGTCCATGAGGCCTTCAGTGTTGATGAGGCTGGCACTTCAGGGATGCGTTGTCGTCATGTCTAGGTGATGGTCCTTCCTCAGATCTGGATATGGCCTGGATCCGGCGGTTTGCGGTAAACCTCGGGATAAACAGAGAGACTAATATTAGCGTAGACGCCATCCTTCTTATGATGTACAAAGTACATCATAAGCTATCTTCTAAGCTATCCGGGATGCTGAGATGATGAAACTGATTAGGAAGATTATTGATAAAGCAATCTTTAGTGGCAGAAGTGATAGGTCTAACATATTTATAACACGGAGTCGGCTTTGCAGCCTTGGCTAAATGTAATTTACACGGGACTAGATAATGATCGGAGATGTCGTCGCTCTGCTGCAGAATTTCAACGGCATCAACATCTATTCCATGTGATAATATTAGATCTAGAGCAGTGTTACTCATTGCGCGGCTCGCGAGCCTCATGCGGCTCGCCAAGCTTTCATTTGTGGCTCGCATGGCGGTAAATAATACAGTGATATGATCAAGCAGTCACTACAAATATTTCATAAAAACATTAAAAACTAAGTATACTATAACATAACCCATTAAAAACTCAAAGTGTCACCTCTATTTTCAAATAATTTTGATCGGATTGAAAGCGGTGGTTTATCGAGAGAACATGTAAACACTTGATCGATTGAAAACCGAAACTGAAAGGACGCCGTACGTCGCGACGGTCGCGCTGAACGAGCTGTTCTTCTGATGAATAAAATGTCGTATAAACGAGTGTCCCGTCGTTCTATAATTCTCCTTTCACTCAGTATCTGTGAAGTGAAGCAGGACAACGGCTCACCAGTCCTTGTTTCAGATTCTCATCCACAGACGACTGATTTTGGGCATTTTTACTGATCAATACAAACAGCACGGCATAACGGTTCATCATTGTCTCCAAATTATGACCAGAATTTGATAAATATTAAGTCTGCTGTTTAAAACAAATAAAGAACCAATGTAGGAAAATGGTTATTAGCCTACGCACAACAGCGGGAAACTTTATATATTTGTGCAGTGTGCATGTCAAAAAACCTATTCCGATTTGAATCTTTTGACTTATAAACGTCCACATCACCCCGATCATGCATCATATCACGATGTTAAGCATTCATGTAAACTACAATACATTCAGATTAATCAATCAGAATGAATCCAGACCGATTGAAACAAAAGTTGTGCATGTAAACATATCCAGTCTCTGCGGATTTGCCAGTTATGGCGGTATTTCCAGCTCTTAACGCCGTTAAGAGTGCTCTTGGACATGATGGGCTAATGTAGAAAAAAATAACTTAATGTCATTCTGGTATGAATATATTCTGGAAATCCTGCTTTTTTTGTCATTAAGGGAAATCATCTTGTCTCAGTTACAAATTTGACTAGTTAATCATTAAAAAAAAAATATTGCATTGCATATGTTCAGGGGTGACATATTAATAAACAGACATGGTATTTATGTCTGGGTCTGGATGTAACTTTTTATACTTTCCTGTAAAAATGGCTCTCCTACTGACTTTATCCTATCAGTGCGGCTCTCATGAAAAAAATAGTGAAGACCACTGATCTAGAGTATGATTACGACAATGAGTAGGTCCTGACACGTATTGTCTAACTCCAATAGAGTTTATAATGTCTTTAAATGCCAATCCCAATGCATCTTTTTCATTATGTATATTAAAATCACCAACAATTAGGACTTTATCTGCAGCCAATACTAATTCTGATAGAAAGTCAGCTAATTCTTTGATAAAGTCTTTATGGTGCCCTGGTGGCCTGTATACGGTAGCCAGCAGAATTCTCAAACGTGATTTATCGTTTACACTATATATTTTTACATTAAGCACCAACACTTCAAAAGAAGTATATTTAAAACTAGATTTCTTAGTGGTTTTGAAAATATTACTATAAATTACAGCAACACCTCCCCCTTTGCCTTTCGGACGAGGCTCATGTTTATAACAGTAATCTTGCGGGGTGGACTCATTTAAAGTAATGTAATCGTTTGGTTTTAGCCAGGTTTCTGTCAAACACAGCACATCGAGGTTATAGTCTGTAATCTTATCATTAATTATGAGCGCTTTTGAATTAAGGGATCGAATATTCAACAACCCAAGCTTTATCGTTTGCTCATCTGTATTATATCTGTTTTTTATTTGTTGAACATCAATTCAATTTTTACCCTTAGAAAGTGTAGTGAAGATAATGTGTAGACACTCAGTCTAGGTGCTAGTTCTGGGTTTATCACCAAGTTCACTCAGGTGTGTCGGCCAGGACACCACTTAAGGCCAAATGTTCCAGAGTATGAAATAAAGAGCGGAGAAATAGTTCTGATTCGGTTTCTTTATTCCTCTTCTTGTGAGTGAGTTTGAAGGTGAGTTTAATTCTGAATATTAGCATGTGTGTGTGTGTGTGTGTGTGTGTGGTTTCTATAAAGAGAGAAACAAATATAAATGGATAAATGAAACATATGCATACACTCATTCCTCTCTAAGCACTAATATACATTACTAAAAGCAAACAACAGTCAGCATATAACTATACAGTATATCTCTTAAACTTTAATACTGTAAGCATAATGAAATGATTCAAACACTTATTATATATGATCCTCAGATTTTCTATCATAAGTTAAATTCCCACTAACATATACAGCACTTACTGTCATCTGCGATACACTTTATAGCTTTCAACTAACTAAACAGCTGGATGCTTGCTATATTCCGTTCATAGCGATCCGAATAACAATATTTACCACCACTTACTTCTTATTTTACTCAACCACAAAGTACTGATAAATCCTAACAACAAATATTAAAGTATAAACACATCTAAACACGATATTACATATCGTTAACTCGACGTACTAAATCAGATGAGTCGAAGCTCAAGCGTGAAATGTACGAACACGGATATCACGGTCGCATAATGACTCCTTAAACTCCTAACTCTTATCCACATCAAATAACAGAAATAACAACTAGTTTAACAAAGAAATACAATATCACAAATGTACTTACTCTTCTCATTTACGCACACTCTGAAGAAAGGTGCAGCTCACATCTACAATCCAACCAACTGACTGACTGACTGACTGACTCTATCGTACTGCATACTAACTGTGTAACGTCAGATAGTATACGAACCAACGCGCGCTTTGGCTACCGTTACAAGCACTAAATAAACGGAAGTAAATGTGAAACATAAAGCCTAATATGGTCAACTATACTAAATTATAGCAACACTAACATAACTTTGGGCCTTTTCTACAGCCGCCCCCGAATGTATGTAATACATTCGCTCATCAATAAAGGCAACAAAGTTCTATGGCTGGGGTGTAGTGGCAGGAGAGGAACCATCTCCATCTTCTCCAGAAGGAAGTGCAGGGAGGACAACCAGCCTGGCAACTGGCCGTGTGTAGATTCTCTCCTTCACCTTTACATCAGCGGACCTGATGTGCCCATCAGGGCTGGGATGGGTCTTGACAACTTTCCCAATGGGCCAGAGGGCCCTCGGAAGATGTGGGTCAGCGATCATCACTACACAGTCCCCTTCAATATCAGCTGGTGTAGCCTGCCACTTCTGGCGAGCTTGCAGGCTCGGCATATAGAGTCGGATGAAACGGGCCCAAAAGTGGTCAGCCAAAACTTGGGAGTGTGTCACGTTTCACAAATCGGCTGTCTCATTCTGAAGTGTCTGCATGAGTGTAATTGTGTGGGTGTGGTTACTCATTGTGCTGATTAGTGTCACCAGCTGTCATCAATTCCAGTTCCTTCTTAAGCCCAGCATTTTCTCTCTCTTGTTGTCAGATCGTTGTGGTTGTTCCTCGGTGTGTGTCCTGTTCTCGTGCCTCGGCTGTTTCAGTTCGTCTTCTGGATTTTCGTCAGTTCCTTGTGTCGTCTGGATGTTCCACGGTTCCTGGGTTCACTCGAGCACGTTCTTCACTACACCACCACCGGATCGCCATCTCGTCCCTGCTTCACTTACCACCTGAGTGTTTGTCCCGACCTGTGTCTACATCTGACTTTATATTAATAAACCTGGAATTTTACTTGCATCTTGCATCCTCCTGTTTTTTCCCGGCACAGAACGATCTGACCAAACCATGGATGCAGCAAGCACATCTCAGCTCAACGACTTCATTTCTCATAGCATCTCCCGTATGGACCAACAAGAGGAAAGCATCACGGGCACAGGTCGTGCGGTGCAAGCACTCGTGAAGCAGGTGTCCGAGCTCACCCAACAGGTACAACTTCTACGGACTCCCACTGCGCCCCCCACACCGCCCGTTCCCCCACCACCGGCGCCGGCAGCAGCGGAGAGACCTGAGCCACGCCTACCTACACCAGAGGGTTATTCCGGGGAACCGGAGTTTTGCAGAGCGTTTCTCACGAGGTGTTCAATGCATTTTGCCCTACAGCCGCGCACTTTCCAGAGCGAACAGACTAAGGTGGCATTTGTATTAACCCTGCTGTCAGGAAGAGCAGCGCTTTGGGGAACGGCGGTGTGGGAGAACGGGGACGACTGCTGCACCTCGTTCCAGGCACTCTCCGATGAGATGAAGAGAGTATTCGATCGTGCAGTGGCGGGTAAGGAGGCGGCCAGATTACTCGCCGAACTGCGACAGGGAGAAGGCTCGGTGGCGGACTTTTCCATTCGGTTCCGCACCCTGGCCGCAGAGTGCCGTTGGAACGAGGAGGCGCAGTGGGATATGTTCCTGCATGGGCTGGCTGACCGCGTTCAAAGGGAGATTTATGCGATGGACTTACCAGAGACGCTGAACGGACTGGTGGAGCTTGCGCTGAGAGTAGACGCTCGACTGAATCGGGTGACCAGATTGACGCGCCCCAGCCGCCCACAGTTCAGCGTGGAGGACCACCAGCCCGGTGGTGCGAGCGCGGTCAGCCCCGCATTCGACCACGAGCCCATGCAGGTGGGGAGAGCTCGGCTTTCCCGGGAGGAGAGGGAGAGGCGGAGATCCCAGGGACTCTGTCTGTACTGTGGCTGGGCGGGCCATTTCATCCACTCCTGCCCGGTAAAAGAGCAAGCCCGGTAGTAAGTATGAGGCTACTATCGGGTGGGATCTCCGCCGAGAAGACCTCATCACCATCATCAACCCTCCTCCCGGTAAGACTGAGATGGCGACAGTCGACGCACTGCACCAACGCACTACTGGATTCGGGAGCGGAGGGTAATTTCATGGACTTCAAGCTTGCACTCAAACTTCAGATTCCCGTCACTCCTCTCCCACACCAGATTACCGTCAACGCACTTATTGGTCAAGAACTCCCCCGGATTACACATGCTACTGAAGACATCACCCTCATCACTTCTGGCAATCACACTGAACTCATCTCATTCTTACTCATGGACTCACCACTTGCACCAGTGGTTTTGGGACACCCGTGGCTTTCCAGACACAACCCCCGTGTCGACTGGTGCACTAACACTGTTTCCACATGGAGTAACCACTGTCATGAATCCTGTTTAATGTCTGCCTGTCCCTCTGTGTCTGGTTCTGTGTTTCAGAGTGAGGCTGTGGATTTGTCTAACGTGCCCGCGGAGTACCTCGACCTGAAGGAGGTGTTCAGTAAGTCTCGTGCTGCTTCTCTTCCTCCGCATCGTTCCTATGACTGTGCGATAGATCTACTGCCAGGTAAATCTCCGCCCAAGGGCAGACTTTACTCTCTTTCTGTTCCCGAGAGGGAGGCCGTGGAGAAATATATTTCTGATTCTCTAGCCTCTGGGTTCATCCAGCCTTCCTCTTCTCCTGCGGGGGCGGGGTTCTTTTTCGTTGGAAAGAAGGATGGTTCTCTGCGACCTTGCATTGATTACTGAGAGCTGAACAACATCACGATAAAGAATTCTTATCCTTTGCCGTTGATGTCTTCAGCTTTCGAGAGGTTGCAGGGAGCATCCATTTTCACGAAACTGGACTTACGTAATGCATATCATTTGGTTCGCATCAGGAAGGGGGATGAATGGAAAACCGCTTTTAATACCCCTAGGGGGCACTTTGAATACTTGGTTATGCCTTTCGGGCTTTCCAACTCCCCAGCGGTTTTCCAGGCACTCGTTAATGATGTGTTGAGAGACATGGTAGATCAGTTCATATATGTTTACCTGGATGACATATTGATTTTTTCTTCGTCTCTCCAGGAACACGTTCAACACGTCAGACGAGTGCTCCAGAGACTGTTAGAGAATGGGCTTTTTGTCAAGGCGGAGAAATGCGCGTTCCATGCACAGTCTGTTCCCTTCCTAGGGTACATCATCTCCTCTGAGGGAGTGCGCATGGATCCTGACAAGGTTAAGGCTGTGGTAGATTGGCCAAGTCCAGATTCCCGTAAGGCCCTACAGCGGTTTCTGGGGTTCGCCAATTTTTACCGGCGTTTCATTCGTAATTTCAGCCAACTAGTCGCACCTCTGACCGCCTTGACCTCCCCCCGAACGACGTTCAGGTGGTCGAACACCACCGAGACAGTGTTCACTAACCTCAAGAGTCGCTTCGTTTCGGCTCCCATTCTTGTAACCCCTGATCCCACACGTCAGTTCATGGTGGAGGTCGACGCATCAGAGGTGGGAGTAGGAGCAGTGCTTTCACAACGCGCTTCCTCAGACGACAAGATGCATCCCTGCGCGTTTTTTTCTCATCGATTATCGTCTGCCGAACGTAACTATGACATTGGTAACAGAGAGTTGTTGGCAGTCAAATTAGCGTTGGAGGAGTGGCGCCATTGGTTGGAGGGTTCAGGGGTGCCCTTTATCGTTTGGACCGATCACAAGAACCTTGAATATATTAGATCCGCTAAAAGACTCAACTCCAGGCAGGCTCGGTGGGCACTTTTTTTCGGACGTTTTGACTTTGTTCTCTCGTACCGCCCGGGTTCCAAGAACATCAAGCTCGACTCTTTATCTCGTATTTTTGATCCATCCGAACGGCCGGTGACTCCCGAGTGTATTTTACCTGAGAAAGTAGTTATCTCCACACTCGTATGGGAGGTCGAGTCGAAGGTCAAGATGGCCTTAGAAGGGGTAACGCCTCCGCCCGGTTGCCCACCGAATCGGTTGTTTGTTCCGGAGGGGTTACGGTCTGACGTTATTCGATGGGGTCATTGCTCCAACGTGGCTTGTCATCCATGAGTGACTCGCACCAGTTATTTAGTTAAGCAACGATTCTGGTGGCCGTTAATGGCTCGCGATATTCACGATTTTGTTTTGGCGTGCTCAGCCTGTGCCACTGGGAAGACATCTAACCGACCTCCGGATGGGTTACTTCGACCGTTGTCTGTCCCTTCGAGACCCTGGTCCCACATCGCGCTAGATTTTGTCACCGCCCTCCCGCCTTCCAATGGCATGACGGTTGTTTTAACCGTAGTGGACCGGTTCTCGAAGGCGGCACATTTCATTCCCTTGCCCAAATTACCCTCAGCCAAGGAGACAGCGGTCACGATCATTGATCAAGTCTTTCGGTTACATGGCCTCCCGACGGACGTGGTCTCTGACAGGGGTTCCCAATTTGTATCCAAATTTTGGCAGGAGTTCTGTAAGTTATTGGGGGCCACGGTCAGCCTGTCTTCGGGCTATCATCCCCAGAGCAATGGTCAGTCTGAGCGAGCCAACCAAGATCTTGAGAGAATGTTGCGATGTTTGGTAGTCAAGAATCCTTCATCCTGGAGTCAACAACTTTCTATGGTGGAGTACGCCCATAACTCGTTACCAGTGTCATCTACGGGCCTCTCTCCGTTTAAGTGTAGTTTAGGTTACCAGCCACCAATTTTTCCGAGTCTGGAATCCGAAGTCGCGGTCCCCTCTGCTCACGCTTTCGTCCAGAGGTACCGCCACACTTGGACTAGAGCCCGTAAGACTCTACTCCAAGCGGGGGGGCGCATGAAGGCCAAGGCCGATCGCCACCGGTCAAGGCCTCCCGTATACGTCGTGGGTCAAAAAGTGTGGCTTTCTACCAGAAATATTCCGCTCCGTTCCGTTTCTAACAAGCTAGCTCCCAAATTTATCGGCCCGTTCCCTGTCACCAAGATTATTAGTCCGGTGACAGTCCGACTCAAACTCCCTCCAGCGTACAGGAGAATTCACCCCGCCTTTCACGTATCAAGAATCAAGCCCGTGTTTTATTCTCCCATTAATCCGCCCGCCCCTGTTCCCCCCCCCGCCGCGACTCGTAGATGGGGAACTTACTTATTCGGTACATCGTATTCTGGACTGAGACGGAGGGGACGCGGATTTCAGTACTTGGTGGACTGGGAGGGTTACGGTCCGGAGGAGAGAAGTTGGGTACCTGCTAGAGACATCCTGGATCACTCCCTTATCGATGATTACAATCGGCAGGTAAGGGAGTCGGAGAACGCCAGGAGGCGTTCTTAGGAGGAGGGGTACTGTCACGTTTCACAAATCGGCTGTCTCATTCTGAAGTGTCTGCATGAGTGTAATTGTGTGGGTGTGGTTACTCGTTGTGCTGATTAGTGTCACCAGCTGTCATCAATTCCAGTTCCTTCTTAAGCCCAGCATTTTCTCTCTCTTGTTGTCAGATCGTTGTGGTTGTTCCTCGGTGTGTGTCCTGTTCTCGTGCCTCGGCTGTTTCAGTTCGTCTTCTGGATTTTCGTCAGTTCCTTGTGTCGTCTGGATGTTCCACGGTTCCTGGGTTCACTCGAGCACGTTCTTCACTACACCACCACCGGATCGCCATCTCGTCCCTGCTTCACTTACCACCTGAGTGTTTGTCCCGACCTGTGTCTACATCTGACTCTATATTAATAAACCTGGAATTTTACTTGCATCTTGCATCCTCCTGTTTTTTCCCGGCACAGAGTGTTTCCAACGGCGGCGACAGATGAGCTCACTTTCAGGATAGACTACCTGAGGTAACGAACCATCAGGCCGCCCCATAAGAAGAACACTAGAAGTCACTGGATCTGGGTCGCTGGCATCTGATGACACATAACCCAAGGGCTTACTGTTAAGGATCCCTTCCACCTCAGTAAGTACGGTGCGAAGCACTTCTTCCGGAACAGGTTGAGCACCGACTGTGGCATAGAGTGCGCTCTTAACTGAGCGTATCTCCCTCTCCCACACCCCTCCGAAGTGTGGAGCGGCTGGGGGGTTAAAGCGGAAGGAGATCTTCTGTGGTGCAAGGAGATGTTGTAGTTCTTTAGACATCCCAGCGAAGGTCCCACGGAGTTCTCGCTCACCTCCCTTGAAATTTGTCCCCTGATCGGAGAACAACTCGGCAGGTGTTCCTCTACGGGAAATAAACCGACGAAGGGACATCAGAAAAGCATCCGTATCAATAGAGGTAAGGAGGTCCAAGTGCACCGCCCTCGTTGTGAGGCACTTGAAAATGATCCCCCATCTCTTCTCCAGGCGCCGGCCAACTTTGACCTCAAATGGCCCAAAGCAGTCCATCCCTGTCGAATAGAAAGATGGCTTGTAAAGGCGCAGACGGGCTGATGGCAGATCTGCCATCTTCGGCACTGCAGGTCTTGCCCTCCATCGCCGACAGTCAGCGCAGCTATACTGGTAGCGCC
Source organism: Chrosomus eos (assembly GCA_036326025.1). Lineage (NCBI taxonomy): Eukaryota > Metazoa > Chordata > Actinopteri > Cypriniformes > Leuciscidae > Chrosomus > Chrosomus eos. The sequence goes on from CM070821.1 coordinate 6,085,056, forward strand.
GGACAGCCTCACGCCCTCGCAGGATCCAGAAGGAGCGTCGAAGCTCGGCGAACACCCGCTCTGGGCCTGGGTGGCGGAGACGGTTGTCGAAGTCTTGGATCAAGAGCGTAGTCACTCGATGACCTGGGTCTAAGATGACTGGATGAAGAGTGGTTAGTTCTAGGCCTTCTGCTCGACGGAGTCGTCCTCCAACACGAATGAGCTCTCCCTTTTCATCCAGCTCTGGAGACAGGGTGTGGAGTCGGCTGCTGCTGGGAACTGGTTTACCAGCTTTAAGGAGGTTGTACTCTTGCTGAAAACTATCCCTCTAAGCCCTCTGAAGAATCAACTGTTCATCCTGTCGGTAGTCTTCAGCTGTGGGCTTATCATTAGAGTTGGCCGCCCCATGCAGCTCCTGCACGGTCTCTTCCAGTAGCTCCTTCCACAAGCCGTATTGACCCACGTCTGAAGTCGACTGGCTTGATGCAACTGCGGCGACCCCACAGAAGTTAGACTTACGCAGCTCTGAGGTATCTTCTGCTTGTTCAACAGCGGGGTCCTCTGGCCATGAGGCTGAACTGGTCAGGAGGAAAGCAGGTCCCAGGCTCCATCTATTTGGCTGTACAAGCTCTCTCAGCTTCTTCCCTCGTGTTACATCATCAGCAGGGTTTCTTGCGGTATCAACATATCTCCAGGCATGCCTGTCAGTCAGCTCCTGTATCTCGGCCACGCGGGTGCCCACAAAGACCTTGAAACGACAAGATTCGGACCTCAGCCATGTCAGCACCGTTGTGGAATCTGACCAAAAGGTTGTCTGATCAATGCGGATGGTAAGCTCCCTCTTCAGCACCTGTGAGAGCTGTGCACCAGTAAGGGCAGCACAGAGTTCTAATCGAGGCATAGAGTGAAATCGCTTGGGAGCGACTCTGGAACGGGCCATCAGGAATGACAGATACACTTCACCGTGTCTGTCAGTGGTCCGGAGGTACGCCACTGAGCCATAAGCCTCTTCTGAGGCGTCGCAAAATACATGCACCTCTCTCTGAAGACCGGAGATGTCCACGTCCTTCGACAAGTATGGTCGGGGCAGGGTGACTTGAGGTAAGACTTGTAGTTCTTCTTCCCAGTCTTCCCACTGCTGCAGAAGCTCCTGCGGTAGTAGTGGATCATCCCATCCCCTGTGTTTGTCCCAAAGGTGTCGGACAATTATCTTAGCCCTGGTGGTGTAGGGTAAGATGAAACCCAAGGGGTCGTACTGACTCGCCAGCACCTTATAGATATTACGCATCGTGGGAACTCCGTACTCCACATGGCGATGCTTGTAGCCAAGGACATCAGTCTGGAAGAGCCAGCTTAGCCCTAGAGTAGATTCTGGGGTATCTGTCTTGTTCTGAGCCAGCCATAGCTCAACACTGGCAGAGCAGCTCTCTTGTGGTAGGTGACTTATTACACCTGGTTCGTTGCTGGCCCACTGACGCAGATCGAAGCCTGCAGATGCAAGAAGTGCTCGTAGCTTGTCTACAAGGTGCCTCGCTTCAGCAATATTGGGAACACTCTGGAGGCAGTTATCTACATAAAAGCATTTCTCAACTGAGAACCTCACCTCTTCATCTGGCTGGCTGTTATCAGAGACGTGGCGCTGTAAGGCGAATGTGGCACAGCAGGGGCTACATGTTGTACCAAACGGTAGCACCTGCCACTCGTACACTGCAGGAGGGCCTTCTTGACTGACATCGCGCCAAAGAAATCTGAGCAGAGCACGATCTTCTAGGAGGAGGCGCACTTGGTGGAACATGCCTCTGATGTCTCCGCTAACTGCAACTGCATGCTCTCGGAATCTTAGCAGAACTCCCAGAAGTGATGCTCCTAATGTCGGGCCAGGCAGTAGATGGTCATTGAGGATCTGCCCTCGATACTGGTAGGAACAGTTGAATACCAGCCTATTCTTGCCATTATGGCTCACCAGATGGTGAGGTATATACCATTCCTCACAACCTTCCTCGGCTGAAAGTTTCGGTCCACACTTGATGACATAGCCCGCCTTTATTAGTTTCTCCATCTCCACTTTGTAGGCTTCTGCCCTTGCAGGATCTCTGGCCAGTCGCCTCTCTACACTCCGTAAACTGGGCATGACGGCTTCTTCAGTAGCTTGAAAGAGCGGCATGTCTCTCTTGCGGAGCAGCGGGGTGGCGTAACGTAGAATGCCATCAACCTCTACCCTGATGGTTTTGGTTTCCAGGATGCTGATGGCCTCTTGGTCCTGTCTTGAACGAGTAACTAGCTTGTAGCGTATTTAGGGTGAATCTGAATAATTAAATATATTCTGGATAACTAAAATCCTAAGAGCCTTCAAAGGCCGGGAAGCTTCCAAACCAGCCTCCTCCCCCCAGGACTCAAAATTAAACACACACACACACACACACACATATATCCAAGCACACATCCCCCCCAGGAATGTGGAATGTGCCACAGGAAGTTTATGTTACAGAGAAAAGAAACTTCTCTTTTTAAAAGACATTTTAAACAGAAATATTCAATGTGTTTTATGTGTTTGTTTGTTCATGTTACATTGAAATAACTGAGTTTACCATTATGTGTTTTTACATGTAACTGCGTATTCCCTAGAATTCTAACGAAGGAGAACTGAATTTTGCATTCATATATATTCTATTATACTTCCCCTTTAGAATTGTAAGAACAATGTATCTAATCTCATGTTATGATTTGTCTTTTATGTGTTTGGTCTGTTTCTCGAAAACTGGGATAATGTTTCAAACCTTGCCAACTAATGTTTAACCAAATCCATTTGTGACAAGTTTGGAGTCTCTGAGTTCCAATCTTCGCTCCCCAGTTAGCCATTGATATCACATCTTGCTAAAACTTTGTTACACATATGACTATAATAATTATGAAGATTCTGCTTTTAAACACCCGATGAAATTAGGGTTTCAAATGCCTTGCTTAAGAGAACAAAGGGCTCATACAACCAGAAGTCCCGCCTGCGAGTTTCGACCTCTTGATTGGCCGAGTCAATGGGAAGAGGCTGGACTTCGCCGATGTGATAAATGTAGGAGCGCAGCTCTGCCCACTCTCTTGCTTCGCCCGTCGTTACTGCTGCATCATGTAACCCGATCCCGTGGGCTCCTTCGGAGACCCGATCCGATCTTTATATCTTTCCTTTGTAAGGCAAAGTTTTGTTTCCATAGTCGAATCTGTTTACTTCCACGGAGTGAAACAAACGTAGCCGAGCTACTTTCATTGGTAATGCTACTCAAAGACTTTAAACCGCCGCGCAACACGAGCGCCCAGAGACAACACGTGACGCTTACACACACAAAGGACTCCGCTCACACACGCGGCCGGGACAGGCCTTCAGGAATGCGACAACACAGCGAGACCCATAACTTGTGCAAGTATCTCTTTATAACGCTTCTAAGGAGCATTAAGATGATGTTTCGTGTTGTAATCAGAAAGGTGAATGTCTTAGGAGGAAGTATGCCAATGTTCTCTCTCTCTCACTCTCTCTCTCCCTCTCTCTCTCTCTCTTACTCGCTAACGCGTGTAAGTCATCCATTGCCCAAACTTTACGCATTTCTCGTTCATCAATGTCTTAATGTGTTTCGTTCGTGTTAATGTTTGTAAATACATGTATTCCTGTAACGTAGTAAATATATATAAGTAGACATGCCTTTATTAAATCATTATATTCACTTGACTGATGGACTTTCTCTTTGCTCAATTTCGAGTCTCTGAAGTGCCAAAAGATCTTGCTACGAACTTTATAACTTAAAGATAGCAATAACATATTTGTTTATAGGGCAGAAAACCCAATTCTTCTGGCCAGAGAATTGCGTTTCCTGCAATCCTATAAAGTAAGATGATATTGGGGAAACCCCCTCAATGTTATTCGGACAATTGAGCTAAATTAATTTTGCCTGCTTTGTAAGACGTGATCTGTGTAATTACTTGCAATCAACTTGTTAAAATGAAAGGATTGTATGTATACATCCAGGTAAAATGACATTCTCCTTTAGGGGAGATTTATTAACATGTAAGACTGATCTAATCCAAACATGTATGAATAATTATTAATTACTAATTATTAATTATGATATGCAAATTCCCCAGGGATTAGATCCCCAGAATCTTTACATAGAATGGTGGAGGAATATGCTAGGCACACTTTAAACTTGTTTTTGAGCAAAAGAGATCAGTTTTCAATCTGTCTATATTGTGATTTAATATTGTACGTGCACCTCGGTTGAGCGAACGCATTGCGAACTCACCGTGACTGATTAAAGGCAAAAAGCCATTTCAGTCCAGCGAAACTAAGAAGTAAACTGCAGTTTTCATAGTTTCACAGTATTAAATTTGTCCTATAAAAGACGAAGAAACCTCTTTTGAACGACGACATTTTTAATATTAAACTCCCCTGTCCGAACGATGTTCTTCTGTCAGGGTGAAGACAAGATTTAGTGAAACGATGCTCTTTCACTATTCTTAAAAAGGCCTTATATTAAATCGTTAGATTAACGGTAAACTCCTGGTTAAAAATTGACGTAGCTACTCAATTGTAAAACCTAAAGCATATCTAATCATAAGTGCTATTTGATAATATGTTATGGGAGTCGAAAAAACAGACGAATAATTCCTGTTTTATTTATGCGCAGCGCAGAACCCCTGCCAGAAGTGTTTGTTAGAATATAGCACAGAAAAATCCAAAACCTTAAAACATTTTAATCATTAAATGCTATTTGATAAATGTTATTTGGATTCGAATGACAGACGTATAATTCCTGTTATCTATATTAATGTAGGGAAGCGAAGAAATCCTTCCGTGCACACGTGTCGAAAAAGGAAAAACCCGCAGAGGTTTGAAATTTATAAGCGAACACGTATGAATCATAGTGCTAATTATTTGTGGGAAGCGAAAAACAGATGCCTAATTCCTGTGAACCCTATGTGTGTGTGTAAAAAAATCTTGCCACGCTGTTTAGTGAAATATAGCACCAAAACCTCCAAAACATTTTAATCATTAAATGCTATTTGATAAATGTATTTGGATCCAACCGACAGACGTATAATTCCTGTTTTCTCCTACATAGCGCAGAAAAAATTTCTGCAAGTCGTGTTTGTTAAAACATAACACCAAAAAAATCCGCTGAGATTTAATTTTGATAAGTGTGATCGCTACAGAAAGCAAAGCGTCTGCACGCTCAAATTTGAATCACACATGGAAGCAGGCCGGTTTTTATTCCGCTGACAAACACTAGAGGGCAACCCTAGGCCTAAGTGCTTGACAGTTTCTCGAATACGCACCGCCCCCTGACTTCATCCTGCATGAGCGAAATGTCGCCATCGTGTGGACACTAGTAACAAGGTCATCCTTTCCTAAACATTTTCCCTCATAACAATTTCAGATTTTTCCAGTGAATTCCTGAAATTGTGTCAATGCATGTGCAAGTTCCAGTGTTACTAACATGATTTGTCACTCCTGACTGTGTACACTTATTTTGAATTTAGTTCAAACCACATTTGAATTTAAAAAATTCAAAAATAAGTATTAACAGTCCCTGATGACCACTTAGTAGTGCGGCCCCCTTGTGGCCCTCCCCTGCTAAGTCAGCTCATCTTTTATTTCTACTCTTCCTGCTTTGAAGTGGCGTTCTCTCAGTTGATTTTCTGTTGGATATTATCCTCATCATACATAATGCCAACCTTAAATTTCCTACACTTATTCAAATTTGATTTGAAACAAACAAATTTCAAGATTAACGTGAATTAATCTCCTTCCCTGTGGGGAAGAGTTTTATGGCTTTACGTCTATATTTCCGGTCTCAAATTATTTTTAATAATTTTGATTTGATATGTTATGACAACAATTCTAGAAGTTACTTAACATCTATGCATACGCTCGATTTGAAGTGTATTTAAACCAGTTTGAATGCAATTCAAATCAAGTTCTCGGTCAGCCAGGTTGACCACTAGGAGGAAGTGACCCAAATCCCTTTGTGGCCCAAACGCGCCACTACTGCCTGTCTTCTCCCGGGGTCCATCCTACTTTATTACTTTTAATTATTAATTTTTATTAATAGTAAAAGTAATAATAATAAAAGGAATTTAATAAGAAAAATTTTTTTTTTTTTTTAGGAATTTTTTTTTTTTTTGGGTTAAGTTATTTTGATAATTAACATCATTTTCATAATTTCCTTTTTACCATTATTTAGGAAAACCTTTGCTTCTATTTTCTACATACATAATTACTCAATTCAGTTTAAACAAGAAAGCTTTCATTCACTGTTAAGCTTCACACTGTTCTGTATTTACATGTAGAAACCACTAAAGAGCTGCGGTGATTTGACAGTCATCCCTGCTTGGAGTCCAGCACGCTGGTTCATCTGACCTGCGTCACCAGCACTAACTGAGCGCGAGTCTCGGACTTTCCTGTATCTCTCCGTTAGTGCGGCCCGCAACACGACATCACCAATTTGGCACTGCCGGTTGTGATTCAAAGTCAGGTTGCGTGAGAGGGAGCACATCGGTACAGATACACGAAAGGCCCGGGACACTGCTGTCAAGCGTTTGGGGACGACAGAAAGACCAACCACGATGCTGACTCCAACCCACATGACCTCATTCCACCCCAGGCAAACTAAACAAAGGTATTAAACCCATCCACTTAATATTTGCTACAGAATCTAGAGATTCCCCCGGTTATTGAAGTGTTTGGCTCCCTCCTCCTCTCCGAGCCACAAACCGCAGGCTTAGGCCTCCTCTTCCCCTGTAACACTTCCTGTGTACTCTTAACGCCATTTCATTACAGACCTTCCCATCTTGGATGGTTGCATGTTACTTCAAACTCTGCTATCTTGCCACTGCTCTTTTCTGTCGTGCTCTGTTCTTTTCAGTTCACCTAGAAGACAGAACCTATCTGAGACAACAAGGAACGCTGAATAATAATTAGACAACAAGCCGCTAGCATCAACAGGTGACCCCTAAGCTATCGCCCTGTTAAAATTTCATTCAGGCCCATGATGACCTAACCAAATTGTCCCACAGAATGATTTAACTGTCTGCAGCAGTTAACCACAATTTGCATACGCGGCATAGCCCGTATTATAGCTTGTTAAACGTAGAACAACTTGCTAGGTCTCTCTGTGTGTGTTGTGTTCCTCTCGCCCACAGTCGAAACCAGTATGTTCCGGTCCTACAGTCCCACAACCGCTGGGACAACCTGGACACATGGCTGAGATTCATGACACCTACATTCCTGCCCAAGGTCGCCAGTGACTCAGAGCTCCAAAGCCAAGAGCGACGTGGACAAGCTGATGGCGCACAAACCAAGCCAAAGCTCCCACGACAAAGACCGGCCAGACACGTCCAAAACCTCACTTGCCGGCTCATCGCACCAGCACGTCTCCATGAAAGGAGCCGCATAGCCCTGGAGCACGAAGTTGCAACGCTAAGGATGCAAGCCAAGGACGACAACGACCCCGAGCTACAGAAGGAAGTGGAAAGACTTCAAACTGCCCTGTCTGATCTTCATCGGCACACAGACCGAAGAGACCAGTCAGAGAAAAGAACCAGAGAGGAACCCAACGAGAAACTCCGACAAAAGTGAAGCCCCTTTGCAAAGAGCAGAGGCCGAACTTAAAGAGACTCGAAAGCCACGGCCTGAAAAAGAAAAAACTCGCAAGAGGCCCGTGCTACCATCCACAAGCTCGTTCAGCAGAGACTGAACTCAAAGAAAGAGACACTAAAGCCAAGGCCTTTGAAACCACTTACACACGGGTCGAGCTGAAATCCATGAACTTACTCAACAGAGACACGATCTCAAAGCCGAACTTGACATTGTTCCACAGAGTTGAAACACTCTTATAGACTACCAGCCGCTGCGGCAGGCCTTCATTAAAGAATTCTCTGATCCAGAATCCGAAAAGACTTTGAATAACCCCACGATCTACTGTCTCTGAACACTACTCAGAGATGCCTCCAGAGGGCGCCCCATAACACCATAGCCCTGTCCACAGAGAGTCGAGTCCGTTCCAGGCCACTGGTAAGCCCAAGTCTGAGCACGCATCAGACAAACACAGTGCCGCCACGTCTGAGAAAGCCGAGACCCTGAAATCGCTTAAAAGCTTCTTCACAAAAGACTTTCCAAAAATTCAAGAGGTACGAGCTTTACATCCTATACCTGAGCGTAAGACCTACAGGCACACAGAACACTGCTCGTCAGCCACAGACACAGAGCAAACTGTCACATCACAAAGTGACAGCAGCACACAGCCACCACAGCTGACAGCTGCACAGCCTGAGTGAGACCGCACAGTTTCCCACAGCTGGGACCGAAACCCCAAAAGAACTGATCAAAAGGGGGTGGGCCCGGAAACTCTACCTACCCATCACTCTAGACAATGAGGTGAGCCTTGAAACCCTGGTTGAAACCCGGCTCAGACCTCACTTTAATGTCAGCTCAACTCTTTGAAAGACTCAGTACTAAAGCTAAGAGTGAAGATCGAACTCTTATACCCCACTGACTTTGAACTGCAAAACCAGAAGACACTGCACGAATACAGTGCAAGACTCTGCTAAAAGGGTCCCTGATCAGCATAGAACATAGAACTTTTAAAAGTAGATGAAAATGTCTGCTCAAAGAGTTGCAAGACTCTGCATTCGTAAAAGTAGAATTTTACTGACTTAAAGAAAATCTTGAAAAGTAGATGAAAAGGTCTGCGCAAAGAGTTGCAAGACTCTGCATTCGTAAAAGTAGAATTTTACTGACTTAAAGAAAATCTTGAATGGACGTGTAAGCCTCACCTGCCAACAGACTATGCACGACTCTTTCGAACCAAGCATTTGCAACATGCTGGTTGAAATGACACTGCTAAACATTAGTTTCTATGACAATGAAGGGTTACAGGAAACGCTAGCTCCAAATAGGGCATACGTCACTGCGACGTCAGAGTTGAGTGAAACCACCTGAGCTTTAAGCTACAGTTAACCTATGGGCGTGCATTTAATCGTTACGATCCAACTAGAACACAATGTGCAGTACGCAGTTTTGATCGCTGGCTGGTCTAAATGCAGATAAACGATTGCTGGAATTGACATCCCTACTTTAAGTAAAATAGCCTTAAATTTCCAACTAAAATTAGCATGTTAAGCAGTAAAGCGTAAGTCTGTTTGATGAAGAAGCCTCATCTCAGCAGCCTGTAAACTGTACCGATGTTTATTCTGCTTTGCTTAAAAGAAATCCAAATTGCAGTATGACTAAACCTGTGTCTAACAAAGAAAGCCCAGGACAAAGTTATATCTAGGTAGATCTGGGCGACGCTGCCCTTTCTACAAATGTAAAGGCCTTACAAATTATTGTTTGATTGATGTAATTCACCTAAACTTTAGCTGCATCTACAAACAGAGAGCTACCTAGTGATCAAAACTGTTTTAATCGCTGAAAAGTCAGCAGTAGTGCACAAGAGGGACGTAACTATATATGCTTAGACAAGCTTTGACGCCCAGCAAATCTATTTCCTTACTCAGTAAACAAATAGAATAAATTGCTTAAAATAAAGAGAAGAGTTCCATGAGTAAAATTAGCTAATGCCAAAACACATCTGCATTTTACTTCATGTAACACCGAGTCCTAGAACTGGTTACCTGTTAAACCCGTTTAAACATGCCTAATTCATGTAAAATGTACAGACAGCCTTTAGGGACTGTTTGAATTGTCTGACATGCTCTAGTTTCCATGACAACGACTTGTCACAGGAAGTGCTAACTTGTGATGTCACTTGGTAAACGAACCAGCCTAGGTGGCTACGCTAACTTAGCATCCTTCCAGCTCACGCTAAGCTAAACTAACATAGCATCTAGCTAGCTTACGCTACGCTAAGCTAACCTAGCATCCTTCCAGCTTACGCTAAGCTAAACCAACCTAGCCTCCAGCTAGCTTACGCTACGCTAACCTAACCTAACATCCATCCAGCCTAGGCTAAGCTAAATAATAACTTCTACAATTAGCAGTTAGCATAATTTACTTAAGCCCTTAATCACCGCTTGTGTTTACACAATGCAAAGTATTCTAAAATACTTTCCTTAACACCAGTTAGGGTTTCTAATCATTCACGTTCCGTGTTTGCAATTCTTCTTAGCTAAAGTTCACCTTTACTAGTTGAGGCATAGCCCTTGCTAACCGTCGAAGGCTAACTTTGAAGATACCCTGTTAATTAAACTTAAGTTAACTACATGTAAACTGTGTAGCTAGAGAAGAATTCATATAGCAATAGCCATCTTCATCGGCAGGTGACTAATCCTTTGATGGGACACACACGATGTGGCCTCGAACACGCAACCGTCGTAACCCACTATGAAGTGTTGGCCCAGGCAAATCCAAAGTTTAGTCACTAATGCCACTGATTATTCTCGCCTTCAGATCATTCTCGTTGTTTTGATCACTTTGTTTCTTTTGCTTTTAATTTTAATTTTTGTTTTCTTTTGGCTCTTCTTTAATAATTTTTTTTTCTCCATTTTATTTTATTTGACCTTGATATTAATAGCACTCAGCTATTCCCCCTACTTTTCGGTCATCTCTATAATTTAAAATTTATTTTATTCTTTGACCTTGATATTCATAGCACTCAGCTATTCCCTTTACTTTTCGGTCATCTATATGATTTAAAATTTATTTTATTTCCTCTCTTGTTCAAATGTGGTTCCATTTCCCATAGGGCCCAGAAAGGAAACAGAGACACCTTTATTTGTGATTTTGTTTTATTTTCAACAAGTGTACTCATTTTTGTGACCCTGCAACACAAGTAACTTCAACAATTTACTAGGGCACAACTATAGTCCAGAGGATTGATAATAAGCATAATTTGAATAGGAAAGCTGTCCTTTTCCCCATCATTCACTTCAAGCCGTAGTGAACCACTAGTTAAGTCCAGAGAAATAATTTAGTCATAAGAACCATCTTAAGGCATTTATTTCATCTCGGCTATGCCCTTTCCATGGAATAATCTCGGAACCACATACCTCTTAGCCTCCTAACATCCACAGCTAAGATAAGATACAAGACACACTTCACTAGCTAGCTACATGTGAAACACCTAGCTTTATGCTACATACCTAGCGAACCAATTAAACCATGGTTCTGAACTTTTAGGGTCATGCATTAGGCTCTCACCACAAGACAAAAATGTCACAGAGCCCCTGCTTCACCTGACCTTAACCTTCCAGCTTACCAAAGACTGACGACAAAACAACGGACACTATGAGAAACCACCTCTCATACCCCTCCTACCACCCACGAAAGTCGTGTGCACTCACCGACAACCGGTGCCCCACACAACCTACGTCAACAAGCACATGCTGCGTGCACTGGACAACATTCAGCGTTCTGCACCTGATGCCATCACCGCGCCACAGCTTGTTCTGCCACAGTGCAAAAGGGGGGTAATGCCACAATGTATGCCCTATGCCCATGACGCACCATGTGCTGCAACCCGCAGCACCAGAGACACTTGCAAGACACCGAAGCAAGTGGCATACTGGCGCCCTCAAAGCGAAAAGACTGTCCTAGCCAACCAAGGACGATGTTCGCTGAAATTTTTCCTCCCTTTCTCTCTTTCTCTCCCTGTCACTTTTACCAGGATGCTGCTGTGCTTCCAGCCAACCAGAGGGCAGCCGCAATCGGACATCTCACCAGGTCCGGCACCAAGCACCATCCTAAGGGAACAACCAAGACTCCTTTTTTGCCGGACCCGCACTCAGAAAGTGCCTGTGCCACCTGATCCTCACAACGCCTACAGAATGCACTACCCCGGCGTAACGACACAATACAGCTGGGTAGGTGCCAACGGACAGAGGAGGCCCTCACGCACACTGAGGCCGATGTCGAACACATGCTCAACCAACTTGCGAAAATGACTGTCACGCTGGCGGAGCCAGGTGGCCACAACCGCCGCCGCACTGCCGTCAGAACTCTGTTTAACACTTGTATTTCCGGCATGAATGCAGTAAACCTCGCCAACGTCGGACGGCATGCAGCCAAAATTCAGACTGAGATTCCACAGAGAACAGAGCCACTCACAACAGAGTGCATCCCTGCAGCCCATTGACAAGACAATAGGGAACTGTGGTAACTTTCAACACTCACAGCGTTCTGCTGACCCCGACAGTGAACTCCATGAAACAGCTGTTTACCGTCTTCCAGAATGACTTTGCTCAAACTCAGCTGGTAACAGCCCTGATGACAAACCTGCTAAAGGGGGGTGAACTCCTCCATCGACAGCCTCGCCATGGGTAGAATCCCACCGCACCTGATACCCTTAGGCCTCATGCAAACCGTGCTGGCGTCCGCCATCACCACGCCAACTGACTCTTTAAAAATACACCTTGCCTACTCTCATGGGTAGTGCCATCCCACTCTGCATCACCACAAGCAGAGAAAATGGGACGTTCCCCTGAACTTACCCATCATAGTCAAGCCGAATCCACCGGCTCAAGAACATTGTCCATGTCAGATTTTGAGAGGCAGCACTCACATCAAGATCCGCATGCCGTACGTGATTGCCTTGCATGACAGCGACACCAAGCTGTACCCAGCTCCGAATCCACACATGTGCACATTGACCAAAGACATTTACTATCCCTGCCCTAACAAATCTTTCCTCAGAGACAACCCTGACGGAACCTGCGGGCTGCAGATCAGTGGCACAAGCTGCCCTGCTAAAGCCAAGCCTCGCACTCAAGTCATCGAGACCCAAGCAGAGATTGTAAGTGATCTGTCACCTTGCTCAGCCAGAGCAGCGCATCCAAGTACCAAATGGCCCCATCCTTCTTCAAGAACCACACTCTCACCCTAACTCCAGAAAGGGAATTGTGGTTTGCAAAAGGAGATCCCAGCTAATTGACATTACATCTATCAACTACACCCTGACACTCGACAGTCATCCTGCACAGGAGGCTCAACGAGATGCGAACATCTACAGCCAAGCCCACGGGACCCTCAGGAAGAGGGTACCACGCTGGAGGCTGCGTCGAACTTTATCAAGCTGAGCCCTCAGCCTCAGCCTAACAGCACCTCCTACCCAATCATCATGATTCACCTGCCATCCGCCAATGGTGATGATTTGTCGTCATATGATGTCCAACACACGGGTACATCATCCGACGAAAAGGGGGAAATATGTAGCGTATTTAGGGTGAATCTGAATAATTAAATATATTCTGGATAACTAAAATCCTAAGAGCCTTCAAAGGCCGGGAAGCTTCCAAACCAGCCTCCTCCCCCCAGGACTCAAAATTAACACACACACACACACACACACATATATCCAAGCACACATCCCCCCCAGGAATGTGGAATGTGCCACAGGAAGTTTATGTTACAGAGAAAAGAAACTTCTCTTTTTAAAAGACATTTTAAACAGAAATATTCAATGTGTTTTATGTGTTTGTTTGTTCATGTTACATTGAAATAACTGAGTTTACCATTATGTGTTTTTACATGTAACTGCGTATTCCCTAGAATTCTAACGAAGGAGAACTGAATTTTGCATTCATATATATTCTATTATACTTCCCCTTTAGAATTGTAAGAACAATGTATCTAATCTCATGTTATGATTTGTCTTTTATGTGTTTGGTCTGTTTCTCGAAAACTGGGATAATGTTTCAAACCTTGCCAACTAATGTTTAACCAAATCCATTTGTGACAAGTTTGGAGTCTCTGAGTTCCAATCTTCGCTCCCCAGTTAGCCATTGATATCACATCTTGCTAAAACTTTGTTACACATATGACTATAATAATTATGAAGATTCTGCTTTTAAACACCCGATGAAATTAGGGTTTCAAATGCCTTGCTTAAGAGAACAAAGGGCTCATACAACCAGAAGTCCCGCCTGCGAGTTTCGACCTCTTGATTGGCCGAGTCAATGGGAAGAGGCTGGACTTCGCCGATGTGATAAATGTAGGAGCGCAGCTCTGCCCACTCTCTTGCTTCGCCCGTCGTTACTGCTGCATCATGTAACCCGATCCCATGGGCTCCTTCGGAGACCCGATCCGATCTTTATATCTTTCCTTTGTAAGGCAAAGTTTTGTTTCCATAGTCGAATCTGTTTACTTCCACGGAGTGAAACAAACGTAGCCGAGCTACTTTCATTGGTAATGCTACTCAAAGACTTTAAACCGCCGCGCAACACGAGCGCCCAGAGACAACACGTGACGCTTACACACACAAAGGACTCCGCTCACGCACGCGGCCGGGACAGGCCTTCAGGAATGCGACAACACAGCGAGACCCATAACTTGTGCAAGTATCTCTTTATAACGCTTCTAAGGAGCATTAAGATGATGTTTCGTGTTGTAATCAGAAAGGTGAATGTCTTAGGAGGAAGTATGCCAATGTTCTCTCTCTCTCACTCTCTCTCTCCCTCTCTCTCTCTCTCTTACTCGCTAACGCGTGTAAGTCATCCATTGCCCAAACTTTACGCATTTCTCGTTCATCAATGTCTTAATGTGTTTCGTTCGTGTTAATGTTTGTAAATACATGTATTCCTGTAACGTAGTAAATATATATAAGTAGACATGCCTTTATTAAATCATTATATTCACTTGACTGATGGACTTTCTCTTTGCTCAATTTCGAGTCTCTGAAGTGCCAAAAGATCTTGCTACGAACTTTATAACTTAAAGATAGCAATAACATATTTGTTTATAGGGCAGAAAACCCAATTCTTCTGGCCAGAGAATTGCGTTTCCTGCAATCCTATAAAGTAAGATGATATTGGGGAAAACCCCTCAATGTTATTCGGACAATTGAGCTAAATTAATTTTGCCTGCTTTGTAAGACGTGATCTGTGTAATTACTTGCAATCAACTTGTTAAAATGAAAGGATTGTATGTATACATCCAGGTAAAATGACATTCTCCTTTAGGGGAGATTTATTAACATGTAAGACTGATCTAATCCAAACATGTATGAATAATTATTAATTACTAATTATTAATTATGATATGCAAATTCCCCAGGGATTAGATCCCCAGAATCTTTACAAGCTTCTCGCTTCTGAATGGGACATTGTCGACCTGCCATAATCTCTCAACGTGTTTCATCAGCTCGATCTGGTGGGGTGCTACCGTTGTAAATAGACACTGCCTCGGTTGGATGAGGTGACGGACTACACTCGCTGGGCCCTGCAGTGTCCAGCCCAGCCTTGTGCGGATGGCAGCAGGCCCACCTGGAGATCCCAATCTGACAGGTTCAATGGGAGTGATGAGATGGGGGTGATCACTTCCAATGAGAAGCAAGGGCTTAACACTCATAAGGGTCTGTATGGGAAGGCCAATGAGGTGCTTGTATGTGTTCCTGAGCTGCTCCATGGGTCTGAGTTTCTTGAGATTTCTAAAGGGGTCCCCCAGGGGTCTATTTTGGGACCTATTCTGTTCTCTATTTTTATAAATGATTTAGGTAAAGACGTTCAAGCAAAAGTACACTTCTATGCTGATGACACTGTCCTTTACACACATGCTCCTTCCCTAGCACAGGCTGTGCAAGAGCTTCAGACTGCATTTCAGTCATTACAAACTGCTCTGCTCAATTTAAAATTGGTTTTAAATCCTCAGAAAACGAAGTTCATGGTTTTCTCAAAAGCTCGCCTACAGTTGCTTGATGATCTTAGTATTTTTACGTCTGATGGTAAATCCATTGAAAGGGTACCCACGTACAAGTACTTGGGTATATGGATAGACGACAAACTTTCATTTAATGGACATATTACTAATCTAGTTAGGAAGCTCAAAGTAAAGATTGGCTTTTATTTTAGAAATAAATCTAGTTTTACTTTCAATGCCAAAAAAAAAACTTGTGGAAGCTACCTTTCTGTCTGTGATTGATTATGGTGACATATTATATATGCACGCAGCTTCCTCCATTTTACGGAGCCTTGATTCAGTGTATCATGCGTCTCTACGCTTTATTACAAATGCAAAATCACTCACTCATCATTGCATTCTTTATGATATGGTGGGTTGGACATCATTGACCACCCGCAGAAAACAGCACTGGTATGTTTTTATATATAAAGCCATGCTAGGTAAACTTCCAGCTTACCTCTGTACCCTTCTCTGTCTCAATTATGCTAGTTATCAGCTACGCTCTTCCAAGTGGTTGCTTTTTAATGTACCCAGGGTTTTGACAGATTTGGGGAAAACTGCTTTTTCATACTATGCACCCTGGGCATGGAATAATTTGCAAAAAGATCTTAAACTAGAAACGTGTATATCAATTGATCAATTTAAGAGCATCATAAAGAATGTAGTAAAGGAGATATGTGGTTGTTTTTCTTGAGAGGCCATTGTTTCTAAATTATTTTTGCATGATTGTAAGTATGTAGCATTTTTAATATGTTGTGTCTATGTATGGCTGCTACCTTGACCAGGTCTCTCTTGTAAAAGAGATTTTTGATCTCAATGAGACTTCCTGGTAAAATAAAGGTGAAATAAAAAATAAAATAAAAGTATGGGTAGCTAGTCCAATACGAGCACTGGTGAACGCACCTCTGATCTTGAACTTAGTCTTTGGCTTTGACGGCGAAGAAATGGAGAACGACACTGATGCACCACGGAGGGTCCGCACTTCATCTCTAGTTGTGCGTAGTGGTAGGTCCTCTTGAATCCCCTGCACACCTAGCTTCTCTGCAGCATCTGGCAACAGCATAGTTCTCTCTGAACCGTCGTCAAGTATGGCATAGGTGTTGATTGATTGGTCACCATGGTGAATGCGGACTTTTACAACTTTCAGAAGAACCTGACTGCCTTCAGTGGGTCTGTCTAGATACAGAACCTCTGTTGTGCCCCTTATGCCATGGCTTTCCGCTGACGGTGTTGATGATGGCTCCTTAGGTGACCTCATATTCACCTCATGCAGAACCTGGAGGTGTTTCCCCTGGCAGAGGCTGCATGTCTTTTTTAAGTTGCACTGAGCCGCCTGGTGTGGCCGTGCACATCGCCAACACCTCTTTTTCCTTCTGATCCATTCGGTCAGCTGATCCTTTGATAGCCTGGATACCTCTGTACACTGGCTAAGGTAGTGTTCTTCGTTATTACAGAATGGACAGTATGGCTTACTCTTGTTCCCTTTGAAGGAGCTGCATGGCACTGGAGTCTCAGGTTTCTTAGCGGTGTCCTTCACACCATGGAGGACAGTGGTATGTTGCTTGCCCTTCCTACTCTCTTGTCGGAACACCGGCTTCTCCCGCGTTCCTCTTACAGCTAACTGTCCTTCAGAGTCCTGGCACCAAGACTCGTATTTCAGCCAATCTGAAAGATTAGTTAAGGTGTGGGTTCTTGTACCCTGATGATACATGCAGCGGCGAAACTCGGCTCTTTGCTCAGGTGGTAGCTTGCTCAGCAGACGAGCAACATGTGAGCCACACTGTAGTTCCACTTCACCCTCATGGCCTAGTGTCTTCAGCATTCCCACAAGTGACTGTATCTGAAGTGCAAACTTCTCAAATGCAGCAAAGTCTCCCCGCCTTATGTCTGGAGAGTCCATTACAGCAGCAATACGCCTCAGCGCTATCTGATGTGGTTGGCCAAACTTATCATTTAGTGCAACCATTGTGTCTGAGAAGGGTGTTTGGGAGTTAAGGTAAGCATCTGCTATTAACCTGGCTTCTTCTAGTTGCAGGTGATCGACCAACACTTGGTATTTAAACAGCTCAGATGCGTCATGTGGTAAGAGGTTCTCCAATGAGATCTTGAGCTGTGCGAACTCACTTGGGTCCCGACTCGAGAAGTTGCGGATTGTTGGGCGTGGCCCACGGTAACTTGGCTCTGAGACGTTGGAGTTATGACCCTGAGGTGATCTAAAGGGCAGTGGCTGTGTCCATGCCATGCTTGGATGTCGCTGTTGGGGCGTTGGGTTGCAGCCAAGCTCACTCCGTTGACCACTATAAGCTGTAGAGTACTTGGGCTCCGCTGAAGGTACTCCGTGTGGCTGTGACAGAAACTGAACGGGCTTGAACCAGGGCGATGGCTGACGGACAGTGTCCTCCCATGGCTTTGAAGTAGGAAGGGTACCACTCTGGCCCACAAACATGTCAGGAGCTGGGGCTAGCAGTGCTTCTCCCATTCCTGGGCCCGGCCATGGTGGTGGTGCCGGCCAATCATCCTCTTCCTCAGCGTTAGGTTCACTTTCAACCGGTGGCCGTGGCGACATCACCGTTAACTCTGGCTTTCTGGTATGAAGAGAGCTTGGACTCTGCATGTTGCAAACAGAATCTACTAACTGTCTCATGTCTGCTCGCAGCGCTCGAAGCTCGACCAAGTCTGATGCCATGTGCCGCATTGTCTGCTGCAGGAGGTGTCTTTCATGACGAATGTCATCTAACTCAACTCTGCTATCATCCCGTGGAGATATGGGGTACAGCACTGGAGGTAGGGGAGTAGAGTAATCTCGTAGCTTTTCCCTAAACTCACTCTCTGGAAACCGCTGGGGGGCTAGCTGATTCCTCTGGCTGTGCTGTGGGTTCTCCGCCCTATAGCCCAGGTCCATCTCCTGAAGAATAGCATCCCGCCTCTGCAGACGAAGGGGAGAGTCATGAGGGGAGGTGAGGGGTGTCATCCTGGCATTTCCCTCCTTGTGAGTACTCTCTAATTCCTCTCTGTACCTCTGACCGATGTCGCCTCTATAATCGACCTCATAATCTGCATAGCGCACAGGTGGGCGAATATGCCGTTTTGGGCGTGCACCACTAGCATCATACTCTGGATGTAGTTCCATCTCTGATGTAAACTCAGTGCTCCGGCTCGAAGGACCATCAATGTAGTGAAGATAATGTGTAGACACTCAGTCTAGGTGCTAGTTCTGGGTTTATCACCAAGTTCACTCAGGTGTGTCGGCCAGGACACCACTTAAGGCCAAATGTTCCAGAGTATGAAATAAAGAGCGGAGAAATAGTTCTGATTCGGTTTCTTTATTCCTCTTCTTGTGAGTGAGTTTGAAGGTGAGTTTAATTCTGAATATTAGCATGTGTGTGTGTGTGTGTGTGGTTTCTATAAAGAGAGAAACAAATACAAATGAATAAATGAAACATATGCATACACTCATTCCTCTCTAAGCACTAATATACATTACTAAAAGCAAACAACAGTCAGCATATAACTATACAGTATATCTCTTAAACTTTAATACTGTAAGCATAATGAAATGATTCAAACACTTATTATATATGATCCTCAGATTTTCTATCATAAGTTAAATTCCCACTAACATATACAGCACTTAAGTTACTGTCATCTGCGATACACTTTATAGCTTTCAACTAACTAAACAGCTGGATGCTTGCTATATTCCGTTCATAGCGATCCGAATAACAATATTTACCACCACTTACTTCTTATTTTACTCAACCACAAAGTACTGATCAATCCTAACAACAAATATTAAAGTATAAACACATCTAAACACGATATTACATATCGTTAACTCGACGTACTAAATCAGATGAGTCGAAGCTCGAGCGTGAAATGTACGAACACGGATACCACGGTCGCATAATGACTCCTTAAACTCCTAACTCTTATCCACATCAAATAACAGAAATAACAACTAGTTTAACAAAGAAATACAATATCACAAATGTACTTACTCTTCTCATTTACGCACACTCTGAAGAAAGGTGCAGCTCACATCTACAATCCAACCAACTGACTGACTGACTGACTGACTCTATCGTACTGCATACTAACTGTGTAACGTCAGATAGTATACGAACCAACGCGCGCTTTGGCTACCGTTACAAGCACTAAATAAACGGAAGTAAATGTGAAACATAAAGCCTAATATGGTCAACTATACTAAATTATAGCAACACTAACATAACTTTGGGCCTTTTCTACAGAAAGGTTTGGACGTTTTTTGGATTTCCAAATTCGGGGAACAGACACAGTCTCTATATGATGATATCTAGGTGAAAGAGTCTCTATGTGATGGGATTTATCTGACCTTGGTGACTCAAGGCCGCTAGCAGACGGTCGGTTTAGCCAGTTTGTCTGCTTCTGTCAGGATCCTGTCTCCTTCTCTGTCTCCCTCTGCTGGACACACTCACACACACACACACACACACACACACACACTAACACCTCACGTTCACTCTCATCACTGACAGCTGTTATCACTTTTCATTACGCTCATTCCTCTCCACCTGTCCCTCATCTCCTCTCATTAACTTGGCTTCTTCTAACCCTCTCTTGCCCTGTCTTGTTGTCAGATTGTTTGATGTCTCAGATGCTCAATCCAGAATTTACCTCAGTCTTTTCCTGTCCTGTCTAGTGTGTTCTACGGAATTATTTCGACTGGAATTATCCTGTGCTCATCTGTAAATTCACAGAGAACCTTCGTGCTATATGCTGAGGCTGCTTACCTGCTCCGTGCTCGTCACCTGAATCCTGTTGCGTGAGTCACCGAGCCGCTGCTTCACCAGCCTGCTGATCTTCCCTACCAGTACCACAGAGGAGATTTATGTTCTAGTGATATTGCCAGTGCTACTGGAATCCTCAGTTGCTGTTTATTATTGACTTTTCAGTTTGGATTACCTGTGGCTTCTCCTTTTGACTTTATTAAAAGAACTGTGATTGTCACTCTTGCTCTTGAGTCCTCTCTAACCCCATCACAGCTTCCTGACCTTAGCCCCAGATTGTCATGTTTTATCTCTAAGACTATGAGCCAAATTGCTAGAGAGAAGAGCAGCACCATCCCAGGAGGGATGAATACCATCTCTTTTCAACAGGTCAGGTTTGCCCCAAAAACTTTTCCAATTGTCTATGAATTCTATATTATTTTGCAGAGACCACTTAGACAACCAGCCATTGAGTGAACACAATCTACTAACTATCTCATCACTCCTTTGAACAGGAAGGGGGCCAGAGCAAATTACAGTGCCTGACATCGTACTTGCGAGTTCAAATACCTCTTTAATATTAATTTTGGTGATCTCCAACTGGCGAAGTCGAACATCATTAGTGCCGACGTGAATAACAATCTTAGAGAATTTACGATTAGCATTAGCCAGCACTTTTAAATTTGCTTTGATGTCAGGCGCTCTGGCTCCCGGCAAACATGTGACTATGGTGGCTGGTGTCTCTATTTTCACGTTCCGTGTAATAGAATCGCCAATTACCAGGGCACAATCAACAGCATTCTCAGTTGGTGTTTCACTGAGTAGGGCAAATCGATTTGTTATGGTAATCGGAACAGAAGAGTGGTTTTTTTTATCCGTGACTAGAGCAATCTCTCACAGTCACCCATCTGCCTGGCTGCACAGGCAATAACTCAGCCGGAACCGAATCATGTAAATGGTTCACTATGCTAGGCGCATCAAAAGTAGTATCTAAGGCTCGAGCACACTTACTATCCTCAATTAAAGTTTGGATGCGTGTCTCTAATTCTGAAATCTTCTCCGTCAGCCTAACTGTCTCCTTGCATTTATCACATATAAACCCTATATTGCCGACAGGGAAGGCTATGGTAAACATGTGGCATGAGGTGCAGGTGACAATAACAGGACAAGACATTACTCACCGTGTTTGTTGACTGATTCTTACTTACCTGGGCTTTTTATGAACTCAGAGGCGCACACGAGAAAAATAAATAAATAACTGAGCGCACGGGCGGCACGTTAACAGGCTAGCGAGATACTAGCGTGTTGTGCTAACAATAACAGAAGCTAGCGATGTTAGGTTAGTCTGAGATGTTAGGTAAACTGTAATAGTATAAACAACTAGAAATGATCATAAATTATGGTTCAAAACAGAAAGAAAAACGAGGCTTAGACGGAGCTTACACCCTCGGAGCAAACACACTCACACACAGCAGGCAGCGAGGCAGACAGGAGCAATCGATCACCGAAGATCCATCATTTTCAGTGAACAGTTCTAAAAAAAAAACAAGTTTTTTCTCAGTGTGAAGAACGTTGTAAAAATCTAAAGAATTATTTTTCACCAGAAAGAACCTTTTGTGGAATGGAAAGTTATCACCTCTATTGTAATGCAATTCAAACAAGAATTACTCAGAATGACAATATCAATATTCTTTAATCCACAAAACTGAAACACACAGGAGATTCTTCAGGAACAGCAGACTCAAACAAGCTGGGACTAATCAGTTACCAAGGTAACAAACCAGGAGGAATTAGTTACTAAGGAGACGGGAACTAAACTGAAAGGAAACAGGAAACATAGAATGATGAACGCAAACACATTGATACATAACCTGAACCTGACATTACTCCCCCTTCCACTAAACGAGTCCTCGTGCCGTAAACAACAGTCCCAGAGTGGAGGGAGGGAGGGAGGGACAGGGTCTTGGAGGTGGACGAGGAGCTGGTGAAGGGCTGAGAACTGGGGAGACTTGCTGAGGGGAATAGTAAGACGGAGATGACGGAGGGAGGAGCCAAGACTGAGCCCTGACAGGTTTCCTGGACGAAGCCTGAGGGATGACCGATTGAGGCGGAGCCAGATGAAGCGGAGACTCCAGTAAAAAATCAGCAGGAAGATGGCCTAAGGTGACATCATAGGAGGGACCTGGTGGAGCTAAAGATGAGGTGCAGCTGGAGGTTTTGAAATCTGTAGTGAAACCAGGATGATGAGAGAAATTAAATCATTTTTATATACAATGTTGTCATATTTAGTCATGTATCTGTAATTTATGACAAAAAAAATATTTTGTATTGCAGTATGTATTTCTTTATGCAGTTTTACATTTATGAGTTAATACTACAGACAACATACAAAAGTATATTCTACAAATAAGATTTTGGACATTTTCACTATTATTGGACAGGAAAAGAGATACATTGGATAAATATGGACATGCTATAAGAGCATGAGAAGAATATATCAATAAAAATAAAAATATATGTTACTAGATTGTATAAAAATGTTAATACTTTTTCACAATTTTAATAGATTGTGTGGAAAAAAGTACAATTTACTTTACAAAAAAGAATGTGCTTTAATACAAGATACGTAAGTGTGTGAACTTAATATAATATTTTCAGACACTTAATTGCATGTTATTTAAAAATAAATATTATAGCTCAGTTTCAAATGAAATGCATTTAGTGCTTTTTTGACCCACTTAAGTAGTTTTTAAGTACTTTATGTATCTTTATGTTAAGTATATTAAGTAGGCTACTTTAAGTATATTAATTTGTAAATTAATAATTATTACTTCTATTGTCTTTGAAATATGGTTAAAGTGTACTGCCGAATCTACTGACTAGCATTTTTTGTAAACAAAATATACTTTAATATCATTTCTATTGAATGATTATACATTTGTAAAGATGAAGCTCTGCAATTCAATACATTTAAATATATTCACTTTAAGTGTAATATAGAGAAAAACACTACAGTAAAAATTAAAATAAATCATATTTACATGTGCTTTAGTATATTAGTCAACACATCAAAATAACTTAAAGCATGACAAATAATTATTAAAACAATGATTTAAATAGGTACTTGAATGCAAATCTTGCAATTCAACTTTTTAAAAGTCTACTTAAGTGTGTTAAGAAACATAGTCATGAAAGTGTACTCCCCTTAAGTGCACTTAAGAGGCCTTTTATTTCATTACTATTACATTATCTGCAAATACAGATTTTTAAAACATATAAGTGCTCATTCCATAGAATTATATATACTTTTTTTCCACAAGAACTGAGAACACATTATCATCTACTTTCTTTATATTGTAGTTAACTCTTGTTTGAATGTGTGTTTTTTGTATTGTGTTTACTTGTTACCCTACAGTCATTACAAAAATATTATGTTTGTGTAATTTTAGTTTGGAGGACTAAATTAACAATGTATTCGAGTTCAAAACAGTTTAAAGTTGGGGAATAAAACAAGCAGTTATGTAATAGCTTACTACCTTCACATAAAAATCTGTCAATATGATTACATTTGATTAATCTAGAAAAATTCATCAAATATTATGTTGTCTGTTGAAACTGAAATGTTTTCTGTCACTTTAATCTGTAATAAATTGAAGCTGTTTGTTAAACGAGTTGTTTGTGGTCCCTCTGCTCTTCTTCTCTCAGGCAACACTCCTCCTAAAGTGATCATCCTGCCCCCGTCCAGTGCAGAGATCTCCTCTCTGAACACAGCGACACTGCTGTGTGTGGCCAGCGAGGGCTTTCCGTCAGACTGGAGCCTGAGCTGGAAGGTGGACGGCAGCAGCAGGGCTCAGGAGAGCAGCGCTGGGATCCTGCAGAAGGACGCTCTGTACAGCTGGAGCAGCAGCCTGACTCTCTCTGAGCAGGAGTGGATGAAGAGCGTCTCAGTGAGCTGTGAGGTCACACGGAGCGGCCAGCCTGCAGTCACTGCACAACTGAGGAGAGATCAGTGTTCAGATCAGTAGACCCGCTCAGTCTCTCCTCTGGCTTCTGCTTCATCCTTCTGGCTGACGTCTCACTTCTGCTTCTCGGAGTTCATTCACACAAGAGCATATATGATGTTCTGTTATAACTGAAATAAAATAAATAATACTGTGTCTGTCTTTGAGTCCTTTTGTGTTATTTGAGAAAAAGACATTTGATAGTTAAAGACACTTAATCTAATTAGGGGGTCCAAAATAGTTCTTGCTAAATGAAAGAAATCTAAAATAAAGTCTTACTTTCACAGACAGGGTTTAGAATAAGCCAGAATTAGGCGTTAGTTCAATCAGGATATTTAAGTAGCTTTTTTAAATGTGCCTTAGAAAAACATTACTGATGTGCATCTGGAGACAAAACAATGGCTTTGACATATTTTAGGATTTGTCCGTGCAAATTACTTTCAGTTAAAACAGCTGAAAGCACAAACATGCATTTTAGTCAGGAACTAGTTTAAGCCTTATCTGTGAAACCAGGGGAAAATATAAATATTAGTTGCTTACATGACAATTATAAATGTTGCCTTCGCCGCTAACGGAAATAAGTAGTTGAAGTATTAAACAAGTTTTAAAGAAGAAGGAATATTATTTATTAAAACTAAAACTGAAATAAAAATAAAGCTGTCTAGAAATATTTTTAAAACAAAAATTTGAAGATGACTAAAAGTACATAACAAGAATTGCTAATTTATACTAAAAATAACTAATTTATAATAAGAAATGTGAAAATAAAAGCTAATTCAAACAATTGACAAATATTATAATAGAATATAAATAATATAAATTCATATAAAAATATAAAGAATATAATATAAAAAGTATCCCTGTTTTGTAACCCACTTGTGCAAAAAAAGGTTTACAAACTAGTTTTAACTTAAAAGTGATTTTTGACCCACTTAAGTCAGACTTAAGTACAACTTTATATGTAATTTCATAATTCTGTTGCCTTTGAAGATATCACAATGCTCTTTTATTGGGTGAATGTCTGGTTTGTGATGCATGCGCAGCTGCAGAGTGTCTCAGCTGTATCAGTGCAGTGTGACGGAGGTTTTTGTACAGCTCTTTCTCACAGAGTGATTATTGCACCAGTGTGGTCGCTCTGACAGAAGTAATGTCCTGCATCTTCAGACTGGACTCCACTGATGGTCAGAGTAAAGTCTGCTCCATGTCCACTCCCTGTGAATCTAGATGAAGCTCCAGGAAACCGATGTGTGGCTTGGATTACGAGTAACTTAGGACCTTCTCCAAATCTCCTGAAGTACCATGCCATGTGGTTATTATGATGCACCGGCCGGTTGGCTTTGCAGTTTATACTTACATCTTTTCCTGGTTGGGCTGCTGTTATTGACGGTGTCTGAGTGATGGTGACCTGTCCTCTGCACTCTAAAAGAGTCAGATATACAATGAGATAACAAAGTATGACACATGCTAGTTTATGCAATAAAGATCTAGTCTAGTTATACAAACCCTGATAAAATACGGCAAGCATTGAGATAAAAATAATGATGAGAGTCATTGTTGTTCTGTAATGGTGAAGATATGAAACTCTTTCAAAGCAATCTTTAAAAGCGCTGAAGTGCTGCCAATGCAGTGTGCTGCTATATATGTAAATCTTTATGGTAATTAGAGCAACATTTACTCTTTGAATTCTTACACCCGGAAACATTTCAACCATCAACCATACCATCATAAATTAAAGTTTGCTAAGTATTTCTTACTAAAGGGAGGTGCTATAGAGACTTTAGAGAGCTGCAGTGATGACGTATTTTTGTAGGCTAACCCAGAATTTAAGCATCACACTGGTTCCCTTTGACAAAAACCCAATTAGATTTCTTAATTCTTTTGGATTATTGCAGAAAATAATCTCTATGACCGATTTTTTTTATATAATTCTTGCATGCAATAATCCGAAATCCAAGGAAAAACAAAAATACTATATTTCTTTTAAAATGTGTCAGTGATGTAAAATAATAATTAAATTAATTGTAAATACATAATTGTACATAGTGATTCATACACATTAAGATATAGAAACACAAAACCTAAGTGTATTAAACCAAAAGAAGCAGCTCCATATATATATATATATATATATATATATATATATATATATATATATATATATATATATATATATATATATATATATATATATTATATATATATATATATATATCAACACTAACACACTGAATAAAGCTGAAGAACATATTTGTCAAAAACATCATTCAAACGCCTTAATAGAGGCAAAATGTTTGATAAGTTTTTGAACAGTTACAGTGGTTTCAGTTGTAAATCTTTATTTCTTGTAAACAAACCTCTTGGGGTTTGATCATGGTCACTGGAGACACTATTCTGAGACTCTCGCAAATGCATATGTGAGTTTCAGGCCACACTTCTAGTTTCACTAAGGCTTATTTGATTCAGTGCTTATAAATAAATCAGCTTTGTGCAGGTACTCGCTTTCTTGAATAAAACATTGTAAAAAAAACGGTTTATCTTCTAACCCTAAGTTTCTGAGTTTGCAGCGAGCCGTGAAGATTTTCTCACACACACACACACACACACACACACACACACACACACACACACACACACACACACACACACACACACACACACACACACACACACACACACACACACACACACACACACACACACACACACACAAAGGATGCAGCTGCTGCTTCACACTATACACATTTATCTATGTAAATGATGAGCTTTTTTTGTTCTCTTTTTTTGTTCTTACATACAAATACATCATTTCTGTATAAATATCTTTCTAAATTGAAGGGAATATTCTAAATTTGGTGAATCTCTCAAAAGATTTTCATTCCAAAATCAAAGTGAAAAATAAGAAATAATAAAATGTTTGCAAGTAATATTGTGAAATATTGTTACAATTTTAAATACGTAACTGTTTTCTATTGGAAAATGTTTTTATTTATTTTTTTAAATTTACTTTATTCCTGTGATGTAAAGCTGAATTTTCAGCATCATTATTCCAGTCTTCAGTGATCCTTCAGAAATGATTCTATGATGATTTGCTGCTAAAAAACTTTTTATAATGTTGAAAACAGTCCTGCTTCATATTTTTGTGGAAACCGTGTAAATTGTTTCAAGGATCTTTTGATAAATCGAAAGTTCCAAATAAAAGCATTTATTTGAAATATAAATCTTTTGTAACATTATAAATGGCTTTGCTGTCAGCTTAGATACATTTATTTTATTATGAGCTCTGCCAGTAGACTCTCTGTTCTGCGATTCATTTAAAAAACAGGTGATTTCCCAAAAGCTGGAGATTTAGCTGCTCTGTCCACAAGTCTAGTTCTTATTTTACCTTTATTTAACCAGGTTAATCGGTTCTGGTGGAAGAGTGACCTCTGACCCGATGTATGACGTAGTTCATAGGATGTAGGAGCTCAGGTGAGAGACGCAGTTCAAACAAATAGGACTGGGCAACAAACTCAAGCTCCTCCAACATTTCTCTTTAAAAATTATCTTTTTAAACTTTGATTTCTTGACCTGTGTTTTGTTTTGCTCTATCCTCTGCTCTTCAGCGTTCATCAACACGTCATGCGTCGGGTCAGAGGTCAATCTTCCACCGAAACTAGACTCACGTACAGCCGTTCCCGGATACCACTGATTATAGTTTATAAACTTATAAATATGGATATTTTCTTATAAAAACACATCGCTTCACCTCAGAAGGCCTTTATTAACCCCCTGGAGCCAGGAGGATTACTTGTATAATGGATGGATGCTCTTTAATGGGCTTCAAAAATTTGAGCCCCATTCACTCCCATTATAGAGCTTGGAAGAGCCAGTATATATTTTAATATAACTCTGATTATGTTTGGAAAGTCATAAAAACCTAGGATGGCTTGAGTGAGAGTAAATTATATGGGATCATTTAAATTTGTGGGTGAACTCTTCCTTTAAGAAAAAGTTAAAGGGGGGTACAATGGTGAACTCCTTATATCAAAGAGTATAGAAGCACAAGAGGCAAAACTCTAATGCTTTTTTGGTAACAGCCACTAGGTGGCGCTTCGGTAGAACGGCCGCCATTTTGGAGTGAACTCCACTAGGCCTGAAATATATTTTGTACGTTTTAATCCCCTGGATCATGCTACAAACACGATGATTTTATAGAACATGATGTATTGCTGTGTCTGTTATCCTATAATTGCCACTTTTGTACAGTGGCTGTGTTTTTTTTGTTTACATAGTCTTGCTTTTGGTCATTAATATACGATATAAGAAGTTTACTGTAAAGCTATTCTATTGCTGTTATATATTTGTTGTCCAACATTTACATTTTAGTACAATTACATTTATTTGCTGAATTCATTTATTTCATTGATAACTTATTTTGTATGTAACGTTGTGTACCTCCTGGGAAACGGTCTAACGTTATGAACTCATATCACTTTATTCTTACCTGCATGGGCGGCGCTAGCAAGGGGCTAGCAGTGCTTAAACAACCCAAAGAAAGACCATAGCACCCCATAGCACCCCCAATAATAATTTCTGGAAGCAACATATCTCGTTATTTCAACATATGCTGGGCCTGGGACATTCTAATCTGCATTAAACCGAGTGTTCTCTAGTGTTTTCTAGGAGGAAAATGCTTAATGTGTAAGCTAATCAGAGCCGGACAGTAACGGAGTACATTTACTTGAGTACAATTTTGACGGATCTGTACTTTACTCAAGTATCATTTTTGGGGAGTACTCATGACTTTACTCAAGTACATTTGAAAGGCAAATATTATACTTTTTACTCCACTACATTTCTATCCATAACCGTGAGTACCGTTACTACTTCTAAAAAAGAAAATGAAAAGGAAAAAAGAAAAATCTCGGAAACCCTCAATTTGTTGTTTCCCTCTCAAACGTGATTGGATTGTGCAGGCGCCACTGATTGGGACAGTATATCAGCAATCACCTTCAGCTTTCCGCCAAAGTCAACTCCATGGTCAGATTTAGATAAGAGACGCAACAATGTATGAAGGTCCATCCCGGGAATGTGCCAACCCGTGGCCCCACCTCGCCAGACTATTTCAATTTTCTGAATTTTCTGAAATTTTCTTAAATGTTAAATAAAGCAACATGGTAAAAAGATGAAAATGACTTGATTTTTCTTTCAATTCCTTTTACATTCTCCAAGGTATTAACATTAACGGGGTAGTTCACTTTGAAATTAATTTTTGGTATGTTTTAGCTTACCTCAAGGGCATCCAAGATGTAGGTGTCTTTGTGTCCAAAGTATTTTCAATTTTCATATTTTTAGGTCAAACCGTTCTGTCTGTCAGTCATATAATGCAGGTCTATGGGGTCCACCTCAAAGAGCATACACAGAGAAGTCCAAATTAAACATGATTTAATGACTCGTAAATGTAACATTGATGGTCTAAGACACAAAACGAGCGGTTTATGTGAGAAAACGAACAGTATTTAAATCAATTTTACCTCTTGTAACCACAGCCACGTCCAAGTGATCTGAGGGCGCGGGCGCTTCGGTCTGAGCAAGTGCCGGAAAGCGCCAGAAGTGATCTCTCGCACGTGTACGTCACTCATTTTTTTCTGAAAATGAAGTATGGCAACTCATTCTGCAGCTGAGAGAGATTGTGGAGCTTGTTTGTGCACCAGCAACAGCAGGCCAAGTGGCATATCTTAAAGCCCTTATTGAAGAATATATTTTCAGTCGTCAAAGGCTTTTCCCTGCCAGTCCTTTAAAACCCAAGCATCACTATTTGTGCCATTACCCAGAGCTGATTCTTCACTTTGGCCCAGTTATACGCCTGTGGACGTTATGGTTCGAGAGCAAACACACCTTCTTCAAGCAGTGTATAGGAAATTGCACAACTTTAAGAATCTTTGCAAAACTCTTGCAGAAAGACACCAACTATTGCAAGCCTACCTGAGTGCAGGCAGACTCTTTCCTTCAGATGTGCATAAGGTACAGAGGGTACAGAGTTTTATATGAGTGATTACAACGACAGGATCAGGGCATCAGTAGCTGGTCAGAATTTTGAGTCACAGTCTGCAGTAGCTTGCAATGAAGTCACAGTGAAAGGCACAGTATACCGAAAGGGGATGTGTGTTTTGCTTGAGAGTACTGATAGAGATCTTTCTGTGTGATAGATTAATCTCATCATTTCTCTTAATGAGTCTGTGCAGTTTGTGACTCAGAAACATACTTTTGTGAAGCTGAGCGACATGGGTCTCTATTATGCATTAGGAACAGCCCAAGAGGATTATGTTTGCATCGAGCAAAAGGATTTGCTTGACTATTATCCTCTTCCATCATACAAAGATATATCACTAATTGCTCTCCACCATTCTTTTTCAGAGGCAGTTTGAACTGGCACTTGACAGAGGTAGCCGGAATTGATGTGACAAGTGGAGCAAGCAGGTAGAAATGCACACACAAGATGTAAACTTATTAAGTGTTCCTTTTTAATAACATTTTTTTTAAGCTATGGCACAGATTCTGCTTTACTACCAAATGTTCTGTAGTACATGTTCTCATCACAGTCATAAAAAAAAAACATTTTGATTGTAAAACTGTTCATATTTTAAGTTTTTTTAAAGTCATTATTTTACCACACATTTCAAGTTTATATGCCCAGAGCTGGTGGTTTTTAGGTGTAGGCCTAATTAAAAAAAAAAATGCTAAAGGAAAAAAAGAAAATGATAACATCCCTGTCTGTATTAAATCCAACTATTTCAATAGTATATTTTGTCTAAACTGTTATTTGTTTCTTAAATATCCTAGTTCATTACATCCAGATTCAATAATTCATACATTCCTTTTGTCAATTACTGCCGACAATGTTTTGCTTACTAAATGTGTTTATCTATATAGGTGTAAATAGTTTGATTGTGTTCCCCCCAGTTAGAATATAGTGGAAAGGGATAGTGTTCTTTGATATATGTTGTGGAAATGTTGGGCAACTTGTACATGTAACATTAAAGTGTGAGTAAACATAATTTGTTTGTAATCAACATGGAAAATGGACAGTTTGACTGAAAAGTGCAGTAAACTTGGAAACTTTTAGTTTGGTCAGGAATGATTGAGTTTTATACAATGAGTGAGTTATATATAGTTCCACTCTTTTAGGTACAGTCTGTTGCAGTAATAAAGCTCAAACATTGTGTATATAACTATAGTAATTTGACAAATGTAATTGTTTGTATGTTTGCTCAAACTCTCTTTTTAGAAAATGGATTAAGTAATGATGAAAGAAGTGGTGCTGTCATTCTGGTCTCTCTGAAGAAACGCTAACTGCAAGAGCTTGGTGTGGAAAACAAGGAAGACCTTGCTTTGGTTCAAGAAAAAGATATAGAGAAATACCTTCGACCTATTCGGTGTCGAAAGTTACTGAATGGCTTTAAAGGTAACTATATTTTTGATACTTTCACATTGAAAAGTTGAATAATCTAAAGTAGAATAAAATAGAATAGAATAAAAATAAAGTTAAAAATATAATGTATATAATGTATAAAATTAAGTAAAAAAAAAAAAACATTTTTGAAGAAAGGCAGCATTACATAAGTGTAAATATAGCATAGGGGAGAGCCGGGACGATTGAAACGCGGGACGGATGAAACATTGAGATTTCCTTGAAAACCACTCACGTCATGTACGTCAAATTTTGTCAGCACGTACAGCACGCAATTGCCTACCAGACTCCCGAAAACATTTTTTCTTTACGTCATGCCGTTTTAAAGTTAGAGCCGGAAAGCTGTTTTTGAGTGCGGTTAGTGAATTCTTTCGTGCAGTACTTTTTTTTGACTGACAAGTTGTATTTATAGTTTTATGTGCCATTATAATGATAATACTGAAGGTGTATTAGTACTACAACATACCCTTAAGTGTGTAATATCAGAGTCTTTTAGTTTAAGGGCAAAACAGGTTTAACTGTCAGGAGGCGCTGTCGGGACGGTTGAAACAAGTATTTAATCTTCAATAAATTTAATTTATCGTCTTCTGGTTGACAATTTTCTTCATAATAACAGGCTATTCAACCAGCAAACACTCAATATGACTCGAGGAAGAAATTTAAGAAAACGGATTTGTCTTTATTCATCAAAATAGCTTATTAGAAAGATTATGCAAAACGCGCATATATTGCCTATTGTTTATTGGGCGACAGAAAAATGTTTTCAATATGAACCTTTAAATTAAAATAAATGACTAAATATGTTTGTAACAATATGTATATAAGTTACTTGTCAGGTATTGTTCATAAAAACAAGCATTAGATGAATAGTTACCGTTTAAACTGTTATGTTTCATCCGTCCCACCCCTGTGTTGCAATCGTCCCGCTCAGGCGGGACGATTGAAACAAAGCACTACTACCGTTCAAAGTAAATTTTTACTTAAATCATTCTATATTTGTACCGAATAACAAATGATGCTAAGAGAACACATATGTGAGTTGTTGATCACACACACACACAAAATATCTATCTGTAACCTTATCTTAGAAAACGACGTTTATCTGAAAAGTGTTTCAACCGTCCCGGCTCTCCCCTATAGCATCTACTCGGTCGGTCAAGTGGGTTAGAAATCTACTTGCCCAAAGTAAACAATTTCTTGCCCAAAGGATTTATTTTAATTTTTTTATTAGCGATTATACAACAAATAACAATAAATACTAAAGTTAATTGTCATATTTAATCTTTATGAATAATATATCTTTATAAAAGACTCTCTGTGTCAAAAATTATTAGTGGACAAAGGAAATATTAGTGGAGCCAAACGGTGATGACACCCCTTTCTCCCCCTCAAACAAGTGGTGTGTTGCAGACTTTACTTGTGTGTCTGTGCTGGAGACCAGATCAGATTAGACCAGAGACAAAGCTTTTTTTGTTTAAAGGGGTGGTTCGGAATTTTGGACATTGGGCCTCATTTCCAAGTGAGCCTTAGTGTTATCTATCAGTAGAGACATTTTTTAAAAAAAATTCATCCAGTCGTCCCAGTTGTGTAGTTGGCCGGTGCTAGGCTAGCACGAATCAATGGAACCAGTTTTAGCATGCCATTAAAACATTTTACCCACTCCACAGTTCACTAAAAGCAAATCAATTACAACGCCAGACTATCGATGTAAGTGTCTGTTGAGAGAATAATGTTAGAAATCAAACTATCCTTTTCATCACATTGCAATAGTTATATTGTTTTACCTTTTAGCACAGTCTACAGCAGCGGTGGAGGGATATGTTACCTAGGCAACCGAGAGATTCGGTCCACACGACAATCACGCAAGTGTATTTACCTGCCGCTGACACTCATCACTACAGAAGCAGAGGATAATTTTTGATATATGTAATAGCAAGACAGAGGACTATGGCAACGTTTGAAAGCAATACCATTGTTTCGGACTTTGAAGACGATGAAGACGAAGAATGTGAGTTATTCAACGAACCATAAATGTATGAGCCAGAATACACAGATGAAGAATTATTCGAGGTGGATGCTAAAAGGGCAGAAAGAGAAAGAATGTCTGTAGAGACAGCAGCCAGTGGAGATGCCGTAGAGAACCGGGACAGAACATCGGGAGACTGGTGGTGCCAGTGCAGAAAATCTATACAAATGCCGACGGAAGACGAGTGTTTTTGCTGCAAGGAGTGGAACTTAGTTATCACACAGATAACAGAACTGAAGCTAGACACTAGTTTCCAAAATTTAAATGTATCCGGGCACAGCGCCTCCCGAGACAGAAAGGGCTAGCTTCATTAGCTAGCAACAGTAGCCTAACAAAAGTTATTACCTGTACATCTGTAGCTGTTGGTGCATCTGGAAAGACGGCTTGAACTGCATTCCTTGTCATAAACCTGTGACCGTTTCGATTAAATGGTTCTTTAAAGTCGTCTGGTCTAAAATGGTCACTGCAAATCCTTTTTTAGAGTCCAAATTTAGAGTCTCTGTTGGTGTCTCCTTGTCCAAGCCTGAATAAATAATCCAAAGTTGAATCCTTTCTGGATCTTCAAAATGAAATTTGTGAAAAGTTCGCGATGAACATTTATTAGGTTTGATTTTGCAATTGCGAAATGCACACCGAATCACCATGTTGCCTTTGTTTACCTCAAAAATTATTACTAAGCTAGCTAGACCTCCCGACTGTCGTGCGCTTCTGTTCTGTGTTTACTTTTTGACGCAGTAACGTTACTAACCGGAGGGAAGTATAATTGAGAAACTAGTTCCTGTAAATGTAATGCAATCATTAAGATGAAAAGGATAGTTTGATTTCTGACATTATTCTCTCAACGGACACTTACATCGATAGTCTGGCGTTATAATTGATTTGCTTTTAGTGAACTGTGGAGTGGGTAAAATGTTTTAATGGCATGCTAAAACTGGTTCCATTGATTCGCGCTAGCCTAGCACCGGCCAACTACGCAACTGGGACGACTGGATGAATAAAAAAAAAAAAATGTCTCTACTGATAGATAACACTAAGCAACATGACATCATGACTTTTGCGTAAACATACCTCCCGACTTTCAAGTCAAGTGGCGTGTTATCTATATGCATTTTGAGCTATCCACGTGTATGCGTGTATATCTACGCCCTTAAATGTCCGAGTGATTCCGCGTGTATGGACACGCCGTTAAATGTCCGAGCAAAACGAAGAAAAATGTAGATCTACATCTGGCGAGCGATATTTTTTTTCCTAGGATGGTAGGGGAAGACTCATAAAAAGTATTAACCCCAGTGACGGGTAGGTTTAGGGACGGGGTTGGGGTAGGTCATATATTTATATATACAGTAATGTAACGTTAAGTCAACGGCGTTCATAAACACCCTGAAAAGCGATTATGCGTGTTGATAGCACGCCAATAATGGAAATACGAATTGGCGTGTCATACATACGCCATTTCATGAGATCAGTCTGCACTAAGGCTCACTTGGAAATGAGGCCCGATGTCCAAAATTCTGAACCACCCCTTTAAGTCAGAAACAACTAGAAAACAACTGGGTGCTTTATTGTGAAAAAGATATAAGAAATGAAATGTGTTTATCACATCATCTGTGAACGGGTAATAATTCAAGGAGGAAGAGTACAAGCAGAAACATCCATAGGGAGATGGACAGGCAACAGGCTCTTACTCCATCCTCTGCAAACAGTATGTAAATGATGTAAATTGTTGTGTGCGAATGCTTTGCCTGGGTAAATCACACATCTCTACTTTGTTGAAGGTCTATTCTTGACTGTGTTTGTGACGGAAATGTTTTTCAGTTCAGTTCCATGATTTTTTTTTTTTCTGAATTACAGTAATGTCACCTTGTAAAAACTGAGCTAACTTTAGTTTGACTCTGTACTGCAACAGCAGTGACCCACTGAAGGTGGTGACTGGGAACTGACACCTTTTTGCATCCCACTTGAGTTAAAGTAACAGCTTTCTTCTCTGTCTTTTTGTTTATAGGTGCTTCTTAAGCATCAACCCAGAGACGGGCACAAAATCTAAGAGGCAGAGAGGTCACATGAACCAGCAAGTCTGCACTCTGATTAGGAAGCTCATTGACTTCGAATGGATGTCAATCTAATGTAAGCTGTGTTCCAACTTCAGAACGGACGAACGAAACACTGTATCTGTGTTAAAGGAACATGCTGACTTTATGGGACTTTATCTTATTCACTGTATCCCCCAGAGTTAGATAAGCCCATACATACCCTTTTCATCTCCGTGCGTGCCATAACTCTGTCTGACGCACTCACTGCTAGCCTAGCTTAGCATAAAGACTGGAAGTAAATGGCTCCAGCTAGCATACTCCCAATAAGTGACAAAATAACGGTAACAATTTTTGCCTAACCTCAATCATGTTACTTTCAGTCCTGTTACTCATGTTAAAAATAATAGGACTGGGTAAAAGTAACAGGATTGATTAAAGTCCTCTGGTTTGTTTATTTAATATTAATTGATATAGTACTATTCACATGATTTTTTTTAATAGTTGAAATTACTTAAATTGTAGACATTTTAGGATTAGTGTTACAATGCGAGAACCATACTTGCAGGGAGCCAGTCCACCACAAAGTAACTTAAACTTTTTGTCTTTCTTATCTTTTGTATTTAGTGGACAGAGCCCACACTATGTATCAATTTGCGGGTCCCAAACGGACCCGCCGCAGAGGTAAGGTTTTAATCGTGGATGCGGAGTGGATGCAGCGCGGAGCCACGGCGGGTCCGCGATCCGCCTTCGTTGCGGATCCGTCACTGCGAGCAAGTGGGCTCCGATACGGGTCTGTTTCGCGGGTCCGTTGCGGAGTCCTTTTGTTGTGTGGGAGGCCTACAGACTCTCTAGATTTGTACAACTGTTAGGCCTATATAACAGCAATAGAAATAGCTTTACAGTAAACTTCGTATATCATATATTAATGACCGTTAAAGCAAGAGTATGTAAACAAAAACACAGCCACTCTACAAAATTGTGGCAATTATAGGATAACGGACACAGCAATGCATCATGTTCTATAAGATCATCATGTTTGTAGCATGATCCAGGGGATTAAAACGTACAAAATATATTTCAGGCCAAGTGGAGTTGGTAACTAATAATAGTAGTAAATGTGTAAAGTTGCATAAAATGGAAATATTCAATAATGCAAGAAAAAACTACCTCAAAAAACTGTTATCTGTGCTGTTGTCCAGTAACTCCGTTGGAATCTTCATCCCAAAATGGCGGCCGCGCTCCCGAAGCGCCACCTAGTGGCTGTTACCATAGACATCATATAGGTAGACGCCCTATCCTCCGCTATCCGGTTGTTAAGTCGTGACGTAAGCGCTCCTGTTTCCGGGTCCAAAGGCCGGGCCTCTCTACCTACCTACCGCTTTCGCCGGAGTTTTAACGTGTTCCCGTGTAGTTTAAATAGATCGGAGTTAAAAAAAACAAGTGACATTTAACTGTCATCTACTGCTTTCCCTGTGACGAGAAATATAAGAGAAAATGGCGGAAGTTGATAAGGTAAGTTACAAATCTTAAACGAATGAAGAAACTTTGGCGCCAGTGGGTGCTATCCCTTAATCCCTAGTAACACCCACTGGCACTGAAGCGAAAAAAGCCCTTTAAGAAAAGGTTTTATGTAGTCTAGGATCTGAAAGACGAGCGGAGCGCTTGGGCCCGGAAGAGGCTAAACGTCACGCGTGACGTCAGACTAAACAACCGAATTGCCTATTGGCACGGACGAGAATTGGAGCCGCCATCTAAAACCGGTCATCCGCTCCGCTCAGTGTAATCTGAATGGCAAGTGAAATGAGCTGTCAGCGCATTAAATTAATCATATCTCACTGAATACTGAACTGATTTTCACGCGGTTTTTTTTGCTGCAAAGGTCGTTCATGTAGCTATGATACAGGACACGTTTCGGCGTATTTTAATAGCCATAGTAGGCTTACAGACAGTAATATAACATTCTGCTATAAGATATAAAATTACCAGACACAATATGTGTGATGAAGGATAATGTATTTTATAAATCACACAATATAAATATAATAAACAAGCAGTAAACAGATAGTTGCAGTAAAGTAAGATATTTTAATAAGTTGAAGAAACAATTTATGATTTGTGACACGCACATACACACGAACAGACACACAAACAAACACGAACAGACACACTCTCTCTCCTCTCTCTCTCTCTCTCTCTCTCTCTCTCTCTCTCTCTCTCTCTCTCTCTCTCTCTCTCTCTCTCTCTCTCTCTCTCTCTCTCATACACACTCACACAAACACACACAAACAAACAAACAAACACAAACACACACTTCACACACAGAACGCAGCCACCGAATCCACCGAACGCAGCCAACTGTAATACAAATTGAGAAGAGGCTTTTCAACGTGTTTGCATCAGTAATTTCTAAAAATTAAATTCAGACAACATTAAGCCTATACCTTTTTT
The DNA here is from genome assembly GCA_036326025.1 of Chrosomus eos. Lineage (NCBI taxonomy): Eukaryota > Metazoa > Chordata > Actinopteri > Cypriniformes > Leuciscidae > Chrosomus > Chrosomus eos. The sequence goes on from CM070821.1 coordinate 6,123,393, forward strand.
ATTGTATGTGGATGTGGGAGGGGAAAATGTCGAGACTAAAGCCCTATTCAGATTAACTTTACAAGGGTAGATGGAGTAAATTAATAACGTAATTTTACCACAGGACTTCTGTAATATCAATAGCCAAAACGCATGTGATAAGATATAGGTTATCAATAAAACTAGAAATTGAAGGGATAAACTCAATTTTCAACCAAAGAGGTGAGATAAGCAGACGAACCACAAATGATCTGAGTGTGTATGCAGTTGAATAATACGCTATTAAGATGGCACTAGAGTGGATTGAGGAAAACAAAATTAAAAAAGCTTTAATTGGAAGTGATTCAGTGTCAGCTTTATACAGTCTCATGACTGGTATATCTAATAGTCATCAGGATTTACTGTATTCAATATTGAAAATATACACAAGAATAAGGGAAAAATGCTATGAGATTCAATTGATTTGGATTCCTGCTCATATTGGCATTGTGGGTAATGAGAGAGTGGACACGTTAGCCAAACAAGCTGTTAAAAAAGAGAATATTGAAGGAAATATTAAGTTGTCAAAGTCTGAAGGAAAGAGTGTAATATGGAAAGAAGCCATTAGAGAATGGCAACAGCAGTGGGATATGGAAACTAAAGGGAGACATTTATATGCTGTACAAAGTAAAGTTGGGGCGGTGAAGAATAGGGGAGGGAATAGAAAAGAAGAAATAGTTATGACCAGATTAAGGATAGGTCACAGTAATTTGAATAGCACACTACACATTATAGGGAAGCACCCAACTGGTTTATGTGGTTGTGGTCCGTTTGCAGAAACTATAGAGCATGTGTTTTTGAGTTGCAGACAATATGAAGAACAGAGGAAAAATATGATGGAAGAGTTAGGAGTAGTTGGAACAATAGGGACAGGAATGAAGGAAATACTGGAAAGTGGGGAGAATGAACAAAGCAGAGGAAATATTTTCTTATTTTTATCAAGAACAGGACTGATGAGAAAAATATGATGTAACTGGACATGACAGGAAATAAAGCCAGAAGATGGCGGTAGTGCAACGATTATGGATGCAAGCTGCCGATAAACTCTAAAGAAGAAGAAGAAGACTAGTGCAGCAGAGAGAACCATAGACATCATATAGGTAGACGCCCTATTGAGTGCTACTGCCTATTGGCACGGACGAGAATTGGAGCCGCCATCTTAAACCGGTCATCCGCTCCGCTCAGTGTAATCTGAATGGCAGGTGAAATGAGCTGTCAGCGCATTAAATTAATCATATCTCACTGAATACTGAACTGATTTTCACGCGGTTTTTTTTCCTGCAAAGGTAATTCATGTAGCTATGATACATGACTATGGTTCGGCGTATTTTAATATCCATAGTAGGCTTAACAGTAATATAATATTCTGCTATAAGTTATAAAGTGACCAGACACAATATGTGTGATGAAGGATATAATGTATTTGATAAATCACACACTATAAATATAATAAAGAAGCAGAAACAGATAGTTGCAGTAAAGTAAGATATTTTAATAAGTTGAAGAAACAATTTATGGTATGTGACACGCACATACACACGAACAGACACACAAAACAAACAGACAGTCACGACTGTCTCTCTCTCTTCTCTCTTCTCTCTCTCTCTCTCTCTCTCTCTCTCTCTCCCCTCTCTCTCTCTCTCTCTCCTCTTTCTCTCTCTCTCTCTCTCTCTCTCTCTCTCTCTCTCTCACACACACACACACACACACAGTGGCGTGCACAGGGGGGGGGCCGGGGGGGCTCAAGCCCCTGCCCCTTTTGTCTCAAAATGTATTGTGCCCTTTTCTGATAATTGTAAATAATAAAAATTATTAATATTTTTATAAATATTATAATAAATAACAATACAATTACGCACCATTGCCACTCAAAATAATAATACAAACAAATATTATATATAAAAAAAAGTTTTGGCGGAGAAGTGGTAGGCGGAGTTTCCTTTGCAGCGCCTCATACGCATTTAACGGTTCTGGTAGGCGCTACGCAGCAGAGCTCACGCGAGTCTTCAAACACGAGCAGCAGGTAACAGATAATTACATTTATCTTACCATCACCATGCTACTCTAAAAGTTGCGGCAGCACGCGAGTCTTGATTGTTACATACACCTTGTGATGCACTCTTGGACACATCCTCAGTGATAGTACCTGGGGTCATAGGGGTTTCGGGTCTTTCAACTTCAGACCTCCTCACCCAGGCGACCCGACCGGGAGGAGGAGTGATCAGTTCCCGGCCTGTGTCCAAGAAGCGTTCGCCCACAGTTTGTCCCTCCTGATCCACAGCCATCGTGAGGCTTTTTCCAGCAGCACGCGAGTCAGCACGCGAGTAGCACGCGAGTCTTAACTATAATAAAAGTATAACTCGATATCAGACGAGATTTCTGAGTGATAATGTAATTCGTTTTTATCCACGGAATAAAAGTGCAAGGGGAAATGCATCTAACGTTAGTTAAATGAAATCTTAAGTCCATGTCCAACGTGTAAGGAACTTATATCTTTGATTTCATAGTAACGCTTTACAATAAGGTTCATTTGTTCATTACTCATTTATGAACTAATGAACTAACCATGAGCAACACATTTGTTAGTTAAAGGGACACTCCACTTTTTTGGATATAGGCTCATTTTACAACTCCCCCATAGTTAAACAGTTGAGTTTTACCGTTTTCAACTGTTTAACTCTGGGGGAGTTGTAAAATGAGCCTATTTCCAAAAAAAGTGGAGTATCCCTTTAATAATACAACTGTTAATTGGTATTATGTCACAGTCAGTGCATTAACTAATGATAACAAAAACAACTTTTAATTATTAATTATGTTTTAGTAAATGCTGAAATTAATATTAACTAAGATTAATAAATGCTGTAGAAGTGCAGTTCATTATTAGCTAATGCTAACTAATTTAACTAATGAAACCTTATTGTAAAGTGATACTGATTCTTGATAGCTAACAGTGTCTTTCATACATATAATACATACATAAAATTTACAACATCAACAAAACTAAAAAATAATTTTCCATAATTACCTTCTTGATTCTCTGTTTTGTTTGGTAAAGTAAATAATATTTAGTAATATTATCATAATTTCCCTATTTTCATTTGATGTGTTATGCATTCTAATAATTGTATCAACATATTTTCTTAGAATGTCAAGAAAAAAAAAAAAAAAATCAGGGAACTCTCTGATGCAGCCAAAGGAAGCATCCCTCTCACAAATTGGCTGAAAAGAGAATAAAAATGCAGGTACTGTTAAAAAAAAATAAAAAAAAATTAGTGCCCTTTTTGGTCCCTACGCCCCTGCCCCTGAAGAGGTCTGTGCACGCCACTGCACACACAGCAGCCGCGAATCCACCGAATGCAGCCACCTATAATATAAATTGAGAAGATCGCTTTTCAACGTGTTTGCATCAGTAATTTCTATTAAGTTTGGACAACATTAAGCCTATACTTTTTTTATTGTATGTGGATGTGGGAGGGGAAAATGTCGAGACCAAAGCCCTATTCGGATTAACTTTACAAGGGTAGATGGAGTAATTTTACCACAGGACTTCTGTAATATCAATAGCCAAATCGCATGTGAAGATATAGGTTATCAATAAAACTAGAAGTTGGAGGGGTAACTCAATTTGTGCATCGCTGTCATGCGTGTATTAACGTTACATTGCTTCCTGATATCATGTGCGCAAACACAAATAACCTATACAACAGGGCAGTTGAATGCTTATCTGATAACCTAGAAGCTCTTGTAATTATTACTTTAACAGTTACCCCACCTCTCCATGCCGGGTGAACACCGGCTGATGCAGTAAACAGCATTTCACAACGATTTCAGTACAGTAATAGCAAATATCCTTGCTCCTTCTCGATTATCTGGTAATATTCTATTCACAAAATACAACCAATAGTACAGTAATATTAAGACTTACTTGTGAAAAGCCCTATTTTCGATGGTCCGGCGATTAGAACAGGAAAATGCTCCACAAAGCTCTGGCATCTTATCTGCTGCCACGCAATGAAACTAGGAATACGACCGGTTCAAGATGGCGGCCGGATTTCTCGGTTTCCAGCGGCCAATAGGGCTTCTAGTCTCTATATGATTTCTATGGAGAGAACCATAGGCCCAGTCCCAAATGGCGCACTTCATGCGGACTTTCGGTCTCGTGGACTTAAATTGCGCGTGCTCGCCGAGTCTACGAGTCCGTAGGCCGTCCCATTCATCATTTTAACGCTCTGAAGTGTGCTCAGCAGCGCCCCCTTTGTACCCCTGAAGCGGTCTTCCGCGAAGCCCGCATAGATGCAGGCTCCACGCACTTTAACTACCCAGGAATCCTTGCGAAAAATGCCAATCAGAAAACGGATGGGAGGAGATTTCGCTCACGGACTGTAAACATGGCTGAGAAGAGAATATTTAAGAGTATCATTATGGTTTTTATGACATATAGGCGTACATTGCGTGCATTATGATTCATTACATAAATAGTTCTAACCGAATGTCATGGCTTTACTGAGTCATATAAACGTAGTATGAATATTGAAACCTATACATTTTTCTTAAACTCATTTTCATTTTGTGTTAAAATTGAACATTATGTATGATTATGTACAACTGTATTTATCATTTACATAACCATGACATCTATTCTAATGTCCAGGTGGCATACACAATTATAGAACTGTAAAAGCAGGCTGTGTATAGTTCACATGGACATAAGATTTGGGAAAATAAAATAAATCTTTTTTCAATGCTAAAGACTGGATTTTTTTAATGATATTTGTGATATTTTTCTAATTAAGGGACTGATGAGATAACCTTTAAGTTTATTCAGCTCCGTATGGAGAGGGGTAAGGCTTTCACAGGCATTATGTTTAAAAGCCAAACACCATGTCAAAAAGACTTGGGGCCTGTTTCAATAAGGAGGTTCAACCAACTCTGAGTTAAAACTTGAACTCTGAGTTGACTTACCCTGAGATGGGAAACTCTGAGTTTTCGGTTACAGAACAGCTGAAATGAGTTGGTTCAATCAACTCTGAGTTGACTGACTCTGTTAAGCGCGTGCACCACAACTATAAAAAGCCATTATCAATGGAGCACAGATATTATGAGTCACCATGGAAACAGCGCAAGACAAAAAGAGGTGTTGGGTGTAATTAATTACCAAGTAATCTAAATATTGTAATTTAATTAAAGGAATTACTCTTAATTCTTCTGTAATTTAAAATAAAATATGATGCAATTACATTAAATAGGCTACTGCATAGACTAAAGACCAATTCAATATAAAACAACAGTGGATTTAACATACATTTTTAAAAGGTATATTTTTTATGTAACCTTCTCCCTCTACACACTTTGATCAATTCAAGAATAACTCCCATGCAGGGTTGTAAGGTATGAGAGTTTCACAGTATGATAACCGTCTCAGAAAATATCACGGTTTATGGTATTAAACAATTATTAAATATTTAAACGGCATTATTAAATTACGGTTATTATTATCATCAGTTAAAATGACAGTTAAATAAATTAAACATTTGTTCAATAAAACATATCTAATCAACTAATTTCAATATTTGATTATGAATTAGATTAACAACTTATTTTGTATCATTAGTAACTTATTAATATGTTTAAAAAATAATTGAGTTCTATGAAATGTTTATTCCGATTTTTTTTTTTATGATTTAATACAAATATATTATCAAAAACGGTGGTAATCAAATAAAAGTTTAGCAAACGTTTTAATCCTTTTATTTTTTGGCAAAGTGCTCAAAACAGATTTAGTCAACCATGGACAAACAATATATATTCCTTAAAGAATGTGTAAATACATTTTAGCATTATTGTTGGTGTTTAAACACCACTTCCTCTTTAAAAAAGGGGAGGAGACCGCAAGAGACTCTGGGTTTACAGAAGAAAACCTGCTCCCGACCAGGTTAGGTTCACAGAGTAAGTTACCATGGTAACTGACTCTGAGTATAAGTTACCTCTCTTTCAGAAACGGGCTTGACTTACTCTGCTTTCTCAGGTTTGACTTACCTCCCTTTCTGAAACGGAAAACCCAGAGTTTCCCTCATTTCAGGGTTAACATACTCAGAGTTTTCACTTAACCTCCTTTCTGAAACAGGCCCCTGTTTGTGAAAATTAGATAAACAAAGAGGTATTTTGTTGATATCAAAACTGCATCTAAGGAAAAAATTATACCACTAAGTTGATTAATTAAATGGTTAGGGAAAATATTCCACATAGAGGAATTATTTTTAATAAAACATTTTAGCCAATTTATTTAAAATATTACACACCGAAGAAAAACATTATTTTTAAGATATTGGTTTCATTCTGATATACTATTAGTTAGTCAATTGTTGAACTGAAATGTATACAATTTAAGTGCCATATTTCTGTTAAAGAATATGATATTGTCACGAAGTCTTTTTCTGCCAAAATTATCTCTATTCAGAAATCAGGGCTCTATAGGGGTAACACGGCAAGTAACGTCTCCAAACATTTGTTTTTAGATAAACTTGATTTAATTAATGATAAATGCAGTAACAAATTGATTAGATCTAGGGTGACCAGATGAGATTGGCTGAAATTCGGGACGGGACGGGACGGGACGGGGGGGGGGGGGGGGGGGGGGGGAGAGATTTGTTGACGGGGGGGGGGGGGGGGGGGGGGGGGGGTAGGCTGCTGTATCATGTACCGTTTGAACTGACGCGCTACAGCGACCTGTCACATTTCAAAGAGCCAAAACGTTATTAATTGTGTGAATCTCGTAAAAATATTGACAGAATCGGACAGCTGTGGATTTGTTCCATATCAAAAGTAACCTGTCTGTGTCTTGTCTGTCGGTGTAAGTGTCTTCTTTGTCCGCGATTTTTCACTGCGTGAGAAAATGGATGTGTGGCGTGAGAGTGTGTGAAAAGTGTCTCACGTGAGTCTCACGGTCAATGCGTGAGAGTTGGCAGCCCTGCTACAAAGCCTATAATAAAAGATATAATGAATTTCAAACCTTTTTTTTTTTCAAAGTTCCACAGTCTGTCGAAGACTTAAAGAAAGTCAAACCATGGCCTACTGGGCAGACTATCTCCTTGATTGTGAAGGTTTGTTAGTTCATTTGTTTCGTATAACTAGTTAAAGAAACGCATGGCAATGATGTATCTGAATTGTTTTTTCTTTGCAGAAGACCAGGCTGCTGTCTCCGTGGAAGATGTTTTAATGTTTGTTACTGGGCTGTCCTCACTTCCCCATCTGGCTTGGAACCACTGCCACAAATAGAGTTCCTGGATGACTCTGTGTTCCCAATGGCAAATACGTGTTCAAACTCCTTGAGATTACCACTCCTAGACTCATACACTTTGTTTAAGTCACAAATGGATTTTGGAATTCAAAATAGTCCAGGATTCGGCTGTTTCTAAGCTATGATCCCTAGAGTTAAGACTCTGAAAAAGTTGTTGTTAAAGGGATAGTTCACCCCAAAATGAAAATTCTGTCAGTAATTACTCTCCCTCATGTTGTTCCAACCCTGTAAGACTTTCATTCATCTTCGGAACACAAATAAAGATATTTGTGATTAAATCTGAGAGCTGGGTCACTCCTCCATAGGCTTCTAAGGGATTGAAACTTGCCGGCCCAGAAAAGTTATTAAAGACATTGTTAAAATAGTGTGTGAGTAGGGAGTGAGTACAGTGGCTCAGTCTTAAGTTTATCAAGCGACGAGAATACTTTCTGTGTGCAAAAATAACGACTTTATTAAAGTATTCATTTTTTTTTCTTTGGGTCTTGAGATAGTTCATGTAGTGTAACAGCGCAACGCTTCTGGTTGAACGTCACACGCATCACACACACATTACCAGCGCCGGCCAATAGTGAGCCTACGGGTGACTTGCAACACAGAAGCGCTGCGCTGTTACACTACGTGAACTATCTCAAGACCCACAGAGAAGGAAATGAATACTTGAATAAAGTCTTTATTTTTGTTTGTTTTTGCACACAAAGTATTCTCGTCGCTTGATAAACTTAAGATTGAGCACTGTAGTCACTCTGACTATTTTAACGATGTCTTGAATAACTTTTTTGGGCTGGCAAGTTTCAATCCCTTAGAAGCCTATGGAGGAGTGACCCAGCTCTCAGATTTAATCACAAATATCTTTATTTGTGTTCTGAAGATGAATGAAAGTCTTACAGGGTTGGAACAACATGAGGGAGAGTAATTACTGACAGAATTTTCATTTTGGGGTGAATTGTCCCTTTAACGTGCAGTTGCCAAAGTTGTTTTTATAATGTTACACTATGTGAGCATGTTCTTTTCTCAATTAACATTTAGAAATGTTTTAGATCCATGACTCTCAAACTGGGATCCCTTTGAGAATCACTGTTTTAGATCAAAAAACAAGAACTTTTGTTTTCTATACTACAAATTGTAATAAATGCTCATTACCGGTACTATTTGATTCATTTGATTTATTTGCTTCACACTTAAACAATTACGCTTTGAGTGACAGATTCATAAATATTGTGTTCAGACAGGCAGCAGTGTTTCACCACTACAAAAAAGAAAAACAACCCTTTTTGATCATTTCATAGCTGAGCCATTTCTTTTAGTTTCATATACAGTTCTGATGCAGACTCCCAGTTCTCCGGCTTCTGTATCTGACTGTGTTCCATGGCAAAGTCCAAGTACTCCTGCATGTTTGGGTCCCCACAAGGAGTCATTGACAGGCTGGCCTCAGGAAGGGCATCCAGTTCAGCCTGTTCCACTTGAAATCCACAGTCTCTGGAGCCAAACCTATGTTAAATAGAAAACAATTGCATTTATTTTCATTTAAGTTAAAACATTATTTTAATACTTTGATATGTTTATCACCAATGTATCACCTGTGTGGTAAGTAGTAGAGTTCATTGGGCACTCCTCCTGGACATGCTGCTGTTCTGGAAGGGCGAAACCTGTGACTGTTCCACAGTCTCACACACTCATCCAAGTCCTTCTGAATAACGTCACCAAAGCAATACCTCAATAGGCACTGATGCTCATGGCTCCCATTGAAGTATCCAGCTTCTCTAAGGTCTGCAAATAACTCCATCCAGAACTGAGACCTATAGAAAAGGATAAAATGTTTAGTTATACTTTCAAGTATATACACATGTTTGAATAATAAAATCAAAGGTTAGTTGTAAAGAAATGTATGGTCTGTGAATCTTTTGGTCATTCGATTTTCTTTTCAGGAACAACTACTTTTCCTGACAGGCAGAATTTGCTTTACATTTTTTATTGATCTTTATTGTGCTCGTTTTATATTAGGCCTACTCGTTCCTGAGAAGAAAACCGAATGACTAAAGATGCAATAACCCTATATGAAGACAACTCACCTTCCCTTTCTAAATATAGACCACCAGGACTCAATACGCTGGTTATTTATAGATGAGCCGTACATGTGGCTGGACGCTCCAGAGTAGTAGTCACTGTGATGGTGGCGTAGGGTACATTGAATTGCAGCCATTATGCCGTTCTCAGTGCCGCAATCAGTCCTCAGTCGCATGGGGATGACACCGAGGTTTCTCACACATGACATGAAATAGTGAGCAATCACTGTTGGGTTATTATTTGTTGGTCCACATTCAAGCCACAATACTTTACGTGAAAATCCATCTATGCATCCCGAAATGGCCAAACCGAATGGCTTAAGTTTGTCGTAACCATCTGCGTGCCACATATAGTTAGGTCCCATTGAGTGATAGGTTCTTCTTGTAAACCTTCTGCGTGCTCTGCTCTCACACCCTCGGGGATTAAGCTCCCGGAGGAAATTCATCACATCATCTCTCTTCACTCGAAGATTGTACTTTTGTTTAAGTACCTGCCACATCGTACGGTAGCCAAATAGTTGTCCAGGTCCACGAAGTTCAGATCTGATGGCGTTACTTACGGCGTTTGGAGATGAATAATCCTTTCTGCGGTACATCCCGGCTTCGTTCAGTTTACTTTTAAGAGTCCTCAAGCTGATGTTTACACCGTGTAGACTTGACATCATGTCCACGATTACAGCGTACGAGTGGCCCTCGTTAAAATATTGAACGCAATGATTCAGTATGTCTGGTGTTTCCGTCTGGTCCACGTCCTTTAAAAACTCCAAACACCGACCACACGTAGAGCAAAACCGCGTTAAGCTGTTCATGTGTTTGCCACAAAACGGGCAAAACATCCCTCGGTCGCAGTCCATGTTCGATCACCATAAACTTAATTCACGCCATATACTCCACATCAGAGTCCTGCACGGGTCCATTTTTGGAGACCCGCGCCCGCCCATACCCGCAAAGTTCAGCACCAGATCCGACCCGTCACCCGTGATAATATCAAAATTAAATCCGCACCCGCCCAGACCCGTTAATATTTGGCCCGTTACCCGACCCGTGATAAATCACACACGCTAAAATCATTCCAATTAAAGTCCTTTATTTTTTTTTATCTCGCACCTCTCTCAACATCACAATAGCCTCATGAAACAGGCTAAAGTGTGTTTTGTTTTGCGCCATTCAAGTAGCCTACATCGGCACCTAAATAGGCTATGAAACCTGATAACGCAAACATCTGGCTATTAATGAAAAGAAAAAAAGAACAAGAAAAAAATACAACCTATCTGAGCCTGTCGCTCACAAACAGTAGGCTATCCTATGCATTTACTTTGCCTTAAGTTATACTGTGCAGGAAAAGGATATCGTCCACATGGTTTAAGTTGCGTTCTCCGTTCTTGAATTACAAATCCAGCTGGAAAAGTCTCTCTCTCACTCGCAGCGCTCGATGCTGGGATGGAGAAAACATTCCGTGCAATCAGGTTGGGAAATGTTTTTGTATGCTCGTTCTTAACACTTTTATATACCGTACTCCACTCGCCAACTTTACTTTTAAATCATCAATAGCTACTCCCTATGGCTACTCATGCAACGCAAGCATAAACGAAAGTCGCACTGACGCAGTGCCGGTGACGTGATGGGTCCAAAGGTCATAAAGTTGTTGCGTATGTGTAATGGCAATTTAGACACAAATATTGCATATATTTTTCATCCGCTGCTACCCGCCCGCAAGGAGTTCATTATCCGCCCGCATCCCCGCCCGTGAATTTTAGGAATGATTACAATCCACCCGTTTTAGACACTTTTATGCGGGTACCCGCGGGTATCCGCGGGTACCCGACCCGTTGCAGGACTCTGCTCCACATTGACAACACGAATTGAGCGCGCTCATTGACAACACCTATCACCCGCGTTCACTCGTCACTTCCGGTATGTGGTACATTCCCTTTCCGTGAGGAATCGATCGTTTGTAAATTTGTTTCGGGACTGGTAAAAGTGTTTTGTGTCTTGTTAATTTGTTTTGTAAAATGTTAATTTGCTTTCTAAAATGTTAATTTGTTTTATCCTTGGTAAAAGTGTTTTCCCCATGTAATTGTGTTTTATGGTAGGTAAAAATGTTTTCCAAAATGTAAATTTGTCTCGAGTTTTGTAAAAGTGTTTCAGTCGTTGTAATGTTGCTTTGCACTTCCCGGCCACCGTACACCCCCATTAGTCTTTAGGCTGCTACTAAAAAACAGCGTGTTGTTGTTCCGGTACACGGTACACCAGTCATGTCAACGTAACGAATGAATGACATTTCGCTTATCAATGTATCTAAATTCGCGCCTACATCTTTCTAGAACTTCAAAAAGGAAACAGAAAATGAGCCGCCGGCAGGGGCCGACTCAACCTCCACAGACAGTTTTTAATATTTTATCAGACAATAACTAGGCTACTCAAGATTTTGCTTTAGTATAATTTTCGGGACAATTAGGGTCGGATTCGGGATTCGGGACAACAGGTCAGATTTCGGGACTGTCCCGAATTTTTCGGGACGTCTGGTCACCCTAATTAGATCTCTTTTTGTCAGTATCTCTTCCCCTCCATCTAAATTTGTTTGGGTTAATATGTTTCCCTCATTTGAGTGGGAAAAGTTTTGCGGAGTTCTTAGTCGGTATTGTGTATCAAATAAAAACAAAGAAGTGTCTTTTAAAATTGCTCACAGAATATATCCTGTGAAAGACACATTAGAGCGTTTTCATCTGGGTATTGATTACAAGTGCTGTTTTTGTAATTGTGAAAGAGAGAATATTGTGCACTTATTTCAATTTTTTGAATGTCCCTGTTTCTTCAATCTTTTGGTATGAGATGTCTCAATTTCTGGGTGTTAAAATGAACTGCAACCTTGTCTTAAATTTGTCATCTGTCTTACTTCATACAAATGAATTTGACTTTTGTATAAAAAAAATAATGTTATCGATTTGTTTCTATTATTAGGAAAATGTCATATTCATCAAACTGTGGAGTAACTCAAAACCCATACTTTGCTCATTTCAAAGCAGCCTTTAAAATGTATTTTGAGTCTGTAAAGTTTTTTAAAAAATCGAAAAGCCCAAAGATCTGTATCTCTGCTAAAGGAATTTAATGTCTGTGATGCCCTTTATCCTTTTTTTTCTTTCTTTTCTTTTTGTGTTTTTTTTTTCTTCAAATTATTGTTGTCTCATGCTTTACTTATCAAAGGTGATACTTATCAGAAAATATGTAAAAGAAATGTCAAGAACTTGATATCAAACTCTGTGATTTTGAAAATTCAAAAAAAAAAAAAAAAAGGCTTTCACAGGCATGAGGAACGAGTTCCTGTTTCCGGCGTGACGATCGAGTCTGTCCCAAAAATACCTCTCAATGCGCCCTCGCGGACTCGCGCTAAGGGCCCTGTAGTCTGCACTACATGACGTCACCGAAGTGTGGACTCTGAGGAAGTCCACAAGTCCGGAGTGTGCCATTTGGGACTGATATGATTTCTATGGAGAGAACTACGTAGAGAGCACGTAGCTCAACGTCATCACTCACGCAGCGGAACTCTCTGTCAACAGTGAAACGGAAAGAGATATGGGATTCGTGGATTCGGATGACTAGACTCTGTTTTTGGTAAATCAGAATCTAACAATGTCTTCACGTGTCTCTGTAACTTCATTAAAACTTTTCACAGTTATAATATCAATGATGACGTTTTGCGTCTAAACTATTTAAACAAGTTTCGCTTGTTTCGCTTCGCTTCTCTCCTGACAGCTCCTGTCCCGGTAAACTATAATGGCGGATCCCGGACTAGAAGCGCTGGGCGTTTAGGACAAACTCACTCACAGCTACAGAACACCGACTGCGACTCTACTTGTGTGTTCAGTCCAAAACAGAAGGTAAATAAATCATACAGGCAAAAAGTTCACTTAAAAAATGAACAAAGAGGGGTAAAAGAGTTTTAGCTGAAAGCGAAGTAGACTAAAAGCGAAAGTAAATAAACTTAAGGCCTATAAGCTTACTGAAAATGTACACTCACCCGGCTTAAGGTGACGTCGGTATACATTAGGCTAATAACGATTTAGGACAAATTATGTTATTTAATTGAAAATGAATGACGTGTCAAGATTTTGAGCACATGAGGAGCAGCAGCTCTGTGGATAAACTTTTTTGTAAGCTTATTTAATGCCAATTAAGGACTGTTTTCCATGATGGCTTTATAAAGGTAAAACAGTTTATTTGTATTACAGTTAAGAGTTTTTTTTAAATAATTATTATGTTATTTTATTTAAATGCCTTTGATTATTTATTATTAAATAGTATATTTTAGATCAAATACCCATACTGTTTGTACTATTTGTAACAATATTGCCTATCATGGAAAACAGTCCTTAAAGGATAATTCCGGTATTTAACACTTTGAGTCTATTTTCTTAGCCTGGCATGCCAGACCTACATCAAGATGTTAGGTCTGGGAACTCTCCATTGACATACCTCAATCCGAGGGGCGGGAATAAACGGTTGTCTTTCAAAATCCCTCTGCATGCAATAGGACAGCGCTAACCAACCAGAGCAACGAACGGCTGTGGATGAGTGAGTCCCATGCGTTTTTCCACCAGCGGAGCTAATTGATATATTAAACTTTTGCCGTATCCGGTCGTCAAAACTCCGAACACATCTTCCTTTTCTAAGAATGACTTAAGTGGCGTTCTCTTAACTCCAAGTCCTCCAGAGTCGCGGCCAAAGCCGATTCGAAAGACCGCTGCATCTTCATTGTTTTCAAGCAGCAGGGAAATCACCTATGGAAATCACGCGGAACGTCATGAACTGTGCCGTCATTGTGTTAAGCCCGCCCGCCGACTCTATACAGGATGTGATTGGCCTGACCCGAAATTGTTTTTTCCAACTAAAAAGTCTATTGAGAGTTGCTAGACCACACTGGCAGCGAAATGATTTTCGCGGCCGCTAGGGTGCGTCTAGATTTCTAGGCTACTATTTTCTAGTTTGTTTTGGATGAACTAGAGTGGTGGACTTAGAAATTTTGACAATGGGTCCTGTCTCGACTTTTTGACTATTTTAGGATCGCCTCTGGGTGCTTCAGAGTGGCTGTCTACGAGCAAACTGAAACATGTCCTTAAAACAACACTTAACATTAGCTCTCAAAACTGTGCAACTCACCGAGTGGTTAGTGGTGTTCGTTGATGATTAAAAACAAATATATATCGGCGCAATGTATCCTTTCAATCTGTGTTATTTACTATAGTGTAGGGCTGCACGATTAATCGCACGATGTTGTGATGCGCATCTAATCAGTAAAGCCGGTTCCTTGATTAGTTGTAAATCACCTTCACCTGCTTTCAGATGGATGATATGATGCAGATATGAGTGTTAAATTAACACTCAAGAGTGTTAAAGTTAATGAGATAATTAAGTGATTAATTTAGTGACCATTGAGCATTATTGAAGACACCTGATGATAACAAGCAGAATCACTGAAGGAGAAAATCACAAATTGTAAGTCACCGTTATGGCGATCAGTGTTTGCTTTAGTTGGGCTCTTGACCCTTAGATTATTAACTTTAGATTTTTATTTGTCTGCTGTTATTGATTTATTACAGTCAAATAAACAAAGACAAGTGTGATCTGATAGTGTTGGTTATGATTTGACATAATCATGCTGTGATCTGAAAAATGAAACTCATTCAGATGATCTGGTTTAACTTGATAGCAACATTTTAGTGGTTTTGCAGCATATGACAATTGTATTTTACTTATAATCCAAAACATTTAATAAAACTTGTTCTGATCAAATCACTTTCAAATGCATATATTTAGAAACACAGACATCAACAGTGTTGTGCAAGTTACTTCCAAACTGGAATACATTATATATTACATGTTACTGTTATTTAAAAGTAATTCATTACCTTACAATATTACTGTCTCAGAATTGTAATGCGTTACATTACTCCTGTATTACTTTTGAGTTACTTTCATCAAAATAACTATACAGAAGTAGAACTTAACATTCTAAAATGACTAGGCTAACTATATGCGATATGAAACCGAAATCGCGACACTCAGATCCACGTACCTGCAGAATCGCGACACACCCCTTCCAACTCCAAGAGTTATCCATACCGTCCAGATCCAATGCTACCACATCTTTAAATTACTATTAGTATTATTTGAAGTTAACTTAACATTATAAAATACGTAGATCTACGTCTTAAAAAAAATTTGAGGATAAATTATTTAAAATTTGGGAATTCCAGCGTAATGGACATGACATTTGCTGTCAAAACTTGAAAAATAAATTCTCAGAAAATGCATTAATACCAAAATATTGAAACGTCTGTTTATCCATAGGCACCTCCCTGAAAGGAGTCCAGACATTAGAAAAATATCAGTCTACACATGCATTTTATATTTAATATTAGGGAAATAGACAGTCAAGCGTGACAAAAAAAAAACTTTAACTTTTAGGAGGCAACGATTTTTGTTGTAATTTTGTGAATTACACTGCGCAAATCGGATGAAGAAGGGTTGGCTCTCCAGTCTCCACAGAACATAAAATATTCATTTTATTTTATTTTTCGTGTTCGCATTTATGAGGAAAAACAATGTTACAGACGTGACAGTTCTCCGTTACGGACGCGAGCGCTCTGAAGCGGCACTAAAAGACTGCTTTAAAACTTCCACAAAGACCTTACACAGAAGACACAAAGCCTTTCTTTAAAGTGAATTTCGTTTTGTATTAATTGTATCTTAATTTTAATCAATGATTGATCAACCAATTGCCTGTCTGGATTTTATAAATAAGAAGTAGGCTAAATATAGACAATTATAAATAATCACGACACGGAGGACAATTCACTCATAGCCTCAGCGTATAAGGTAGCCTATTCACGGACCTGAAAAATATATCTATATTGAAATGTCTACGTGTAAAACAGAACAATTCAAAACGAAAGAAAACAGACTGCTCTCTGCTCATGAAATGAAATGTGCATTTCTCTCTGGTGCACTAGCCTACTGCGAAGATCGCGAGTCACCATCGTCAACTTCATCTTGACTTTATTAATAAACAATTAAAATGTCTCCTTGCTATATTTGACATATTCATAATCATTGCTTTTACCGGTTCTTTGTGACAACTTTTAGGTGCTTTATCGGCAGCGCCACCGACCTTGAATGCGTCACCACCGCATCAAAAACATGACTGCGTGATGAAAACATGAAAAATAGCACATAAACATAGCCTAACTGTTTAGAAAGAAAACACAGAACGAATAGCCTAATGCGCACGTCCATCTCGCGAATGGACAGTCTTCTTCATGCCATATTCACCCATTAGCCGCTTCTAACATTCGTGGTATTCATATACGCACTTTCATGAGGCTCCTTCTCCACTGGCCAGCACGAGCACAGAGGCCGAAATCATACCTCACGGCACTCCTGTAAAAAATAAATCGCTACAAATATATCAGACGCTGCCATATAGTTTTTATTAACAGGCTTGGACACCACACGCGGCTATTGACTGACCACGAACAGGTAATTTAGCCTACTTGCATTTTTCATTTGTTAATGTCTCGCGGTCTTGCTGTGTAGCTATTTTTTTTTTTTTACAATTAAATCTAAAAGTCTGTTATAACTTGTAACGCAAGCCTTACTGAACATGTACCGAGTAAAATATTACTGAAAATTGATTAGTAATGCCTTACACTACTGCGTTACAGCAAAAAGTAATATGTTACTGTAATGCATTACTTTTGTAACGCATTACTCCCAACACTGGACATCAATAATCAGCCTGTGAATCTCAACCGTGGTGACAATAATAATCCTTGTTGCCACCAATCACAATTCATTAATGGCTCCCATCATGCATTGCGGTATGAATAAATTATGATCTGAATTGTCTATGTAATTTACTTTTCCTAATTGAATATTCTGCTCGTCACCATTGTTGAGAAGATGCATTGACTGAATCTTGATATCTGTGTGTGCCTAAAAGAAAGATTTTTTTTTTTTTAAGAAATCCTTTATATTATATCTCAAATTCTGGATATTTATGCAGAATCTCAGTTATGCTATAATCAACAGCATAAATCACAAACAATTAGTTCAAATGATGAATGTCATAATATTACCAACACCATTAGATCTTTTTTTTTTTCTTTGTTCATCTGGCAGGTATAACTCAGATACAACAGCCGAACAAAATCTAAAGTTAATAATATAAGGGTCAAGAGCCCAACTAAAGCAACAACTCATCGCCATAACGGTGACCTGAAATTCCGGTTTTCTCCTTCAGTGATTCTGCTTTAGGTTTCTTCAATAATGCTCAATCATCATTCAATTAATCACTTAATTATCTCATTAACTTTAACACTCTTGAGTGTGGACTCATATACACTCCCAGGTGTGTTCATTTAACACTGAGTTTTTGCTGTGTACAAAGAGCCGTAGTTAACTGACAAGCTGAGCCATATCGCATTAAATATCGTTGGCGATATGTCCTCGATTTTAACGCGATTTGGCTCAGCTGGTCAGTTAACTACGGCTCTTTGTAGTAAATGCCGCTCCATCTGAAAGCAGGTGAAGGTGATTTACTACTAATCAAGGAACCGGCTTTACTGATTAGATGCGCATAACAACATCGTGCGATTAATCGTGCAGCCCTACTATAGTGGAACTATTTTTTCAGATACCTCACAACCGCGTATAAACTTCCGCTTGATATTTGAGTCTGAAGCGTTAGCACACTCCCGACCACTTGATGGCGACAACCACTTTGCCGCTGTTGCTCTGCTCACGCTAGCCTTCTGAGAGACGGAGAAACCGAGCGAAAAGACTACAACCAAATGTAAACAGACCTCTTTCGGTCTCCGGTAGCGCAGTAATATCAACGAGCACTGAGTCCTTCAACAGACATCAATGGAATTTTAAAAAATGGCAAATAAAACACGACAGAAACTGTATTTCGCTACGCTACTTGTTTTGGATCATCAACGAACACCACTAATCACTCGATGAGTTGCACAGTTTGGAGAGCTAATGTTAAGTGTTGTTTTAAGGAAATGTTTCAGTTTGCTCGTAGACAGCCACTCTGAAGCACCCAGAGGCGATCCTAAAATAGTCAAAAAGTCGAGACAGGACCCATTGTCAAAATTTCTAAGTCCACCACTCTAGTTCATCCAAAACAAACTAGAAAATAGACTCAAAGTGTTAAATACCGGAATTATCCTTTAATTATGTTATTTAATTGAAAATGAAGGACATGTCAAGATTTTGAGCACATGAGGAGCAGCAGCTCTGTGGCTAAACTTTTTTGTAAGCTTATTTAGGCCTTGTCCACACCAGTGGCGGCTGCTGGTCTTTCAAAGAGGGGAAGCTCATTTTTTTTAACTCGACTGTCAAGTGTGGGGATGGTGAAAAGAGCGAGGACTCAGGTGCAGAGTTGATAGGCTTTATTAATAAAATAAAATAGAAAATACAAACAAAAACTACGAACCAGCACAGGACTGCAAGCACAAGGAGGGAGCAAACAAGGCAGGTAACAAGGGAGGACAGGTGGGGCAAAATAACTGATAATCAGGAAACAAGATGGGAGTCACACAATGGACAGGAGAGCACATGGCCAGAAAAACAAATTACAAGCAATGTGCTCACAAAACATGAAGAACACTCATAAGCCACGTGTTCACACAGAACATGACAACATGAAAGCACAAAGCTAGTGTAAAACACAAGCTGTGTGCTACACAGCACAAGACAAAACATGACATGAATCACGCGGCCGATGTAAACACGAACCACACGCTACACAAAACACAACACGCGTGGACAGAGCAAACACAAAACCGCACGCTCACACAAGACAGAACGTTATGCACGAACGAGTGGAAGCTCATCCTGTGCGCTCACAACAGAAAACAAACACAAGGAGCATGAATGTCCGAATCCTGACACAAAACCGAAACCAAACTAGACATATGTGCCGTGATTTAAACACCACCACGCCCCGCACATGTAACAAGGCACCTGACATCAACGGAGGAAATGTGGGAATTAGGTTAAACTGTGAAATGTATGATGAAAATTGCAAATACCAAGTAATATGTTAGGCTACAGCAGTTTGTCTTTCGAGTACACTTTTAAAATCCGTGATGGGACTGAGCTCGAAATCTCGAATAGCTTCCAAACTTTTTATTGTACGAAATCGCTGTCAATCAAAAGGAGATGTAGTCCTCCAATCATCACGCAGACGCCCGGACTCCAGGCCCGCCCACTTCTCTATTCACCCCAGAGACGCTGAGCGTCCGTTGGCGGGACATAATCGCAGCATTTATCCAATGACCGTCTAGTTTCGAAGCACTAAAAAAAACTGTTCAAAGCAGCCCCATTGAAGTCAATGGACGCCCGGCTTCAACAGGGAAATGCACTGTGACGCTACTATACGGGAATGTATGAGAAGGAAATCGAGTCAGCCGACCTGCTATATAAAGCTGATTCCGAACGAACTTGTCTTCGAGATGAACGTGTTCTAACGCATTTTTAGTCAATAAAATGTTAACACAATAGTACAAATTTTACCATTAATTTTTTGACATTATAGGGGAAGCTGAGCTTCCCTTGCAGTCTTAAAGAAATCGCCACTGGTCCACACGGACACGGGTATTTTTATAACCGGAGTTTTTCCTCCAGCGTTTTAAATAAAAATCCCGTCCACACATGCTCGGTCTCCGTCTACATGAAAACGCAAAAACACGCTAAAAAAAACACGCAGCACGGTCAAGAGCATGCCACGCCAGCAGGCGGCGATATAACCCTAACCGTAAAGCCACGTTGGCCAATCAGAAGCCTAACAAAAAGTTATTACCGGTTCCGGTAGGCGCAAATCTGACGTCAAACCAGAGAATGTCTAATAAGGGGAGAATTGGCACTGTCTGGTTACTTCTGGTTTCTGGACTGGCTGCAGTAACACGTCTCTGTTCATGCGGGGGCGCTCGTGGGCGAGTGCAGAATGAATGGGAGTCTATGGGGTTTCACCCCCAGAAATCCACTTTTCTCAAGATGTAATTTTTTGTCAAGTAATTTGAAAGTTGCATTCAAAAGGGAGGGCAAAGATAATACACTTTGCTGAAAATTGCATTTGTAGCCTCCTCAGACCTGGTTGTCCACATACGTGGACATCACAAAGTCCAGGGTTCAGAAAGTAAAAGTCCTGCCATTGACTTTTCGGGGCTGGCAAGTTTCAATCCCTTAGAAGCCTATGGAGGAGTGACCCAGCTCTCAGATTTAATCACAACTATCTTCATTTGTGTTCCGAAGATGAACGAAGGTCTTACGGGGTTGGTACAGCATGAGGGTGAGTAATTAATGACTTAATTTTCATTTTTGGGTGAACTATCCCTTTAACAAGAAGAATCACTGAAGGAGAAAATCTATATTTGTTTATCATCTATATTTGTCTATCAGTGTTTTCTTTAGTTGGGCAGATGACCTTTGAATTGTTTTACTTAAGATTTTGTTTGGCTGTTGTAATTCAATTTTAACAGTCAGATCAACAAAGAGAAAAGGTGATCAGATGTTGTCGGTTACGTTTTGACATAATCATCATTTGACCTGAATCCCTGAACTCATTTAAAGTCTAATCTTTGACTTTAGTGTATAATGACCATAACAGCATCACAGTGATTCTATAGCATTAGATCCACATTTTTCAATATAAATCAAATGATATCTTAAAAGTTGTTCTGATAGATAAATAAATAAAAAATCTTTATTTTAGGCACACACAGACATCAAGATTCAGTGTATGAATCTCAACAATGTTGACAAACAGAATATTCCATTAGGAAAAGGAAATTACTAAGACAATTCAGATCATAATTTATTCATACCGCAATGCATGATGGGAGCCATGAATGAGTTTTGATTGGTGGCACCCAGAATGCACTGCAACATGCTATATAATTGTCACCATTGTTAAGAATCACATGCTGATTCTTGATGTCTGTGTGTCCAAATAAAATGTTTTATTTATTAAGTTAAAAATTTATTAACTTTTAAGAAATATTTTGGATAATATTTAAATTACTGAAAATATTAACGTATATACCCGAATATAAGACAAGGTTTTTGTACTAAAAATAGGCTGAAAAATGAGGGGTCGTCTTATATTCGCGATATAGACAAAATCACGGGGGAAAAGGGAGAAAGCAGGGAGAAACAGTAGAGGGCGCCAGCACAAGCTCAAGGTAGTGTTGGGCAGGACCCGCGGTGTGCTTCAGAAGAAGAGAAATACCGGTATGCTCGTTTTGGATGCATCCCGCGGACACTTGACGGAGCCCGTCAAAACTCGGTTGCGGGAAATGAACGACGATCTAATGATCATACCAGGGGGCGATGACAAGCCAGCTACAGGTATTTGATGTAGTCGTCAACAAGCCATTCAAGGATAATCTGCGCAAGACGTACACTGAGTGGCTCCTGTCAGGCGTTCACTCACTGACGCGCCTACTGGAAACCCAAGGTCTCGCTCTCTCTCTCTCTCTGTGTCGTGCGCTTGCTACACGGTTTGGTTTGGAGCACATACAGTAGGCTAAGTTCTGTCTCGCATGTTCGGCTCTAGTCGAGATTCCAGGAGATTTTAAAGGGTACATATCATGCTTTTAAATCTTTCCTTTTTACATATAAATCATACATTTGTGGTCTATATAAAGCAGAACTGCAATGCTTGGGTCTGAATTCCTCATTATTATAGCTCCACAGGCCCCTTTTCTACCGCTTTTCTGATGTGCGTCTGAGATCAACTCGTTTTGGTGCGGTCTCTTTAAATCCAACTCGCAGAGGTGACACTCAGTTCAACTCCACCCCGTTCGGCCATTATTGTAGTTTGATAGCAGAGATACGATTATCTAGCGGAACAGAAACTTTTTATTCACACGTTATTAACAAAATGTCAACAATGGAAGACTTGTCCATCAAGCCTTACATGTTCGAGCCAGAGTCGGAGCGAGATGAAAATAAAGACGACGAACCTGCAGAACAACGTCTTCATATGGATGTATCGCAATGGTGTGTTACTGTATTTACAGTAAGTTCTCCATCCATGCCCACTACTACAATACTGCATGATTTACAACGACTATTTAATACTCACAAAAACAAAATATAAGTTATATTATAAACAATTAAAGAAAAGTCGATTATTTCTCTTGTTAAAACAAGCACACTAACAAGACAACTGCTAAACCATGACCACCGTTTGTTTTAAGAAAGTAGTACTTTATTTTTATTAACGTTATTTACAGCTTACTGAAGTGCTTAAGCTCGTCGTCTCCAAAGATAGAAGGAACTGACCCCTCAATCAGACGAAGTCTATCGGCAAATCCTTCTTTATACTGGCGGAGGTTGCTGAAGTAACGTTAGTTATCCTTGTGCTTCGCGCACACAAACATGACTTTACCCACAGATGTGGGGACATTTCCGTGAAAAATAAAACTCAAACAGGCACTTCGAAGAGGTTCTGATGCTGGGAGACGGTGTAATGAAGCGTGTGGGTTACTACATCCAACAACCGAACATTTTGACGTACCCTCTCGTAACTTCTGCATCCTTGAACTTGGACTACAAAATTGCAGCGAGAAATAATAATGGCGGATTGCTCAAAGTGTTTGCCCGGAAGTCGATGTCCTTATTTGGCAGTTCCGCTGCAAATACTGTGACGTAATAGTTAACAAAACGTCATAGATTACAGAAAAATCTAAACCGGTTGAAAAATGTGACCAAAACAGAATCTAAAGATATCAACGAAGTTCCTGAAGAGACTAATTTCAACTTTTCTGTACTTATAAACACTCCAAATATACAACAAAAGGCATTTAAGGGCTAAAAAAGTAGATTTAGCATGATATGTCCCCTTTAACTAATTTGCGGGCATCAGGGAGCCGCTATCAATATGCGGGATTTTATAGGTTATTAATAGAACTGATTCGCACAGTGAACTGAATTGAAAACAAAAAAACAGCGTCGGACAGGGGGCTTAAAATCCGGACTGTCTGGCCAAAATCTGGACGTATGGCCACCCTAACCACAATTACATACATATAGGCCTACATAATTATTGCTTTTGTGAAAAGGACGGTTATTCATTTTTGTCACTCATTCATTAATTTCTCTCTTCAACTCATTAACAGAGTGCACTTTATTTTGTGACAAATTAATCCAAATATTTAATGAATGATGTTACAATGTTTTTTTCCAATGAATTATCACTAGAATTTATAAATAAAATAATTTTCTGTTGCAAACCAGATTTTTCCCCCAAAAATAAGTCTGGAAAATGGGGGGTCGTCTTATATTCAGGGTCGTCTTATATTCGGGTATATACGGTATATTGTGTATATATCCACTTTCAAAGCTCATCCGCTTTCCTTGTTGTTCATCTGGCTGTTATAACTCAGGTACAGCAGTCAAAAAAAAACTAACATTAATAGATTAACGGTCAAGACTCCAACTAAAGCAAACACGGATCACCATAATGGTGACTTAAAATGTGACTCTACTTCAGTGATTCTGCTTGTTAACATCAGGTGTCTTCAATAATGGCCAATCATCACTCAATTATTCACCTAATTATCTCATTAACTTTAACACTCTTGAGTCTGGATCCAAATAAACTCCCAGGAAAGTTCATTTAACACTGGAGTTTTTGCTGTGGGTGGAATAAAAATATGGCAGGACTTTTACTTTCTGACCCCTGGACTTTCCACCTCTGTTTAAAACAAGAAAAGATACTTTAAATGTGAAATTGAAACAGCCAGTAGGTGGCAGCAAGTCACTGTAAATGAGTGAATCATTCAGATTCAACCGATTCATTCAAACAGCTGATTTCATTCAAGGAAAGAAGCATTTAAATATCTTAATCTATCCTAGTCAACTGATTTGTTCAAAAAGCTGATTCACTCCGTAAGGAAACATTTTTAAACAATGTTTTGAACTATTTTCGTTGGCGAAATAGAGCAAAAACAGGCAATATGGTGTCTAAAATGTAAGTCACTTAATATTAACTTCTTGTTTATTAAACTTGTATAAAATGAATATAACATTTGTTATCATGCTGACATTTGGAGAAAAACTGCAATAAAGTGATATGTATTACTAAATGATATAAATAAAGACTAGCCTAAATAATGCAGTGAAAGCGTGCACTCTCAATGCGCACCCGCACTACTAGTCTAATCTACAAGACTACATCACGTAGAGTAGGCCTATGCTTGCACTCTCTGGGTGTGTGTGAGGGATAGGCTGTATTCAATAATGTCAAATCGCACACCGTTAAAACAACAATTACGATATTATCGCAGACGATATATATCGCACACCCCTAGCAACTATCATATCAACGTCAGATTGTATCATGATGACATGTCCTGATTTACACCCCTAAATTTGGCTGTTTGTCTCACACGACACATGGAAACACTTTCCAACATTGACCCAAAAGGTGTAAATATATGTAAATAATTGGCCAAATACAGCATCCTTGAACATTGACATTAACTGTGCCAAAATCTGAAGATATACTGTAAATAGGGCTGGACGATATGGACACTATTTTTTGGGCTGAATGGCGATAGACGATATATATCTCACAGTGGCAGGCAGTGCATTTCACACCTAGGCCTTCACTGGTGTCGTACCTGAATTAATCCACCTCTTAATACGCTTTTAATAGCACACAGACTCTTTATAATTGTTGTGAAATTGCTGTTTTATTTTGCACCGGCAGTTATAGTGTTAATGCGGTGAGTTTGGAAAAGAGTTCACGTTGTTTTATGTTCAGATTAAAAAGCTCAGAAACGGAGCCTCTCTTGTCTGTCGTTCTTGAGACGTTACAAAAGTATGAATGTTTGAAAAAAAAAAAAGTTTCTATCATAAATTTACAAGAAAAATTAAGAAGAAAATTATATTCAGCATGGAAAAAACAGGGACAAAAATAAGCATTATACTCATCAAAACTACTGATTATTTTTTACACAAAATACTAGAGGTGTGAACCTATACTGGTCTCACGGTTCGGTTCGATTACGATTATCATGTCATCGATTCGATTATCGCGATGCATTGCGATGCACCGCATCCTTAATTTTCAATTTTACTTCAAAAGTGATGTATGCGTGCTCGCGCGCGTGCGTGAGTGTTCGCCTGTTCAGGAAGTCCCAGTGACAACAACAGAGACATTCCAGTTTAAGTTTCATGGGACTAAAGCCTGTTTATGCCATTAAGAAAATGAAATTCTTTCAAAATAATTTTGTTTTAAAGAAATGTTCATTAAAAGCAGTGCTCATTCATCAGTGTATGTTACCCTGGAGATGCGCGCATCAACCGTCACCGAGTCCGCTGTTGAAGACGATCATCCATAATCACGCAACACAGAATAAGTGTAATTTGACCATCGGGTGCGGAAGGGTTGCCATCTCGTCCCCTTGGAATTATAAGGTTCTATCTGACATTTTTGTCAAAATTGAGTTATTCACATATTCTTATTCTGTGACAACTTATTTACATTATGTGATGTGTTTTTTTAAGTTATGTACAATTTTGGACTTTTATTGAAAAAACAAAAAAGTTCTATCTAAAAAATCGCACTCTAACTTGGCTCTATAAGGTTCTATCTGCATGAGCCAATCAGCACTTCGAATGCACAGAAGAGGAATAATAAGAATCAACTTTATATGTCATGTCGCCGGCTTTTTCCTTGAAGACAAGAAGAAACCCCATAAAGGCATAATTCTATACATTTACAGTAAATTAAATATTCACTAAATTGTGTAGTGTTATGAAGTGGCTTAACGTTATATTTGGCCGTTTTCTTTATAGTGTATTGGTTATTATTATTAATTATTAATGAGGTTATTAGTAATAACTATTATTATTATTATAATTATTATCTGAATTATACAAGTATGCAGTGAGTAAATTGAATATTAAAAAAAAACATTTAACATGCAACTGTGTGTGTGTGTGTGTGTGTGTGTGTGTGTGTGTGTGTGTGTGTGTGTGTGCAATTGTGTGAAAGTGTGTGCGTGCGTGCGCGAGTGTGTGTGTGTGTGTGGGGGGGGTGCGTGTGTGTGTGCGTGTGTGTGTGCGAGTGTGTGTGTGTGTGCGTGCGCGCGCGTGTGTGTGTGTTTGTGTGCTCAAGTGTGTGAAAGCGTGTGCGTGCGTGTGTGTGTGTGCGAGTGTGCGTGTGTGTGTGCGCGCGCACGCGTGTGTGTGTGTGCGCAAGTGTGTGAAAGTGTGTGCGTGCGTGCGCGAAAGTGTGTGTGTGGGTGCGTGCGTGCGTGTGTGTGTGAGTGTGTGTGTGTGTGTGTGTGTGTGTGCGAGTGTGTGTGTGTGTGCTGTGCGCGCGAGTGTGTATGTGTGAGAATGTGTGTATGTGTGTGTGTGTAGGTGAAAGTGTGTGACGGTGTGTGTGAGTGAGGGAGAGAGAGTATGTATGATAAAAATGTGTGTTTTTTGTGATCATATAGTCAGTGAATAATTTTTTTAATGATTATTAAACTTTATGAATTAATTTGCTGAAGCATGTCGATTTTCTTGTAGTTTTTGAAGTCTTAAAATGTCTTACTTTTTACAATATTAAGCCTTGAAGGTCAAATAGTAAACAATTTAATTGATGGGGTCTTAATTACAACAATAAAGTTAGCATGTTATTTCAGCCATACTGATGTCTAGAGAGGTGGCCCACTTTAGGTGGAATAAAGTGTTACGACAGTCTAGGGGTCAGCCGTAACAGGAAAAAGGAAGAGAGTCACACTACCAGAGAGATAACATAAGAAGAGTTTATTTACCATGAAGGGTTTAGCGTCAGGGGTAGACAAGGCCAAAATAACAAACAAAACAATCTTCTTTTTAGAGACTAAATAACCTCAAACAAAAGAAAGAAAACAAAAATACAGTTTCACTTACCTAACTCCCTTAAACATAAACAAGGGGAAAAAGAGATACAAATAAATTGGCGTCAAACCCCCTACATCCCTTAGTCTGGTAAAAAAAGTATATATACAAAAATATTTACAGTATTCAACAAAATCTCAGGTCGACAAGTTATAATCAGATTCCAAGGCGTAGTCAATCAGGCAATAGTCAGATAAAGGAGATATCAGAAGTAGGATACACTAAACAAACACTCACTCAAAGTTTCACTAAACACTAACAATCTCTCTGGCAACAAACAAAGATCACAAGGAGAAGCACAATCAAATAGAGACTACCAACGCGAAGTACAAAGGCATAAAGCACAAAGTCAACGAGGCTCAAAAGGGCATCCATTGAGTGTTTGGGGCGGGTCCTTATATCCGGGTCAGGTGTATAGCAGGACCAATCACAGTCTTCCACAGGTTAACAGGGTTAACACCCATCTGAAATACAAACATGTCCACACAGAGAGATACAAAGAGAGAGATAGAGAGACAGAGAGAGAATATACTCAAGGACAGTTGATATGAACACAAAATATCTCAGGGTCCTAACACCCCCACCCATAAAATAAAACATATAATGTTTTACTGGTTGACACGGGACAGTGAGTCAGCAATAACATTTTCGATACCTTTTTTATGACATATTTTCATATTGTAGCTTTGACAAATCAGAGACCATCGCATTAAACGATGATTGCTATTAGACATTTGTTGGAGAAAAGTAAGAGGATTATGATCAGTAAAAATGGTAACAGGCGATACACTCGAACCAATATACACTTCAAAGTGTTGCAAGGCGAGGATTAATGCGAGTGCCTCTTTCTCTATAGTACTGTAGTTCATTTGATGTTTGAGAAACTTTTTCGAAAAGAAACTGATCGGATGATTCAAACCATCTTCACCGGCCTGTAATAAAACCGCACCGACACCAGTACCACTAGCATCAACTTCTATCAGGAACGGTTTTTGAAAATGGGGTGCAACAAGTACAGGAGCACTACAGAGCAGAGTTTTTAGAGCTTCAAAAGAAGATTGACAGTCAGAAGTCCACTTAAAAGAGACTGCTTTACGCAGTAATTCCGTAAGAGGACTGGCTACAGAAGAGAAATTCTTACAAAAACAGCGATAATACCCTGTCATTCCGAGAAATCGACGGAGATCTCTTCTATTCTTTGGGATCGGAAAATCAAGGACAGCTTGAATTTTTGAATTCAAAGGGCAATCTGACCACTACCGACCTCCTTACCCAAGTATGTGACTGTAGCACAACCGAATTCGCATTTTGCTAGATTCAAGGTAAGATTAGCATCTCTAAGACGTGTGAAGACTTCCTCTAAGGTTTTAAGATGTTCCTCCCAAGTATTAGCATAACACACAACATCATCTAAATAAGCTTCACAATTAGCTAAGTTGGACAAAACAATAGACATTAACCGCTGAAAGGTAGCTCCAGCATTTCGAAGGCCAAAAGGCATGACCTGGTACTGTAGGAATACTTCAGGGGTGGCGAAGGCAGAGATTTCGGACGCTTGCTCTGTGAGCGGGACCTGCCAATATCCCTTTAGCAGGTCGAGTTTCGTCATAAATTTGGCATTACCCATACGATCGACACAATCTTCCATGCGCGGAAGTGGAAAGGAGTCAG
Organism: Chrosomus eos; assembly: GCA_036326025.1. NCBI lineage: Eukaryota > Metazoa > Chordata > Actinopteri > Cypriniformes > Leuciscidae > Chrosomus > Chrosomus eos. Next base: position 6,152,394 of record CM070821.1, read on the forward strand.
CCTTAGTTAACGCATTAACTTTTCTGTAATCTGTACAGAACCTTGAAGTACCGTCCGGCTTAGGGACGAGAAGACATGGTGAACACCATGGACTAGAACTCGGGACTGCCAAGTTGTGTTCAAGTAAATACTGAGTTTCATGCCTCATCAATTCTTTAAGTGGATTTACCCGATAAGCACGTTGTTTAACGGGTGCATGTGAACCAACATCAATGTTGTGTTTCAGCACGTGTGTAGTTGTAGGCGAGTCACTGAACAAAGTCGGATACCTCTTTACCAAATTTACGATGTCAGCCTGAGCAGACATAGACAAGTGTGACAATTTTTCTGTAAAGTTTAACAGAGTTTCTGAATTGGGCAACCGAGCAGTTGAGAATACGGCACTATTCATCTTCAAACCATCAATTTCTGGTGAATATTCTGAGGGTGATACATTAACTGGGGCGACAGTGACAACAGGAATCTTAGTCTCAGAGTTAGAGCGCGTCACATATTCCTTCAGCATATTGATATGACAGACGCGTGACTTTTTCTTACGATTTGGGGTGTCAACAACATAATCCGTAACACTCAGTTTCTCTTTAATATCATAGGGTCCAGTAAATCTAGCCTTAAGCGCTGAACCAGGCACAGGAAGTAAAACTAGAACTTTATCTCCAATTTGGAATGAGGGCTGTACAGCTTTTTGATCGTAACGACTTTTCATTTGGTCTTGGGCAGAATCAAGAGAGCGTTTTGCCAGCTTCCACACTTTATGAAGTCGCTCACGAAATGAGCTAATGTAATCTAGGACGTTCGTTGTGGGAGACGGACGATCGGAAGAAAGGATCTGCTCCTGCAAAATCTTTAAGGGCCCACGCACCGTGTGCCCAAAGATCAACTCAGAAGGACTGAATCCGAGAGAAGCTTGAGTCGTGGTACGAATCGCGAATAACAATAGTGGGATTTCCTCATCCCATTCTTTCTGTTGTTCAACGCAGAAAGTTCGGAGCATGGATTTGAGAGTTTGATGAAATCGTTCGATGGCACCTTGTGATTGAGGGTGATAAGCGCTAGATACCTGATGTTTGATGTTTAATTTTTTTATTACTTTGGTGAACACTCTAGACATAAAATTTGTTCCTTGATCGGACTGAATGTATTTTGGTACTCCAAAAGTGGTGAAGAATTTAACGATTGCTTTGACAACAGCATGAGCTTTAAGAGAGCGTAGTGGTATCGCTTCAGGATACCTGGTTGACGTACACATTAATGTCAACAAGTAGGAATTTCCAGATTTTGTTTTGGGTAGTGGCCCAACGCAATCAATCAAAATACGCTCGAATGGTTCGCCAAGCACGGGTATCGGCCTCAATGGAGCTGGCGGAATGACTTGATAAGTTTTACCGGATATTTGACACGCATGACAAGATTTACAGAATTTAGAAACGTCAGATTTCATTGAAGGCCAAAAGAAATGTTTCAACAGATTATCATGTGTTTTTCGAACGCCTACATGACCAGAGAGTTCATGGTCATGTGCCACACTCAACACTTGTTCCCTGTAGGGTTTTGTAACGACAACTTGAACAACAGTGCCCCAGTCATCCTTGAAATGACTTGGAGACCACTTACGCATGAGAACGCCGTCTTCAAAGAAGTAGGCCACTGGATACTCTGGCAAAACGGTCGGCTCGACAATAGCTGCAACACAGTGACACAGAGTTTGATCGGCACGCTGTGCCTCAATTAACATGGTTTTTCCAAATGGCAATTCAACATTGGGAAGTGCACACATTTTTAACTCAACTGCTTCAACTTTTTCCTCTGTCTCACCAGAATTATCAGCACACAGAAAGGTTTTAGACAGATCCACAGTTTCTTTTAATTTATGAGCTTGAGCTCGAGTCACTACACACGTACTGAACACATCAGGAAATTCTTTCTGCAATGCATCTTCATTGTGTGCATCAGGAACGTCTATCACTTCAGGCAAACAGAAAACTTTGTCACCTGCCAGATCATTTCCAAGAATGAGTGATACACCTTTAACAGGTAATTCAGCCCGAACTGCCAGTTTAACGTTCCCTGAAATAATTCCAGAACGTAAATAGACATGGTGCAAAGGAACTTTAACTACAGTGAGGTCAATACCTTGCACTAACACACTGGAACCACAGCTTGACTGTTCAGAAAATGGCAAACACACTCTCTAAAATGAAGGATTGCGCGGCGCCAGTATCCCGGAGCATGCAAACGCGTTTTGTTTCCGAGTCTGCTTCATTAAACGACACAACACCATCAAAAATGAACGGCTTAAAAGCAGATTCAGCGGCTGTATCCAGAGATACTGGCTCTGGGGGAAAAAAAGGTCTCTCAACTAACGCAACACTTTTGGAAGCGCTCACCTTTTTATCAGCTTTACGTTTCAGAACGGGACAGGTGGCAATGAGATGCCCCACCTCATGACAGTAAAAACATTCACGGTTTTCACTAGCGTCTGCCCTCAAAACATTCTTAAGCCAAGTTCACACTACATGATTTTAAGCCCGATTTGCAAATCGTTGAGCTCGCCGACAGGTCAGGGTGTTATCGCGTGCAAATCGCGGGGGATTAGCGGACGATGAACGCTCGCCAATCTGTTAGTATGAAAGAGCCAACAACGCATCAAAGACGCTCGCAGACGCCTCGCAGACGCGTCGCCGAGCCCAGAAAAATATCTAGCGTGCTAGATATCCAGAGCTGTCGCGCGACTCAATCTCAGTGATGTCATGAGCTAGAGCCAATCAGAACAAGGCATGGGTTGAGGTCACCGCAAATACCATGGTAAATACCGGTAAATACGCGAAATGCGCGATTTTCAAACAAACACGACCAAGACGAGTTTACAGAAAGATGAGCAACATGTCGTCAAGAAAGCAATGGACTCAACAGCAAATTTTAGGAGCAAAGTTTAATCGAACTGTGGCAGGAGCATGCATGCCTTTATGATGTTGGACATGAGATGTGAGAAAGAGAAAAGGTGGATGGAAATTACAAACGCCCTCAAACACCCAGGTAAGCAAAATGTTATAGGTTGAAATGTACATTAAATCTTACTGTAATTCTGTTTATTGTCATTCCCGGTTCGTTTTATCACGTGATTTTTCGTGACAAAACGTGGTTTGTAGAATCGTTGGGTGACAGAGTTGTTGTCAACTCCTGTAGTGCGTTACCTCCTGTTGTGGATCAATCACGTTGTGTCGTGTGGTGTGAACAGCTCAACAACTTGAACACTCCTGATTTCACAGAGAGCAAGTCATGTAGTGTGAACTGCACAGTTCAGCCCAACGTTTTAAAATCATGTAGTGTGAACAAGGCTTAAGGTACAACTGAGGCATCCTTAGAACTGCGAACTCGATCAGGAAAATTACGTTTTGTGGGTGAAAACACTACTCTGTGCGTAAGTACAAACTCATCTGAGAAAACTGCAGCAGCAGAAAGAGAAGACACTTTCTGCTCATTTAAGTAAACCACGATTTTCTCTGGTAAACAATTCTTGAACTCCTCCAACAGTATTAACTCTTTAAGCTGCTCAAACGTGACTATTTTGTTTGCTGTGCACCACTTCTCAAACAAATTTGCTTTGTCTCTTGCGAATTCAACATACGTTTGACTAGGGGTTTTCACATAATTACGGAACTTTTGTCGATATGCTTCGGGAACTAATTCATAAGCACGTAAAACGGCATTTTTCATTACTTCATAGTCTAAGCTCTGTTCAAGCGTTAACGCTGAACAGACTTCTTGGGCTTTACCCACGAGTTTACATTGTAACAACAGTGGCCAAACATTTCGCGGCCATTTTAATGTGCTGGCGATTCGCTCAAACACAGTGAAATAAGTGTCAACCTCTGTCTCTCGAAATAGTGGGACAAGTGAAATTTGACGACTAATATCGAATTCACAATGACTTACTTGTAGGTTGCGTCGAGGTGCAGGAATAGGACTCGGAGTGGAAGCAATGATGGGTGACGGCACAGTCACGCTCACACCAGGCGCATCAACAGCTGAAGGGTGAACAGATGACTTAGTTTTGAGCTCCAGCTCCTTGAGCTTGATATCTCGCTTAGTTTCAAGCTCAACTGTGCGTACATGCAACAGCTGGCTCTCATAACGCTGTCTGCCCAGCTCCACCTCTAACTCTTTCAATCTGATCGCCAGTAAAGGATCTCGCGGAGAAGGAAGATCGACGGGATCTATGCTGACCAGCTCCTCAGATTTGGGTTTCTCACCCTCACCTGCGGAAAGCGGTAACTGAAATGCAACACCCGCCGACTCACTCTCCTCTGGCAAAACTTCAAGCTCCACCAAGCATTTATGAATCACCTCCTTGATCTCCCGTTTCACTGCACCACGAGGAACTGTAATTTGATAAAAATCCGCAATCGTGAACAGATCATCTTTGCGGCAAATTTCTAACTGTTCAGACGTAGGGTGAATAGCAAACTTATCTAATTCAAATTTCGAAGACATTCTGAATTCCCTCCCCCTTAAAGTGAAAACCACTAGCCAAGCAACAAAGTACAAAGCAAATTTCATGGGTTTTTATTTCTTTTAACTCTTACACGCAACGACAAAATTCCAATTGGTTTTTGCAATTAAATTATTTTGAAGACGAGCCCCCAATTTCTGTTACGACAGTCTAGGGGTCAGCCGTAACAGGAAAAAGGAAGAGAGTCACACTACCAGAGAGATAACATAAGAAGAGTTTATTTACCATGAAGGGTTTAGCGTCAGGGGTAGACAAGGCCAAAATAACAAACAAAACAATCTTCTTTTTAGAGACTAAATAACCTCAAACAAAAGAAAGAAAACAAAAATACAGTTTCACTTACCTAACTCCCTTAAACATAAACAAGGGGAAAAAGAGATACAAATAAATTGGCGTCAAACCCCCTACATCCCTTAGTCTGGTAAAAAAAGTATATATACAAAAATATTTACAGTATTCAACAAAATCTCAGGTCGACAAGTTATAATCAGATTCCAAGGCGTAGTCAATCAGGCAATAGTCAGATAAAGGAGATATCAGAAGTAGGATACACTAAACAAACACTCACTCAAAGTTTCACTAAACACTAACAATCTCTCTGGCACGACACTCTTAATTAAACAACGACGAAACAAACAAAGATCACAAGGAGAAGCACAATCAAATAGAGACTACCAACGTGAAGTACAAAGGCATAAAGCACAAAGTCAACGAGGCTCAAAAGGGCATCCATTGAGTGTTTGGGGCGGTCCTTATATCCGGGTCAGGTGTATAGCAGGACCAATCACAGTCTTCCACAGGTTAACAGGGTTAACACCCATCTGAAATACAAACATGTCCACACAGAGAGATACAAAGAGAGAGATAGAGAGACAGAGAGAGAATATACTCAAGGACAGTTGATATGAACACAAAATATCTAAGGGTCCTAACAAAAGTCCTGCTTAGATGTATTACAGTGGCTGCTTTCTGTCTAAACAAAAGAAAGATTAAAGTAACAATTTCTGCAATAATGTGTTTAATTACCCACCAAATTGGTAACGAAAATTAAGATTCTGCACTTGACAAAATATTTAGACCTATACCTTGCTTAATTTGATATGTCCTAAATGCATGGAAGTAGGCTTGGGCGGTAATACGGTAATATCGTATACCGTGGGATCTAAAAATAGCAACGGTATCAGTTTCAATATCGTCATACCGTCATAAAAATAATCCAATGCATTTATATAGGAGACAAGGATTAAATATTAAATATAATTTATTTAATGCCTAAAATGCTTATGTGTGGTTGTCATCACGTGAGAGTGTGGAGGAGAAAGAGTGGGGGAGAGAGTGGGAAAGATGGCAAGTTGCGCACCGAGTGACCTGGTCTCGAAGAAGAACACGACTTCTGCAGTTTGGCAGGGATGGGCATTTCAAGCAAAAATAATATTTGAAAATCGCCTGGAATTATTCGATTATTATTCGAAAATCGCGCCCCTCCACCACATGCACGCACACATGCATGTAGGCTAGACACCTATGCAGCGGAGCGGTGTGACGCTTACATATAGGCTAAGTAAAAAAAAAAAAAAACGTATTCGTTTCATATTTATGTTTAATAATATAATGTTATTTTTTTTATTTCATCTATGTTGATTATATGAAAAGGGAACTGCATGAGATAGCCTAAATATAGGATCATAAGATGCCAAATATCGGAAAACATTTGGAATGGGTCGACATGATTTTGAGCACTTATTATGTTTTGTTTTGTAGAAAGCCTTTCTTTAAAACGAATTTGCTTTTGTATAAATTGTATCTTCATTTTAATAAATTTTTCATCAACGAATTGCCTGGATTAATAAATAAGCAGCAAATATAGTAGACAATATAATCAGAACACGGATGCGCCAGCGCGTGAACTGGAGCATCTCATAAAAAAACTAAACTCAGCGTATAAGATACATGCCTTAAATATCTGAGAAGTACTGTATATATATAGACAGTAAGCTTGAAATGTCTACTTTTAAACAAAACAATTAAAAACTAAAATAAATGGGCTGCTCTCTGTAGGCTAATTCATATGATGTGTGCATTTCTCTCTATGCGCGTTCACTACTGTGAAGATGCGAGTCTGCATCGTCAACTTTATCTTTGCAGCCACTGACATAGATTTTTTTTTATTAATAAACAATTCAAATGTTTCATGCATAATAATTACTTTTGCCGGTTCTTTGTGGCAAGCTTTATGCGTGCTTTGAGATGCAGAATAGGCAATAAATTATGAAAACGCTCATTATGGTTTCGCATTCTCTCATATATATTTAAGTAATTTAATCAATATAAATATGTGATTAGACTAATGGCTTAAATGAACTACTTCTAGTCAACTAGAAAAAAAAAACTTTAGTCGTGCACGGGCAGCCCAGCCCTACTTATTTCATATATTTTCTAACCAGCATGTCACTGCGGCCATTCTGAGCGCGCGGCGCTGGGTGGACTGAGCGTGCGGCGGACTGAGCGTGCGACGCGTGATCTTCAGAAATGCGCTCTCTGCTCTGGAGGAAATATTACCACTCCGCTCATATTCTCTGGTGTGAGACAATGTGCATCTCTCCTGTTGTCTGAGAGTTGATTGACAGCTTTTAGATGCATTATTGGCATCACCACCCTCTGGTTGAACGTGTCACCACCGCATCAGAATGGAAAACATGGGGATTTTTATAGACAATAATCCAACAACCTATTCCATATTTTATAATAAAATCAAATAATTGAATATTCGAAAATCGTGACTCATCCCTGCACAAACCAACAGTTTGGTGATGCCGTCTGAGCCTTATGTCATCATTTTTAATTAGTCACGCGGTAATACCTTATACCACGGTAAAATAGGGAGGAGGTTTGACGGTATCAAAATTTGGATACCGCCCAAGCCTACATGGAAGTACTAAAAAATATGAAATAAATGTCATAGAAAGGATAAAATTTTACTTTCTAACACATGTTGAGACATTGTTACAACATTAATTTTATATATTTAATGTTTAAATAATGTTTTGGCAGATAGAACCTTATAATTCTAAGCGAAAAGTATTTTTTTAGAATTAGAAGGTTCTATCTGCATTTGACCCATTCTAAAAACCCCCATTTACAAATTTGAGAGGATTTTGATATTGTATATTTAGAATACATTTAGGGTCCTTGTTATTTTCATGTTTGAAAGAAACTTGTTCCCCATATACATTTTCCTAAATGTAATGCAAAAACTTTGAAGCTCAATATCTCAAAACTGCTCAGAACGCAGATAGAACCTTATAATTCCAAGGGGACGATCTGTCCCGGTTTGTCCCGATTCCCGGGACACTGAACGTCCCGGTTTTCGAAGGGCTACGTGAATGTTTGTTCAAACCGTGTAGCGCGTGCACGGAGAGAGCGAGACCTTGCGTGTGTGTGCGTGTGTGCCTCAAGAAGCGCATGTAACTTGCATGCTCATATGTAAGAATGTTTAATTACTCGCACTCGCGTCTCGTCTCCCTCTGCCAGCAGTGTTTGCTACCGCGACAAAGCACATACGCGTTAAATGACGTCAGAAAAGCGTCAGTACATTATAACCGGTTATGGTCTATTACTGAACCGAAACCGAATCGTCCTCGTCTGCATCGCGGTGCATCGAAGAAACGATTAATTTTGACACCCCTACAAAATACATCCTTATTTCTTTCCTCAAGAATACTTCGAGAATAAGTTGTAGCCTACAGGTTATCAGTGCGTTTCAGCAGTCAACATGAGTATTTTCTACAAAGGCTAATGCTAAAAGTTGTGTTTGTCCCGTCTTAGGCTATTTCTGGCATACATAAATAAAAATCTTTAGGGCTGAGAGTGTCTGCTCAACAGAAGCAGTGGACACAGGGACAGTCACCACAACACATGACGAAGTGGACAGCTGACCCATGCTCTCACACAGTTTTGAAGGATATCAATGAGATCAGCGGGACTTTTGCCTTACAGTTACAGTTAATTATGTTTATACCAGATCAAATAGAGTTCTGTAACTCTGCGTTAAGCTGGGTAAGGCTGAATAAAGGATTTGTTTCCGGTAGTTTTCTATTAAATCTACAGGGATATATTTTAGTTTATGTAGTTCGCTACAGATGCAGGTAGCTAGCTCTGACTACCAGTAATAGTACGCGCTCTGACCATCCAATCAAAGGATGTGAAAATGCAGATGTTATTGTATGCCTGCTAGATGGCCCCTGTGTAGTCAAATCAAAATCTGATTGGCTGATTAAATCTGACTGATTATCTGATTGGTTAATGCAAAGGGAGTAACAGAGTGAACAGTGAGACGTCTCTCGATATGCAAACAGATCCACTTCTGCCTGGTGGAGCCTCCATTCCCGGGGCCTCAGCCCCTGCCTCGACAGGATGTCTGCTACCTGGTTTTGGCACCCAGGGATGTTAGCTGCCTGTATGAAAGCAGCTTTCCCTGGGACCACAGAAGGATTTAATACGCCAGTTTGCAAAATGGGAGTTTACAAACCCCCTGGTGATTTATTTAAGCGACCACCGGAGATAGACATGCTTGCATTGAAACCGAATCCCACACCACGCCTAAAAAGCGGTCCTCTGAGCTTGAGAAAGCACACTCTTCTTGGCCTGTAATCTTAATCCCAGCATTTTCATATGGACGAGAACAACATCTCGTCGCTGAACTGCCAGCTGATGTGACTGAGCTAGAATCAACCAATCGTTGATGTAGTTCAGAATGCGGATGGGTACACGTTCTATGGCCCCTTTCCCCAACATTTTTTTTAGCTCCTGTTTCATGACCAGAGCCTGCTTGGGGCCCACCACTGTGGGTAGGACCCCATAAATCTGTGCCGGCGAGACCCGATCTGTATTATGTAACTCTTTTCGACTTTCTGAACCACTCGTTACCAGTGTTACTCGAGTGACCATCTCAGTGCCCTTAAGCGGCAAACCGGCAGGGAACAACTGAACTGGTCACTCTGGGACCGAACAGTGGGGGCGAACATCCCAGCAACGCAACATTTCCAGGTAGACACTGAGATATGGGCTCGCCGGAGAACACCGTGACCCGGGTTGCAGGGTTGGCAGAACGCGCCCCTGAGTGCACCGTGGGGAAATGGCCATCATATAATGAGGTGTCAACCACTTCCCCTCAGAGGGGACTGTCCTCAGATGCAGCTCAGGAACTGCATCTGGGCAATACCCCCGCCCTCATCGAGGTCTCCTAACAAATCAGCCTGGTAGGCTTGCAGCAGTGACATGTAATGTAGACATGCTGCAGCCTGACCAGCTGTTAATAAGCCTTACCCACCACAGCCGATGTTGTTCTGACTGTTCTGACTGGTTTTGTGGGTAATGTCGGGGCCTTTAGGGACGATGTAGACTCAGGGGAGAGATAGCTGGCTAGCGTCTCTTCCACCTTTGGCATTACTCCATAACCGTGCTCTTTGTAGCCTAATACAGATGAATAGTGTGATGTTTGTGCACTATTCACTCGGTAAGAGACCGGTTTCTTACCTTGGTGGGGAGATCGGGAAAAACTGTCAGGGTTTGACTGTAATTTAAGGGCCAGTTAATGGCTGTTTTTATTATGACATGCAAAACACGGATACAGCAGGCTGTAATTTAATTTTGGGACGAACATCCTGCTTCTTGGCTGACCAGTCCATGTTTAATCTAGCAATGGCACGAGCCACAAACTCCACCAGCTCCTCATATGCAGGAGAGTGAGCTGGCAAGTCCTCAACTTCCTGTATTGATGCTTAAAACAACAAAGTCCTAAGAGCTAGATAATTGTAGCACCTTTGTCTCACTCGGGTGGAAGAAACCGCAGTACATGCTTCTAAACCTTGAGAAAAGGCACTGGATCTAGCAGGTGAGGGCAGAGATAAGGCAAGGCCCATCTCTAACCCCTCTGCTAAATCCATTTGCGATCACCGTGACCTGAATCGCCACTGTGCCTTGGCAGGCATGAGGAACGCGAGCCTGAACGCCCTCATCAAAGAGCACCAAGTGAGAGCAGAGTGTCTGTAATGTTCACAATGCTAATATATGCTTATGAGAGACAGACAACACCAAATAAAACACACATTTTTAACATATATAGTAGGTATAGAAAAGAACCCCTTTAGTCTGTTGGGATAGGTCTCTACTAACTTTGCACATCTAGATGTTGCAATAGTTGACCACTCTTCTTTGCAGAAGTGCTCAAGTTCAGTTAAATTTGATGGTGACCGTTTGTGGACTGCTGTCTTCAAGTCATTCCACAGATTTTCAATGGGGGTTTAAGTCTGGGCTCTGACTAGGCCATGCAAGGACATTCACCTTTGTCTCCTTCAACCACTTTGTGGTCAGTTTTGCTGTGTGCTTTGGGTCATTGTCATGTTGGAAGGTAAATCTTCTTCCCATTGACAGCTTTCTGGCATAGAGCAGCAGATTTTCCTCAAGAATTTGACAGTATTTTGCCCCATCCATTTTTCCTTCTATCCTGACAAGTGCTCCAGTCCCTGCTGCAGAGAAACAACCCCATAACATGATATTACCACCTCCATGCTTTACTGTAGGAATGTTATTTGGATGGCGAGCTGTATTGGATTTTCGGCAGACATATCGTTTGGCGTTGAGGCCAAACAATTCAATTTTAGTCTCATCTGACCAGAACACATTTTTCCACGTGGCAAAAAGGTGCGTTTTGGCCAAGCTCAGTCGTGACTGCATGTGGCCTTTCTTGAGGAGTGGCTTTTTTCTTGCAACCCTCCCATACAAGCCACATTTGTGGAGAATTTGTGATATTGTTGTCACATGCACACAATGACCACTCTTTGTCATGAATTCCTGCAACTGCTTCAGAGTTGCTGTAGGGCTCTTGGTAGCCTCTTTGACCAGTTTACTACTGGCTCTTTCATCCAGTTTGGAGTGACGTCCTGACCGAGGGAGGGTCTGTGTTGTACCAAATACCTTCCACGTCTTAATAATAGACATCACTGTGCTTCTAGGCACTGATAAAGCTGTGCACTAAGTGTTGTCACGATACCAAAATTATTGTTTCAATACCGATACCAAGACCAATCAAGAATTGCGATTTCGATACTTTTTCGATACTTTTCTTGAAAAGGAAAAGTATTTCTTAAAGGTTTTCGCAAACACACCTCATTTGCGTATGTCTGTGCTCTTTATATGCTGTAATAACCTAATATAAATAAATCACTGACAAACATGCACATGCTCTGATTATAATCATATACCCTATAGATCATTGTAGCTGATGTTTTGTATGCTTTATTTTGGCAGCTTGCAAATTATTAACGTTATCTATGAAAGTTGGGGGGGAAGTTGTACACCTAATACAAAAATAAATAAAACATCTCCAGTTAACTATCAGAGCATTCATTTAGTTTGCTATTAAGTAAGATATCTAGCGCTAAAATCGGTTGTTTTTTAAATCAAGCTGAGCGCTCGTTTTACGCTGCTATTAGTTGCATGGATACAGTGTCTCACGCACCGTCTTCCCTCGGACGCGCGGTTCAATCTATCACAATTGAGGAGACTCTCTACTCTCTATTCTGCACAGTTTGACCTGCAGGCAGTGGCCGCACACCAGGCCACCGGATGGTCTTGCTAAGAACTTGCAATGCATAACTATCAGACCGGCCCTCGCGGCCTTGAAACACTACCGGCCCACCAGGAAAAAGTCCTGACTCTCCCGATTGCCACTCGGCTACTGACCGGCGGCCACAGTATCATCTGTGCTCGCACATGCAGCCATCTCGCTGTAGTGTTTGTCTCATGACAGCTGCAGCTTCTGCAGTGAGGAAAAAAAAAAACACAGGCATCACTGGAAGCGTGCGTTGCACACACCAACATGAAATACGTCTCTTACAAATCTGGAACACGGTCATTCTTAGAAGTATCGATACTAATAAATTTAGGAATCGTGACGTTTTTAATTTTAGAGAATCACAATACTTTTGAAGTATTGTGCACCGTGCAACACTATGGTGCACCCTCACTTCTGGTCACCAGCTAGTACTGAAACTTAATTGTGACAAAATTCTCTGTATGTTCTGTATTTCCACATACAGGAAGAAGAGAAGTAGAAGTCTGCCTGTAAAATGAGTGTGTGTGAGGAGAGAGAGGAGGAGGCGTCTGTTCACACTCAGAGAGCAGCATCTCCAGGATTCAGCTGTGTGTCTATGAAGAGTAACAACTCCATGTATCTGCCCCCTAATCTCAGTGAACGACCATCTCCAGGATTCAGCCATGTGTCCAAGAAGAGTAACAACTCCATGTATCTGCCCCCTAATCTCAGTGATGGACAATCTTCAGGATTCAGCTGTGTGTCTATGAAGAGTAACAACTCCATGTATCTGCCCCCTAATCTCAGTGATGGACAATCTTCAGGATTCAGCCATGTGTCCTTGAAGAGTAACAACTCCATGTATCTGCCCCCTAATCTCAGTGATGGACAATCTTCAGGATTCAGCCATGTGTCCTTGAAGAGTAACCACTCCATGTATCTGCCCCCTAATCTCAGTGATGGACAATCTTCAGGATTCAGCTGTGTGTCTATGAAGAGTAAAAACTCCATGTATCTGCCCCCTAATCTCAGTGATGGACAATCTTCAGGATTCAGCCATGTGTCATTGAAGAGTAACAACTCCATGTATCTGCCCCCTAATCTCAGTGATGGACAATCTTCAGGATTCAGCCATGTGTCATTGAAGAGTAACAACTCCATGTATCTGCCCCCTAATCTCAGTGATGGACAATCTTCAGGATTCAGCCATGTGTCCTTGAAGAGTAACAACTCCATGTATCTGCCCCCTAATCTCAGTGATGGACAATCTTCAGGATTCAGCCATGTGTCATTGAAGAGTAACAACTCCATGTATCTGCCCCCTAATCTCAGTGATGGACAATCTTCAGGATTCAGCTGTGTGTCTATGAAGAGTAAAAACTCCATGTATCTGCCCCCTAATCTCAGTGATGGACCTGCTGTGAACTGTTTCCCTGTGTGAGTATCATGAAGTGAGATGTGAAGTTTTTTTAACATGATGATTCACTCACTAATGTTTTTTTTTTTCTCGATATGAGTATGTTAGTAATAGGGCTGCCAAGCGATTAAAATGTTGAATCTAATTAATTACATAATTTGACTGAGAAATGTTTGTTAAACAAGAAAAGCATCAAATAGACATTACAAAAATATCTTTAGAAGGAACATTTTATTTGATTCAACATAGAATTTATTACAAACCAGGGATGTGATTTTTGTCTTCTGTATTTTCTGACCTGAAAATTATGACCCATATAAATTACGCAAATCCAAGGAGGTTTTGGGGTTAATAATGATTGAAAGCGCAAAATGGCCTTTAAAGGACAACTCCGGCGCAAAATTAACCTTTGGTCTAATTACACATTGGTACCGAGTCGACCGTTCTCTGGGATTTGTTTTCATGATAATCGAATGTAAAGAGTTTTATCTCTAAAAACTGTTTAGCTTATAACGCTAGTATATAGGGCATAGAATAAGTAAAAATAAATCGCTAGTTAATACCACTAACAAGGCTCAAAATAGCCCCACACTAACACTGTAGCATAATGAGGGTCCCTACATGTAAGCATGAATGAACTAGAAGGAAGAGATGATCGGATCACAAGCAGCTTTAACTGATGCTCTACAGCGATCTGTCACGACACATTAAAGAGCCACAAAACGGTATTTACTGTTTAAATTTCTTTAAAAAAATGACCAAATTTGAAAGGAGAGACTTTGTTTAATATAGAGGTGGGCATAGATTATTTTTTTTTTATCTAGATTAATCTGAATCTTAATCATTTGAATTCTCCCGAAGGCATTCAGAATATGTGTGCTAGTGCTACCCAAATAATGACTAAAAGTAAGTCTTTGAGAATAGTTCGCCTCGCATAGGGATGTGCATTTCTGCCAAAAATGCCATTCGACAATCGAGGAGCAAAAGTCGACTATCGTTAAAAAACAAAACAAAAAAACGCAATGACAGAAAGGGAGGCCAATTTCATCTTTAGCGAATTGTCATCAAACAAACTGTTTATTAATTGAACAAGTAACATGTTTTCTTATTTTTTTTTAACATAGTAATTGGAAGAAGAAAAAAAAACAATGCGCACGACAGTCCGTTTTTGCATTGCCAATGCTCGTTAGATCAAAAAATAATGTCAACATATGTCATAATGATTTTATGTGAACCTGCCTTGTTACTGCAATAGCCTCCTTTTTAAACAAATTAGTTTCAATCAATGTAAACTATTCGTGTGATTATGCCACTGCGCAATACACACACATTACCGCGGGATGGCGGTAGCTTATTTAACCTGTTAACCAGTGCGCCGACGCTCTGAAGCGTTTTTTTGTAGCCTATAAATTAATGTAACTGTTATATCCAAAAACCGGATAATGTCATACTTTTTAGTAGTGCTATCGTGGCGTAATAATCTGTTTGGTTGTAAAATGTATTACCTTGAATGAAATGAACTCGAATGTATCGAATGTATCGTCGAATGTATCGAATGAAGATCTTTATTAGTTGAACATCTTCGTAAACTGTCTGTGAATGAATGATTCCACCATTCATTCACAGACAGTTTACGAAGATGTTCAACTAATAAAGATCTTCATCGCTGGCAAAGATATGATGCATTTGCAGATTTGCTTTAACTATACTAAACTGTAGATCCACGGCCACTTCATCCAACGCTCTTGATGTTCTTAAATCTTCCTGTTACTTACAACTCCTCGAGTGTGAATTGAAAGCGCTTCAGAGTTCAGACGATTCAGTGCGTGAGGAACTGAACAGATCAACTGATTCGCGAACCGATTTAACAGATTTGACAACTTGTTTCATGAAGTCTTTGAACAGAATCGACTCAAAAGAGTGATTCATTTGTAAATGAGCATAGCTCATGCCCATACAAAGGATACAGCGCACTTGGAATAAACTCATTTAACAACGTATTGCATTAACATAAAGTAACGAGAGGAACGTCGCC
Organism: Chrosomus eos; assembly: GCA_036326025.1. Taxonomy (NCBI): domain Eukaryota; kingdom Metazoa; phylum Chordata; class Actinopteri; order Cypriniformes; family Leuciscidae; genus Chrosomus; species Chrosomus eos. The sequence goes on from CM070821.1 coordinate 6,167,953, forward strand.
CAACGTAACAAAGTAAAAGTACACCTCGTGTCCCTGACAGGAAAATACCCTGCTGCGTGATCTGTGACAGTAGGCGCGGCGTCAATTATGTCATACTACACACTAGAATTGCGCGAAAATAACGATATTCGAAAATGCTATTTATGATCCCAAATCAACTTAGATTAACGGCGATATTTTTTTTATCGCGCGATAAGAGTCTCACGTTAACGCAGCACGTTAACGCCGATAACGGCCCAGCACTAGTTTAATATGTTTAATATCAAAAGTAACCGAAAAGTATCCTAGTCTGTACTGTCTGTCAGCGTGTTGTCAGTCTCCTCTCTGCTCCTCGATGTATTTTTCACGGCGTGAGAACATGATGAGAGCGTGAGAGCGGCGTAGCTTGTCGGACATAGCGACAGTAACTTAAGCCTTGTTCACACTACATGATTTTAAAACGTTGGGCTGAACTGTGCAGTTCACACTACATGACTTGCTCTCTGTGAAATCAGGAGTGTTCAAGTTGTTGAGCTGTTCACACCACACGACACAACGTGATTGATCCGCAACTGGAGCTGACGCACTACAGGAGTTGACAACAACTCTGTCACCCAACTATTCTATCTCGTCTACAAACCACGTTTTGTCACGAAAAATCACGCGATAAAACGAACCGGAAATGACAATAAACAGAATTACAGTAAGATTTAATGTACATTTCAACCTATAACATTTTGCTCACCTGGGTGTTTGAGGGCGTTTGTAATTTCCGTCCACCTTTTCTCTTTCTCACATCATCTCAACATCATAAAGGCATTCATGCTCCTGCCACAGTTCGATTAAATTTTGCTCCTAAAATTTGCTGTTGAGTCCATTGCTTTCTTGACGACATGTTGCTCATCTTTCTGTAAACTCGTCTTGGTCGTGTTTGTTTGAAAATCGCGCATCTCGCGTATTTACCGGTATTTACCATGGTATTTACCCGGTGACCTCAACCGCCTTGCTCTGATTGGCTCCAGCTCATGACATCACTGAGATTGAGTCGCGCGACAGCTCTGGATATCTAGCACGCTAGATATTTTTCTGGGCTCGGCAACGCGTCTGCGAGGTGTCTATTAGCGTCTTTGATGCGTTGTTGGCTCTTTCATACTAACAGATTGGCGAGCGTTCATCGTCCGCTAATCCCCCGCGATTTGCACGCGATAACACCCTGACCTGTCGGCGAGCTCAACGATTTGCAAATCGGGCTTAAATCGGGCTTAAAATCATGTAGTGTGAACTTGGCTTAAGGGGGGCGGGTCTTTGCGAAGGGTCAATTGCTCCAGAGGTGTGCAACCTCTGAAATATAGCAATTGTAAGTCGCTTTGATAAATAAGTCACATCAGATAAATGTAAATGTAACTCAAGTGATAATTAGAGGGTTGGGTACCGATTACTCAGTGCTAATAGGGAACCGTTCCGACGTAAACAGTAGTAACGAGACCGAATAAGAACGGAAATTTCTGTGCCTGATTTCGGTGCAGGACTCTCTGTCTTACATGCGCTTCATGAGGCACACACACGCAAGGTCTCTCGCTCTCCCCCTCTCCACCGTGCGCGTGCTGTACGGTTTGGAGCACAGTCTCTTCTGTCTCGCATGCGTGCTCTTGCTCGCTCGCTCTAGATTCCGGGAGATTTTAACTCATTTGCGGGAGACTCCCGGTCCCGTAACTTCCGGGAGATTTGGGACGTCTGCTGATAGCGAGGGGATTAATGAAGATGCCGAAAACAAAACATTCAAGGTTTGGCTGCATTTCACGTAGGGCTGGACGATTTTGGCTAAAATCATAATCGCGATTAATCGAACAAGTCACCTCGATTACGATTATTGAACGATTATTTTAAAAAAATTCTCATGTCACTGGCAAGGCTTTTACTGTAAATATGTTTACGGTTATTTTTTCTAATGAAAGAGTGCATAATCCTATCTTTGTGATTCTAAAATAAGGAAACACACAGATAGCTATTAATGCTTATTTATTAAATATTTCAAACATTTGAATTAAACAAAGCATACAATGCTTGAAATAAAAACGTCTTATAAAAAACGTAATTTAAGTTTTAATGTAAAAATAAAGTTTCCTAAAAATGTAGAAAATAAAGAACTTTTAAAAAGTTATTTTTGTAAACAAAATAAATGATTGTAAATATTGCCATCTTAAAAGTAAAATATAACTTGTATAAAACTAAAAAACAAATCATTTTCATATTGTGTAGCATTTGTAAATGCTTGTGTTAGACACCTGCTTTGTGGAGGCACTTGCTGGGCATTTGTCAGTCTCTCTCTTTTTGAGCAATGCACACGTAATGTCTCAGCAGCGTCTACAGTTTGCTTATGAGCTGCGATTTCTCTCTCGAGAAACCGCGCTTGTGCATTTTTTTCTCTGATTCGATCATAAACACGCTCGCGAACGATCCCGGCTTCAGCGTCATTACGACGACACGGCACTGATTACAGCTTCTGTTCACACATCGCGCGTTTCGGGACTGAACAATGTTACTAGGTCCCCAACCTGGCATCAATCCCGGCTCGTGTTTGCGTTCACACAGAAGGAAATTTCCCGACAATTTCCCGGGATCAACGCGCTGTGTGAAAGGAGCTCATGTTGCTTCAATGTCACAGACTGGACGGTGCGGAGTCACGTGACTACACACGCGGTAATATGTTTTAAGGGGAAAGTACATTAACTCGCAGTGCGCGGAAATATTAATAGGATTCAAAAACCGAAATAACCGACATGGTAAAATTACGTCGGTTATAGGCTCTGAATTGTTTTGATTATTTTTTTATTAATCATCCAGCCCTAATTTCACGTGTAAAATTACGCGTCAGAACGCCCTCTGGGTGTGCCGATTTTCTTCATTGACTGATGGCGCTGGTGCTGCCTTGACTCTCTTCATATGTCATGACGTCTTCATATTATATATATTTATTATATAATATATGATACATGTTGATATTGATTTATTTATTAATTTATTACCATATGTTACTTGTATTTATATTGTTTAAAGCTGCAGTCCGTAGCATTTTCCCTTTTTGTTTTATGATTACCTGTGTAGTTCAGAAATCATATTCTCCATAATAGCTAAACGAGAAAGGCACAACAAAGGAAACTCCATAACTGTGAATTAAGAAAACGTACTGTTACACGATTGAACTATTGAAATGTCTTACTTGTTCAGCAGAAAAAGCCGTCTCTTCTTCCGTTTCGAACCCCTTCGGGAGTTCACGCACCTTTCAAATTTAAAGCCCCACCGATGTGTATCCTTGTGTTCGCATGAGACGGTTTCTTTCTCTTTCCACCTTAAATCCGAAGTACGAAGTCTTTTGGGTTTTATAACTGGTTAATCTCCAGTTGACACGGATGATTGTTGTTTGGATCTTTCTGGATCCGCCATGAGTTTAATCATGTAAAGTGCTGCGAGAAAAGCCCATCTCTACATCTCCTCACGCGCAGTATAGCCGGCTAGCCGAAACTCCTTCTTTATGTGTACAGATGTGACGTAATGACGCTCGAATGCTCGAATTTCCCGCGAAAACCCACCAGTACCACTGGAATTAAAATCATTATTACAAGCTAACTGTTTTGAATCTAGCTATGGCAAGCAGATAGTTTTGAACACTGGCTGAAGATGTTTTTTTTTAAATAATTAATTTGGATTATTTTTAACTTAAAAATGTTACGGACAGCAGCTTTAAAGATTTAAGTTAATATTTTGTCCAGTTTGGCCCTTTAAATAAAAGGGTATTATTTTTTGACAAAGTGTGTGCGGTTTCGTTTTCTTAAGTACCGATTCAAGAACCGTTTAAGCACCGGAACCGTTTAAAAAATACTGAGTAGGTACTGGTATCGGATAAAACCCAACCGATATCCAATATGGATTAATAGCTTGATTATAATCACTCATTATATACATTGAAGCAGCCACTCCTTCACATCAATAATCTACAACAACAGCAATAATCAACAGCAGCAGTGTAGCAGATCTATTCCGCCAAGTCAAAATACATTAAAATTGTCATATCCATTACCATGCTAAAAATCTTCAGAGAGCGATAGAATGCAATTACAATGGTATAACTAATGTTATGAGTGATGTTTTAAATAAATAAAAACCAATAGAGAAAAATTAAATGACAGTAAAAACGTAGTTTTATAAACACGCATTAACATTAAACATAGTATTATTTACATTTATATAATCAACTAATTATGTTGACACTGACACTGTCTTAATGAATGCGTACTCAAGTCATTCATTCAATTAATTCAGTAACGAACCAAGTGGCTGTATTTATGGAAACTATTCTACAAGTTTGATATATAGAATTACACAAAAATCCTCTTCCCTTTCTTCATTGTTTTTGGGAGAGGTAGGCTTCTAATAAGTTCTGACCAATCTAATTTAATCTTAAATAAATAAAAATGTCACGTGTGCAATCTTGTGGATATTCAAGAACAAAATGCATTCTTGCTTGTATAATACATTATCAACATTAAAAACAAGGGTATGTTTTTATATCGGAGAGAGTTTGAGTCTTAAATTGATATGTATGTACAGGCTGTGTCCATATTTGATCTTCATGCTAGTAAGTGCTAAAACTCCACTTTTACAAAGGTACATTGTCTTGATTGATTGATTTGATAAGGTACAGTCTTCACGCAATCTATAAAATGCACGCTGCTTGTATGCTGTGGATGCTGTCAGTTTTGACCAGTATTTGACCCTTTACAGCACTTCCATTTTCCTGTTTTTACACTAGATGCTGAATTGTGCCTGTTAGAAATACATGCTCGTGTTTAATGTTATTTTAAGGTGAGGTAGAATTAAATGAACAGCAAAACTCAGCATTATATTCATATACCCCTCTGTCACCTCACGTACCCCCAGGGGTAAGTGTACCCCAGTTTGGGAACCACTGCCATAAATAATAAAATATTGAAAGTAGCCAAACATGAACATCTTCGTAGTATATCTCTATTTATTATTGTATGGCAGCAGGAGGTCCCAGTTCAGCACAAGTAAATTATTTCACTCATGCTGAAAGTTCATGCTATACATGCGCCCTGCTTTACGCAGATAATCACCTTGTAGCGCAGCCACATAAGGGGAAGTTTTTATATAAGGTTAGTGCCATATAGCTAAGTATGTTGTGGCACTTTATGTATTATCTTGTTGGCTTTCCTCTGTACACTGTTTATGCTCCTTCTACGTGGGTTTTGCCCATTAAACAGGAAACAGGAAGCTGATCTTAACTTTGTATATACCCGCTGGAATATAAGACATGTCGAGAACACACCCACACACTCACGTATTCAGAGCTGTCTGTATTATCTACAGTATGGTGGTAGTTGGGTTTGTGACTTATGTTTTGTGAATATGTAAATAGTTTGCGAAATTAATCTCTTTGTGAGTTTTGTGTTCTCTTGAGAATCGGTGATTTGTTTGTGGACTAAACAATGTGAACAGGCGTTCATTTATAGTGAACACGCAGTTTAAATAGCAGCGGAGTGTTACAACCTTGTGAACTCACTAGTAACAGCCTCACAGATCGTCCAGGCAAACGTGTGGAGCAAGTGCTTAATCTCAGTCTGAAAGACTCTTTTTCATGTTTTTTTTTTTTTGTTTTTTTTTTACGGTATCTTCTATATTATTATAGTTTAATAACTGTGATTGTTTTAATTGCAGTTAATTGTGAAATCAGGTAATCGCGACATCCTTACTCTTGTCTACTGATTGGTCAGTTTAAACAAAAAAATTATAATTTGTCACATAGGAAAAAAAATCAAAACAGTAATCTGTGTCTGCTTCATTAAATTAACATTTATTAGTTTATACATACTATATAATATTTTAAAGAGAAAACAGAGGTTTCATTCTCATTATTGCCTTAAAACAATTAGGGTAACTTGAGCAACTGGTATTTTGTCTGCCGTCTGTAACTCTTTCATTCAGTTTATAATGAACATGCATACTGTCTCAGATTAGTTTTCTTTCATTTCATGTGTACTTCTTTGAAGTGCGTCTTATTGTTGACAAAACCTCTGTTTTCTGTTACATGTAATACAAGAACTGCTCTATAAACCAGTATTGGTGTTTATTTATTGGAGCACACAGATATTCTGCAAAGAAACAATCTGAAATATTTCTCTCTTTCTCTCAGTATCTTCAGCAAGAAGAGAAAGAGAGCAGCGTCTCCTCTACAGCCTCCTGATCTCAGAGATGAAGCAGTGGCCTTCCACCGTCTGTGAGTATATTCATGTAGAGCCAAACATTCAACACAAGATCACAGTAACAGTGTTTACATTTTTATTTTATTTCAGCAATAAAGTTCTTTAAACAGAAAATATACTGAAATATGTTCTCTTTTTTAACAACAAATACAACAGAAACTGAAATCGTGGTGTAAAGTCGGTAGGGCCTTTGTTAAATACAGCCTCTTTGTTAAATTTTGTTTTTATATGCCTCTCTGTCATTTATCTTTTAAATGTCTATATAACGCATGCGTTGTCTGCATCAGCGTTATATGGACAGTAATCATATTATAGTCTATTAATCAAACACTTCTTTTTAAATGTGTTTGTGTTATGATTTCAAATAGGATGATTTAATATTAGAGACATTCAAATATTTTCTCTCTTTTGTTTTTTGTCTTTCTGTTCATTGTAATGTTTTTTTCAGTGGTGGGAGAGCTGACCAGATCAGAGATGTGTCCTGTCAGACCTGCACATCCTCCTGTCAGAAACACATCAGTCATCATGACACAGAAGCAGCGCTGCAGCTCAATTCTCACCAGCCAGTGCTTGATGATCTTCAGAGAGTCAAAGACCTGCACAAAACCAGCATGAAGAACAGATATGAGAGCGTATTTGAGGGAATCAAACTAGAAGCGAATCAGACCCTCCTGAACAGTATTTACACACAGCTGTACATCATAGAGGGAGAGAGTGAAGGAGTGAATGAAGAACATGAGGTGCTACAGATGGAGAAAAGTTACAAGAACCTCCAAGACACTCCAATCCACTGCAATGACATCTTTGATCCTTCACCTGAACCTGGATATGAGGAGAAGAGAAGAGAGAAGAAGGAAAACATCAAGACTGTTCTTACTAAAGGCATCGCTGGAATTGGGAAAACTGTCTCTGTGCAGAAGTTCATTCTGGACTGGGCCGAGGGAAAAGCCAATCAGGATGTAGATTTCATGTTTGTGCTTCCATTTAGAGAGCTGAACTTGATTAAAGATCATCAGTACAGTCTTCACAGACTTCTGCTGGACTTTCATCCTGAACTTCGAGATCTGGACTCAGAGATGTATGATGACTGTACAGTTGTGTTGATCTTTGATGGTCTGGATGAAAGCAGATTGACACTGAAGTTTTCAGACAGTGAGAAAGTTTCTGATGTGACCGAGACTTCATCTGTGGGTGTGTTGATGTCAAACCTCATGAAAGGAGATCTTCTTCCCTCTGCTCTCATCTGGATCACCACCAGACCAGCAGCAGCCAATCAGATCCCCTCAAACTACATCAACCGTGTGACAGAAATTCAGGGATTCAATGACCCTCAGAAGGAGGAATATTTCAGCAAGAGAATCAGTGATGAGCATCAAGCCAGCAGAATCATCTCACACATCAGAAAAGCAAGAAGCCTCCACATCATGTGCCACATACCCGTCTTCTGCTGGATCTCAGCCACTGTGCTTCAAAACATCCTGAAACAAGATCTCAGTGCAGAAATCCCTCAAACTCTGACTGAAATGTACATACACTTCCTCCTCATCCAAACTCATATGAAGAACCAGAAGTATGAAGAGAGAGATCCAGAGAAACTCCTGCAGTCCAACAGAGAAGTGATTGTGAAACTTGCTGAACTGGCTTTCAATCAGTTGATGAAGGGCAATGTGATGTTCTATGAGGAGGACCTGATTGAGAGCGGCATAGACGTTACTGACGCCTCAGTGTACTCTGGGATTTGCACTGAGATCTTTAGGGAGGAATCTGTGATTTATCACAGGAAGGTTTACAGCTTTGTGCATCTGAGCTTTCAGGAGTTTTTTGCAGCATTGTATGTGTTTTTCTGCTTTTTACACAAGAAGAGTGAAGTTCTCAAAATGTTCCTCACAGGAAAGTCCAGAACTCAGTGTGAGAATATTTCTCTGGATGCGTTTCTGAAGGAAGCAATGAATAAAGCCTTGGAGAGTGAAAATGGACACCTGGATCTTTTACTTCGATTTCTTCATGGCATCTCACTGGAGTCCAACCAGGGACTCTTACAGGATGTGCTGATTCACTCAGAGAACAACCCAGAGAACATCAAGAAAATAACCCAAAACCTCAAACGAGGTCAAAAAAACAATATCAGTCCTGAAAGATGGATGAATCTGTCACACTGCTTGATTGAGATGAAGGATCATTCTGTTGTTAAAGAAATGCAGGCATTTTTAAACTCTAAAACAAAAAGAAAAAATCTTTCTCTTGCACAATGCTCAACATTGGCAAACATGATCCTGATGTCAGAGGAGGCACTAGATGAGTTAGACCTTAATATGTACAACATCAAATCAAAAGAGGGTAGGATGAGACTGTTTCCTGCTGTGAGGAACTGCAGAAAAGCTCTGTAAGTGTGAAAATAAAAATATAAATATATTTGACAAGTTGTGATGGAGGTTTGATGAGTTTTATGGGGGTTTGTGTTCACATACACTTTTTTGTAGTTTTATACATTGTGAACATAACCAAGCTACCAGTAAAACTAGTCCAACTCTAAGGCAGGTGTTGATGTCATTTTAGTCATTTAATTGGTTTATGTAATAAAGTACTTCATCATAGATATACAGTGGTGTGAATAAGTGTTGGCACCCATGCTAAAGTTGCCTAAAAAGAGGAATAAAAAATCATCTTTTGGATATTGATCTTAATGCCTTAATTAGAAAAATGAGGAAAACTCCAACCTTTAAGGACACAAATTTTCTTTGTGAATGAATAATGTATCATAAATAAATAAATGTTTTTCCTTAAAATACAGGGTGCATAAGTCAGTGCCCCCCTATGTTAAATTCCAGGCAGATGTTTATTTTTAAAAGCCAGTTATTTCATGGATCCAGGATAATAGGCATCCTGATAAAGTTCCCTTGGCCTTTGGAATTAAAATATCCCCACATCATCACACACCATTCACCATGCCTAGAGATTGGCATGGGGTACTTTCCATAAGATCATCTTTCAATGCAAATCAAACCAGCTATTAGGCTAACTGAAGAAAAACCATGCCAATCTCTAGGCATGGTGAATGGTGTGTGATGATGTGGGGATATTTTAATTCCAAAGGCCAAGGGAACTTTATCAGGATGCCTATTATCCTGGATCCATGAAATAACTGGCTTTTAAAAATAAAAATCTGCCTGACTCTATGGGAATTTAACATAGGGGGGCACTGACTTATGCACCCTGTATTTTACGGAAAAACATTTATTTATTTATGATACATTATTCATTCACAAAGAAAATTTGTGTCCTTAAAGGTTGGAGTTTTCCTCATTTTTCTAATTAAGGCATTAAGATCAATATCCAAAAGATGATTTTTTATTCCTCTTTTTAGGCAACTTTAGCATGGGTGCCAACACTTATTCACACCACTGTATAGCTCCAGTTCTGGTGGACAAGTGTCCTGCTGAGTTTAGGACACTGACCCTCCGAATGTCCTCACACGGGCGAATCTCATTCAGATTTACTTGCAAATAACAGACAAGTGTGTTTAATTAGAGTTGCAACTTAAGTCTGCAGGAAATCAGCCCTCCAGGACAGGAGTTGATGATCCCTGATGTACATAATGTACTTTTAATTCAAATCTTTGTTTTAATTTTGAACATAGTGAATGTTAAAGTAATATGATCTTGTATGTTGAATTTGGTTAACTAAGTCAGTGCTTCTCAAACCTGTCCTGGGTCCCCCAACACTGCACATATTTGATGTCTCCCTCATCGAACACACCAAATTTAACTCATTAGTTCATTAGTAGAGACTGCAAGAATTGAATTGGGTGTGACTGATGTGAGATACATCCAAAATGTGTGATGATGGGGAATAATATATTGCATTAATATATTACGATATATTGAATAATGTTGAATAATGTAATGCACATGTTGAAAACATGTAAAGTCTAATTGGTCAAACAAAAATTAGTTGAGTTCAAAATTTCCATGCAAATATATATGTATTATTCATTATATTTTAATAAACTAATGCAATATATGGCAATATATTTTCTTTGCATAAGAGGAAATCAGCACAACAGCATGCAGGGTTTTTCCTGCATAGACAATTATGAGGCGGCCGCCTCCGTCAAATTTCGTGCCGCCTCCGCCTCTTGACAAAACTCGGACAGACTCACGACACGTGCTCATATACACTTTATCCACCGTGACAGTTCTGTCGCGATTCCCGCTTGTGTCCATTCTCTAACCGTGTAGTTTGGCGATAGTGCTGCACGGATCATAATTTCATATTGTCATAACACGGAACTCCCATCATGGTACCTAATGTACGGACGGTAACAAAGTTGCGCTGTTAAGTCTCGCGCAGTTATTTATAACATTAATTATAGTTAAGAAACAATATATAGGCTACACACGACCAGAGTGCTGTTTTCCTGAATGCCATCACGATTGAAACCGAGATATTAATTTCATAACAGTTCAATAAACAAATAGTTAAAATTAAGTTACTTACATTTTTAGACTCTTTTTGTTCTGTTTTAGCAGCGAAAATAGTTCCAAACAACAGAACCATATCGCGTCTCACAGCAACACTCATCCATGATTCATTTCTGAATCATTCAGCGTTTTGAACTAATCGCTTGAGTCAAAGATTCAATTGCCCATTATTAAACCGCCTCATTCTGAATCAATCAGCCGTTTGAACGAATCGTTTACATTAATGACTCAATGACTCGCTCATTAAGACGGCCGCCTGCCCCCTCCTACTGGCGGTTTAGTTTCAAAGTATCATTCTTTTCAACATTCCTTGTATATTCAAAAAATATTCAAAATAATCTCATTTAATACAGTTATAATTTTTCAATGTAAATTATTTTATTGATTGGTAACAGCCTAGTGTCTTATTTTAATTGAATGTATTGATAAAATGTAAGAATTTTAAATGAAATTTAGAGCATACATTAAATAAAATTAGGGGGGAAATGCCCTTTATAAAGGTACAAAAAGTTATTCCGATAAGAGTGTTTTCAAAAATGAAACATTGACAATAAGTTTACAGGGAGTAAAGCCTCTGTTTAGGTTATAAAGAAAATGTAATTTTGCCAAAAGAAGAACTTTTAATTTAAATAAATGTTAATTGTGTGATATGTTACCATATTATCATGCTTAATTGAATAATTGTAATGTGATGATCAGATGCAGATATCTAAATCAAAGAATATGGGTGGTTGGCGGGTGGATTATTATTTATTTTTAACAACAGATTCGAGTGACTCAAAGTGCACCAGATTAATGAATTTATCTTTAAAATGTACAAAATTTTCTCCCGGGGGGGGGGGGGGGGGGCATGCCTACGCACCCCCCCTAGTGTTACAATTTTACCACCTCCGCCTCATTTTGAGCCAGGAAAAACCCTGGCATGCATTTTAACCAGAGTCCTTACTGTTTTCAGATTGGCATTCTGTAATCTCACAGATCAGCACTGTGAAATTTTGGCTTCAGCTCTACAATCATCAAACTCCCCCCTGAGAGAGCTGGACCTGAGTAACAATCACCTGCGGGATTCAGGAGTAAAGCTGCTCTCTACTGCACTAAAGAGTCCAAACTGTCAACTCAACACACTGAGGTTTGTGTTTCACACTGATGATAATTAGTACAGACCCCCGTCAAGCATGTTTAAGAAGAAAACATTTTGGGAAATAATCTCCCATAATCCCTTGCCCAGACTCATTATGGTTTGATTACTTCTACCTGCCTATCATTTGCTTGTATACGTTTTTCTATTTAAGCTCTGAGCTTAAACCCAACTCTTTCCGAACTCTTGTTAGTGTTAAAACTGCAGTTCTAAAGTACTTGTATTTTCGACCAATGCATATTGGCCTGCAAGATTTGCACTTCGCGTTCTGCCCAGCAGCGCAGGTATAAATATACAGAAGCAGATACAAAAGAGGAAGAACAGGTGTGACACTGCAAATCCCCATGCAAATAGTTGCCTCAATTTTCTTTTTCTTTTTTTTTTCTTTTTTTTTTGTTAAACCAACGTAATATTTTTTAGTTTGGAAACCTGTTGTCTTACATTTCTCAATTATTTCTAACACATTCTCAAGGAAAATATTGTATTGGTTTATCTAAATATTGCCTTGGTTTATCTAAAAAATAATTGGGGCTACTATTTAAAATTAGTATTTTGTGTTAGACCATTTAGACTTTAGTAATACCAACAGAACTTTCCTCGTAAAACTCAACTCAAATACTTTGTGTAGCAGAAACATAACTCAAGTGAAAATAACACATGAAAACACATTAGTGCAATAATAAATCATTATTATAAACAATTATTTATTATATTTAATGCAATAAATTATTCTGTATATTTTCCAATATATTTAAACCATTTAATATATTGATCATAAATATATGGAAATATTTTTTCTTTGCATAAGGGGACATGCACTTTAACCCGAGTCCTTGCTGTTTTCAGATTGGCATACTGTAATCTCACAGATCAGCACTGTGAAATTCTGGCTTCAGCTCTACAATCATCAAACTCCCCCCTGAGAGAGCTGGACCTGAGTAACAATCACCTGCGGGATTCAGGAGTAAAGCTGCTCTCTACTGGACTAAAGAGTCCAAACTGTCAACTCAACACACTGAGGTTTGTGTTTCACACTGATGATAATTAGTACAGATCCCCATCAAGCATGTTTAAGAAAAAAACATTTTGGGAAAAAGAAAATTGTTCTGTTTTTTCCTTCATAAGCCTACCACAAATATAACTGCCTTCTTGGAAATGTGTATACAGTGGTGTCCAAAAATTTGAGGCAAAAAGTAAAAATGTTTATATTCTGCACTGTTTTATCAGTTTATTAACATATTTCCGTGACAAATGACCCTTTCTTTAAGCCCTGTCTTTTAAATTTTACTGACCGGTCCTACATTAACCACTGTTGCTGTTTTATTTTTCTGACATTTAGCTTTTTTTAAACTACATTTTGGAATCATCTTCGTGTTTGGATAATTTTAAATACAAACGAAATAATCCAAAAATATGCTAATTTGTTTTTGTTGAGTCACACAAAATAGTGACACAAGGTTACTAGAAATTCAAGTTCCCTTTCAGTCGAGAACGTCAGACATAGTCGACGTCGACTGAAATGGGATCACGCCAGGGAGCCTATTGTCTTCGAGTAATTATTGAACGATCCAATACACATTGGCGTGCGAGATATGCATCTCACACTCCGCCCCGCGGCGCGGGTATAAATACGGAAGTAGATGCACGCACCATTTGCCTTTCGCTTCGATGCCGAGCTCCATGTCTAGGTCTTCTGAAGAGTGTTGTTGTACAACAAATGAGTGTCGTGCTTCTTCTGGAAGTCTCTCCTGGTGTTGGTGTTTACAGCGCGAGACAGCGGTGATCGCGAGCTTCCGAGCTCTTAAGGGCTGTTTCCACAGCAACCAAATTCTGTTTGTGTTTGTTTGTCTGATGGCCGGTTGAGGGCGAGAAAGTGAGTGCTTCACTGATACAGGCTGCACCATTCCTGTATTAGTGTTGCCGCGGTCATTCCCCGTGTGTGCTTCGGCACTGGTGAGAGTTTTCACTTCCTGAAAGAGCAACATGGGTGCGCTTGTGTCTTTTTCAAGATGTCATTCCGCCCGTGCGTTTCTGGGTGCGGTTGTTCCCCGTCTCTCTCTGATGTCCACAATTGTTGTATCACGTGTTTGGGCTTACAGCACGCTGAAGCAGCTTTTGTGGACAGTTCCGAGCCAGCTCCAGAATTGTCAGCTATGCTGAAACGGGCCGCCGTGGCTGTCGGGCTCGATTGGAACCCTCCACCGTGTCCTGCTCAGTCTCGGTTGGATGATTGGTATCTCGGGGCTATCCGTGCTGGTTCTCAGCCCGCCGCCCCAGTCCTCTTCTATTCCGAAGTGCATGGAGAGGTGACTTGGTCGTGGAAGGCACCTTTTACTGCTGAAAACGACCTGAGTGGTTCTTCCCCCCTCGCTACCCTTGTCAGAGGAGCGGTGAAGGGTTATGAGGCTATCCCTCCGGTGGAGCGGGCTGTTGCGGCACACCTGTGTCCAACGGCTGCTACATCCTGGACGGGGGATCCTTGTTTCCCCTCGCAGGCCTGTGAGTTCGCGTCAGACTTGACGGTCAGAGCTTACTTGAATACACAGGCCACAAGAATTAATTATTTTTTTATTTAGCACTTTTACTCACAACATGCTATCCGGCAACAAAGGATTCCATTAATTATGCTAAGGTAAGCTAGTGGCGGCGCTGCCAGACTAAGACAATCCATGCACTGAGGCAAATATGCGTTTGCCCACCTATCTAAATGTAGGGGAGACGGTGAATGTCAAAAATAATAATAAAATGCTTTGGGTGAAAACATCGCGCTCCGGAAACTACAGCATTTTTTGATTGAAGGGCGGGAGAACAGACGCACTAACATTACAAAACAATATGGAGAATGTGACGGACAAGACAGACAGTGATGCTGACCCAGCTTAACATGAAATGCTGTCGAAATCTCACTCGCGCACATGTGTCAGTAGCTTATAGGAATACTTTGGATATAGGAAAAAATGGAATTGACAGTATAATGCAAATGTCACGTACGGTAAAACACACAAACTAGATGTATGGATGAATAAATCGAAAGTAAAGCTGTACAATAAATCAAATCGCGACATGATCTGTGAATATTAAAGCACAAAAGACTGCTATGTAAATATATAATCTGCTTGTTCTGCGTGTCTCTGTGTGAATGAGCTGTGCTGTTTCGTCTACTTACTACATACACAAGTACGTGACGCGCTCATGGTGTTTTCAGCATCTCACAAACAATACGAGTAGGCCTACATGATTACATGAACATTTCCAGAGCTGCTCTGAGAGAACACCTAATGAGAATTTTCATAATTTTATTTGAGAAAAACCATTGTCAATCAAATACACTGAAACAGGACTTAACAACCCATCAAAATAAAAGTTCGGTTTTGCTAGAAGAAATTATGACAGATATATTACTATTTTAGGCCTACAATAGAATGTACCTACTTCTCATAATAATATTAACAACAACAATAATAATAGTACAATTTATTTAAACATTATTTAAGGAATATATATTATTTGTCCATGGTTAAATGTGTAAATCTGTTTTGCGGCACTTTGCCAAAAACTAAAAGGATAAACCGTTGCTAAACTTTTATTTGATTACCACCGTTTTTGATAATATATTTGTATTAAATCATAAAAAGAAAAAAAATCGGAATAAAAAACATTTCATAGAACTCTATTTTGAAACATTTTAAGTTAATGATAAAAAAATAAGTTATTAATATAATTCATAATCAATTATTGAAATTAGTTGATTAGATTTGTAGTAACATGAAACATGTAGTAAATGAAACATTATTGAACAAATGTTTCATTTGTTTAACTGTCATTTTAACTGATGATAATAATAACCATAATTTAATAATACAGTTTATATAAACCGTGATATTTTCTGAGACGGTTATCATACTGTGAAACTCTCATACCGTTACAGCCCTGCATGGGAGAGTCCCCACCCCACCCCCGCTGTTAAACAAGTTACTCAGCAATTTTTACTCTGAGTACATTTTAAGGTCCCACTTTATATTAAGTGGCTTTAAGTACAATGTACTTACATTGAAATTAATAATTTGATACAATGGACTTATTGTGTACATACATATTTTTACATTGTACTTATATTTTGAAAATACATGCATGTAATTACAGCTGTAATTAATTTATGTAACTACATTTGTAATTACACAGTTGACCCTTCCCTTACACCTTAACCCACCCTTAAACTGACCCATAGCACCACACCTGTCCCTAACCTTACCAGCATCACACCTCAATAGCAGCAAAAGGGTTTTACAATACAACCTGAACACAATAAGTACATTGTACTTACAGTATTTGTCATTGGAAGTACATAGTACTTAAAGCCACTTAAAGGATTAGTTCACTTTTTAAAAAACTTTTGCTGATAATTTACTCACCCCCATGTCATCCAAGATGTCCATGTCTTTCTTTCTTCAGTCGAAAAGAAATTAATGATTTTGATGAAAACATTCCAGGATTTTTCTCCATATAATGGACTTCAATAGTGGCCAAAACGGTTCAAGGTCCAAATGAGTTTTCAGTGCAGCTTCAAATGACTTCAAATGACAAATGACGATACCAGACGATGAATAAGGGTCTTATCTAGCGAAACGATGCGCCAAAATAAATAAAACAGTTTAAGTATTATTTGCACAAATGATCGCCTTGTTCTGTCCTGAGATGTACGTTTGTGATTCTCCTGTTCGAACTCGTTCATTAAAATGAACAAATCTTTTTTCGAGTCATTTTGTTCATTCAACGAACGAAATGACTCGAAAAAAGATTTGTTCGTTTTGAACGAGTCTTTTTTCGAGTCATTTTGTTCATTCAACGAACGAACACTGTTGTGATCGGACACTCCAGGGACCTGCCTAGACCGATCACAACGATGTGATCGTATGTGTGAAAGGGTTAAACAGGAGAACTTGAAGTTTCAATCTAGCTAATTTAAATGCCATTTTGACATTTATTTTGAATGGATGAATTTACCAGATTTAAGAAAAATGGCAGCAAATTTTGTGGGGTTTTTTTTACTCAACTCAAACAAAACCTCCTGAAGTTTGGATATTTTTCCTTTAGAAAGTTATACTTGGATATTCTAGATTTCCAGGTGACGTTTTTTTCTACATGTAACAATCCCTAAGCAAGTAATCACCATTTATTACAACATTTTTATAGATGCTTTTCATTGAAAAACTGGTGTTTTTTATTTACTGACAATGTAGATGTGTCCAAAAAAAAAAGTTCAGGAAGGGAAGTAAATAGAAACATTGTTATACTGTATAATACTAGAACACTGAAGCAAAGTGAAATGATTTTCACAAACTATATAAGTATTTACAAATACGAAACTGAACTCTTGGCTGTGCCAGTTATCTCTGTCGAACGCAATTCCTTTGGGACATTGTGTAGTGAGTCATTTAAACACAAAAATTTCAGCACCTCATCTGATGTGTGAAGCAGTTTTATACTTGTTTTTGATTTGTCAGAGAGAGCTCTTATGGAAATCTATTTTTTTGTGTTTGTTTTCATGCACACAAATAGCCTATGCATGCACACATTTTCAAAGAAAGATGCTAATTGGTGGTGCAAAAGAACAAAACATATGTTTATTGGTTGAGTAGATGATAGTTTCAACCAGTCTGGGGACCTAAGCAACAACAATCGTTCCTGTTTGGTTCGGAGGAATAAACCGCATTGGTTTCTTTGACTTATTAATGCTGATCAAAACTTGATGACGCAATCATTAGTGTTTCAAAAGTTATTAAACATTTAAGTACAATAGTTATTTTTAGCCGTGGGCGGCTGTTTCTATCTTTAAGAGTTAACCCACTTAAGCTTTTTATAAAATATCAAACCTTGGCTGTAGTCATTAATAGATTTAAATTATTAATTTAAATTATTAATTATTCAAAAATTTACCCTGCATTAGGCCTATTAAACAAATTGTATTATGGCTGTGGCGATCAAAGTGGAATGTGACAAAGACAAGGTAATTTGACAAAGACAATCTTTGACAAAGACAAGGTAACAAAACATTCGAGACTTTACTAAAAACATTTGAGGCTTCAGCCACGTTTGTCCAGCCCTAGCGCAGCCCCTATCTGAGGCAATATTTTTAATGTACATCTCTAAAAATGAAGCATACTAACATGAACATTTACTGTTGTTGTAGATTATCTGGCTGTATGGTGACAGAGGAAGGTTGTGCTGCTCTTGCATCAGCTCTGAGTTCAAACCCTTTACACCTGAGAGAGCTGGACCTGAGCTACAATCATCCAGGAGAATCAGGACTGAAGCTGCTCTCTGATACACTCAAACATCTGGACAAACTCAAGTATGTAGAGCAGTAACAGTCATCATTCCTGATTAGGGTTGGGTATCGGTTGGGTTTTATTCGATACCAGTACCTACTCGGTAATTTTTAAACGGTTCCGGTGCTTAAACGGTTCTTAAATCGGTACTTAAGAAAATGAAACCGCACACACTTTATCAAAAAATAATACCCTTTAATTTACAGGGCCAAACTGGACACAAAATTAACTTAAAATTTTAAACAATATAAATACAAGTAACATATGGTAATAATAAAACCAATATAAAATAAAAATTCATATTTACATAATATCAAATGAAACAATATTGTATCAAACAATATAATAATACTGGAGATTAATAGAAATTACTAGCAGGCAGAGCTGCCAACTCTCACGCATTGACCGTGAGACTCACGCAAATGACCCTTTTCACACAGAAAAATCATGGACAAATAGGACACTGACACCGACAGAGAAGGTTACTTTTGATATGGAGG
This sequence comes from Chrosomus eos, assembly GCA_036326025.1. Taxonomy (NCBI): domain Eukaryota; kingdom Metazoa; phylum Chordata; class Actinopteri; order Cypriniformes; family Leuciscidae; genus Chrosomus; species Chrosomus eos. The sequence continues at coordinate 6,186,661 of CM070821.1, forward strand.
AACAAATCCACAGCTGTCAGATTCTGTCAATATTTTTACGAGATTCACACAATAAATAACGTTTTGGCTCTTTGAAATGTGACAGATCGCTGTAGCGCGTCAGTTCAAACGGCACGTGATACAGTAGCCTACAAATCCACTGCTTCTTAGCGTTGAGTGAACCTATGAAAGAGAACATCTCTGGTTACTGGTGTAACATACCTATGTTCTCTCAATAGGGAACGAGACGCTGCTAAGCTCCTCGCGCTGCCGACCAGCTTCCTTTTTCGGCAGAGAAATCTGAGGAGCAGATGGCGCGCGCGCGCCAACATAATATGACGACGTGTAAACAACTGCGTCGATGCGGCGCGTAATTTTACACGTGAAATGCAGCCAAACCTTGCGAGAAAGAGCGCGCATGCGAGACAGAAGAACTGTGCTCCAAACTGTGTAGCGCACGCACGACGGTCGACGGAGAGGGAGAGAGCGAGAGACCTTGCGTGTGTGTGTGCGTGTGTGCTTAATGAAGTTAGGCACCGAAATCAGGCACCGAAATTTTCGTTCTTATTCGGTTATGTTACTACCGTTTACGTCGGAACCGGTTCCCTATTGACACCGAGTTTCGGTACCCAACCCTATTCCTGATGTGCATTTGAGTGTTCAATTTAAGTGTTCAATTCCATTCCTTTTTTTTTGTGTGTTCATGAGATGATACTTTTGTTCACACAAAGACTTAGACTGTACATTATTGTATTGCACTATCCTCTTAATGCATACCACAAATAATGTTCAGAAATATTACAACTCACAATTATCATTCATAATAAATTAACAGGTACAATAATGGATATAGAGATTTACCGTGATTAACAAAATAACAATAATAATATGATTATAAGCTTCAGTCATAGAGAATTATTTTATTACACCTGCTCCATAAAAAATATCATAGATTATTAGGGCACTGGTTTGACTGAAGTTATCATCACTGATTGAACATAATTTAAACATATTTGTCACAATGAGCACATTTTCAAAAATGTGTTACTGTTATTTTCATATTCTCTATTTCACGCATAGTGGTCACTACAGTGGACAGCTATTTAAAAAGCATTTTCTTGAATTTGCAAGGGTTTTGATGGCAAAGTTGCACATCAATCTCTTCAGTGGACCCTGGTGCATCATCCTATACATTGCAACCAAGTTGCAAGCCGTTGTGTTTCGAGTTTTTCCCCCTCCAAACCAAGATGGCCAATGGTCAGTCAGACATGCCAAGTTGCTCCGGAATATCCACCCATTCCTTCTATCCTAGGAGACTCCTGTAGGTAAAAAAAATATTGCAGCATCAAGCAATATCTAATGAGTCATATGACAGTAAAATATTCCAAGTTTTGATTTTAGATTGGGAGAAAAATCTGATTTATCACCTGTCCACTGTAGTGGACCTCATGCATCAATGGCTATATTTCAGCTACAATTCATACTTAAGCTGTGAATATTATTTTTGAAAATACTTAATCTGCAGTGAATTTTTTGACTGTAAATATATGTTTTTGTATTATTAGAATGTTAATTTCATTGACATCGAAACAAGTTATGTGATTACATAATTTATGTGACTTATGTATTACTTTACTAATTTCATCAAAAAAGTAATCTAATTACGTAATGCATTACTTCTTAGATCAAAAAGTAATCTGATTACGTAATGAATGTTGCTTGTAATGCATTTATTTACTCGTAACATCAAAAAGTAATCTGATTACGTAATGCATGTTGTAATGCATTACTTTACTTGTTAGATCAAAAAGTAATCTGATTTCGTAATGTACGATATTGTAATGCTTTTCTTTACCCGTAACACCAAAAAGTAATCTGATTACGTAATGCATGTTACTTGTAATGTGTTACTTTACTCGTAACAACAAAAAGTAATCTGATTATGTAATGCAGATTACTTGTAATTAATTACTTTACTTGATAGATCAAAAAGTAATCTGATTAGATAATACGTTACTTGTAATACGATACTTTACTCGTAACATTAAAACAAATCTGATTATGTAATGCATGTTACTTGTAACACATTACTTTACTTGTAACATCAAAAAAGTAATCTGAATGCGTTATGCATGCCCCAACACTGCTAATTTCAGATGAGATTGAAAAATACGTATCGCTAGGTTTTCTCAGAAGAGGCCTATGCTAGAAATGTGTCTATCTTGAACATAATCAGAATTATCAGCTAATAAGGGTAAATTGACATACTCTGGTACACTGGAGGGAGCATCTGAGTGGTTTCCACAGTTGTACCTTGACAGGCTGTAGAAATTTCTGATGGAATCACGTCCTCATGTTCTGATATCAAAGATACACGAAGTGCAACTTGTATGAAGTTCAATTGCCTTTGCAATATTTCGGATTTATATTTTTTGTATATATTTGATAGTTTTCACATGCTTTGATATAATTTTATTGATTAGTTTGTTAAATACACGTACTTTATCTGAATGATTATTGTATTATATTTAATTTTAGTATCTCTTCAGTTTAAACCATAAATGCATGCTGTCCACTCAAGTGGACACCTGAAAATCTCTTTGGAAAATTTGTAAAAAAAAAAAATAATTTAAAATCAAATCTTGTTTTTCATGCCCTAAGAGCAATAAAAAGACATAGGAAAAAAATCCTGACTGAGGTTATCATAATTCATGCATGAAAGGGTTAAAAAAAACTTCAAAATGATGTATGATTTGTTGGAAAAAAGCTACACCTATTCGAAGTCAATAAAGTCAGCAAAGTCAATTTTGAGAAAAATCGATTTAAAGTTTTCTGAAAGTTCCAAAACAAAATCACTTAGCAACCATACCTTAAAATCCCTGGTAATCCCAGCAAACTTGGCACACACCAAGTCAAGACCAAATATCTGTAGGAAAAATATAGATTCAACTTTTTTTTCTATGATACCACATTTGATTAACATTACCTACTGTACTGAACAGACGTAATATAATGTTACACATCAGATGTTTTTCCCCAACAGTTAACCAAACATTAGGGTTGCCACCGTCCCTTAAAATACGGAATCGTCCCGTATTTGTGAAATAAACAGCGCGTCCCATTTTGAATCAATACGGGATGCGGTTTCAAATCATTCCATCCGCATTCTGTGAAGACTCGTCCTATTCTACCCTTGATTGGGTAAAACTTGCTGCCATCGTTGATTTGATTGGTTTGTTTAATACCATCAGGTTCAGGGCCAATCAGAATCAGAGGAAGGTGAGTCCTTTGGCAGAGAGTTTATACGAGAAAATGGCGGACTCAGCTCCTAAAACCTTTCGAAAACGAAAACGAAAGCGGATGCAAAAGTACCGACGAGAGTGGGAGGAAACAAATACTTGGCTGGAAAGTGTCAGTGGCAATGAGTATCAGGCCAACTGCTCAATTTGTCGGCGAGTGTTCTCTGTGGCGCACGGTGGCTTGTCAGACGTGCAACAGCATGCCTCGGGAGAGCAACATTCCCACAATGCTAGAGCTCAGAGAAATCAAAGCACCGTCTCACAGTTCTTCATACCTCAAGCATCTCCCGAAGCAGATAGGTGAATGACAGTTTTTTAATCAGCTCAATAATGTTCTGATTGATTACGTTTTCATATGCTGCCTATGCCCATTTGTTAAGAAATAATGTTACAATGTAAATTAATTATATCCATACATTATGGTATGATTTGTTTATTATGGTTAAGGTACACAGTCAGACATATGCACTTTTTAAATTAGAAATGAGAGCGATATATTTAATAATAAAAATGTGCATGTGTGAAGAAAATAAGTTATGCTTAACAAATTTAGAGAATGTCATCCTTTAATACTATAGAATTAACAATAGGTCTGAATACATAAATAAATGCATAAATAGATTTTCTTACCAATAATAAAAATAGTGTAATAATAAAATTTTGAAATGTTTGTAGATTATAGGTTATTTATGTGTGGTATCACTGTTTGGATGGTGTTACTGCAAACAATGACAAATATGGCCATAATATGTTCACAACACCCTATTGGCATACCGTCAGGCCTGTGGTCATTGTGGGGCTTTGACCCCCGCTGCGGCAGGCGTCCCTTATTTTTTTGTATTGAAGGTGGCAACCTTACTTAAGACATAACAGATAATGTTTGCATGAATACTCACCAAGACAGACATTTTGAAATACTGAAAAACCTCAAATTCGGCCAAAATTGATATGTTTCACTTATTTTGCCTGTAGCTCATAATTAGTCTGTGCACATTCCGACTTAATTTGCCAGCATTTTTATAACCTTATAACAAAACCAGTAGAAAAACTTTTAATTTAACCACTGTATTTTTTTATTTACTCAATTTATTAATGCAAACAACAAATCATTTTAGTTTAAACAAACACACAATAAAATTTAAACAATCCTTTTAGCCTTCACGAGGCACTGAATTGACGCACTGAATCGTTCTTTGTTTAAATTAGTTCAAAGTTACTGTTAGATTTAAAGGGGGGGTGAAACACTCAGCTTCAGTCAATCTCATGTTAACCTTGAGTACCTATATAGTAATATTGCATCCATCATATCTCCAAAAAGTCTTTAGTTTTATTATATTTATAAAAGAAAGATAGGCTGTACCGAGTCTTTCCGGAAAAAGCCGAGCGGGTGGAGGCGTGCCGTGTGGGCGGAGCTAAATAACCACAAGCGCGCAAAGCTTTTACGTTGAGAGCGTCTGGAAGCTGTGACGCCCTGTTCTCTTACGAGAGGTTCTCTCGTATTGCGTAAGCTAGCTTACGCTACGGGAAAGATTCATCTTTTCTGAGATATTGTTCCCTCATCTAGAGAGAACCGAGGTTACGTTAGGTAACCGATTTGTTTTTCGAACACCATGTCGTGCGCGAGTTTTAGAACATTTGTGTGTGTCTACTCGTGGTTTATGAAGACATGATTTGGTTTTACAATAAACAAACAGACACCTACATTAGCCACCTAAACAAATGTATTTAAACAAACACACACCATACATCGCATGCTCCATAGATACATTAACTATACGTGATCATGTTGTTTAGCCTACTTGCTGTGCTTAAGTTACACGCCGATAGACACACACAGATATTTGAAGCAGTTCTACTCACCGCCTGCGGATCCAACGCAAGACCGTTAACCTTTAGTGTTGGGACTGCTCCATCCTTAGCCGCGTTTCCACTGCCGGGCCAGGGCCGGGCCAGAGCTAACAGCGAGCCGAGCCGAGCCAGTGGCCTCGGGCCTCAAGCACCGGGCTCGCATTTCCACTGCCGGGCCAGTAGCCCTGCAGCGCTGCCCTAAACCCCGCCCTTAACACGCCTTTTTGGATCAAACGTCATACAATACATCCCAACCCATTTCAGCGGGTATTATGAATTTATTTATAATAGGAAGATAGCATATATATATTAACTCACCGGCCGTGGCTGCAATAGTGTCCCGATTGTCTCGCGAGTGGCCACTAACAGAGGGACGGTGACCCAGCACACCGTCCATCAAGTCGAACCATGGAAAGTCCCTTCTCTGAGCTTCGCTTTGTCCATTGTGCGTTTTAATCGCCTTGTACAATACTGCGTCCACGACTTTTTATTTTTTTTCCTGAACTAGCTGAATGCTTAGCTTAGAAAGTTCAGCATAGATGTATTTTATAACGTCCTCGTTTCTTTACACGCCGTCATTCTTCTGCCCAAATGCTCAGAAGAGCTTTGGTATCTTCGACAGACCAGTACAGGTGATTCTCCATTTCGAGCAGCGATTATTTTGTGCGATATTAAAAAGTGAAATGTGCATCTTGCCGCAGATCATAACGTTCCACAACACCGATAAACTCCGCCTTTTACCTTGAGCACGCCTCTAGCCCGAGCTGGCCCGCTTTGGCCCAAGGTATTCGACGGGCTAGAAATCCTGGCCGTTGGCCCCGAGTAAGCCCCGATCAAGCCCCGGAAGTGACAGTGGAAACGCGACTGGCCCTGGCACGCACTAGCACGGCTCAGCCCTGGTCCGGCAGTGGAAACGCGGCTCTTGAGAACGGAACGATTAGCAAATCCGGCTTCGAATAGGGCCTTGTTTATAAAAAAAATCATCCTCAGTGCATGGAACAAACAAGAACACTTTTACAACTGTGTTGATGTTCTGGAAAAACAAACTCCATCCACTGGTCCCTTAACGCTTGATTCTTTGGGAATCTGTGCAGTGTTGTCTTGCCCTGGCAACCGAAAACACACTTCTTTGGTGACATATTGCAGCGCAGCCGATGCACAGCGCTTTGATGGGCATCGGTTACGGCTATCGCTCTACAGCTGCGCGCGCGCCCTTCGGAGAGAAGTGCCCTTAGGACCGTATGAGGAAATTCCGGCGCAGCTGACGTCATACGCGCCCGTACTCTAAAAAAACTTTCCGAAACTTGTGACAACCAGGAAGGAGTATTTTGAGAACAGAAATACTCTATCAAAAGTACAACTTAATTTTTGAAACTTTGTCCATGTTTAGCATGGGAATCCAACTCTTTAACAGTGTAAAAAACTCACTATGCATGAAACAGCATTTCACCCCCCCCCCCCCTTTAATGTTATTACCTTGACAAACTGTATCAGTAAAAAGATCGAAGACTAAAGCTTCAGTATTTGACCCCCATTTTATTCTGAGGAACTTATAGTGACAGTTATGTCTTAATTTGTGTCAGGAGTTATGTAATAAAAAAAGAGGCAATTCACCTTGTGAATTATGAGCGTCAACCGCTCTCATTCAGAAAAAAGACTCATGTACGGTCGTCATGAAAGCACTTGACAAAACAATGTCCCTTGGGGGATTATCACATTATCACTCACTATAGAAATCTGACGTAAAACTATCTATTGAATTTATACCCAAAATGCGCCGATGTAATCATTATGAGCGCTGGATACTCTGTTTTCAATTCCCACCGACAGCCTGAGGGCGCTCTATGCACAGGTTTTCTTTTTTCAAGAAGGGCATTTGATCCCGTTTCAAATGTGAAGTGAAAAGTTTGATCAAAGAAATTGAAATGGCGTGAATAGACAGTCTTTATAGTAATTATAATGAAGACAAAAGAAGATAATATTTAGAGCCTTAACTAGGCCGTAGAGGTGTGAATGTGTGCAGGAAAGACTGAAACTGAATGGGGCAGTTTGCACCACAAAACAATAGAGACTATACACTAAATGAATGCTTAGAAAATTACAATAAACATTAGCATTTTAGAGTCTTCTCAAAATAAAATCATGAGATGATCTTGAAAAACATTTAATAAAACTAAGAATTATCTTCAGATTTGAAATATAACATGTTCAGACATGTTGCTTTAGCGGCAGTGCATTTCTAGATTAATACCAACTTTATTTTCATAAAGATATAAAATAATAAAGTATTAAAAAAAAATTCTAATAACTTTACAAAACTTTGAAGCTATTTATGACTATTGTTTTTCATTATGACAATAATTAAAGGTGGGGTATGTGATTTGGAAAACGACCGGCAGATTTTGAAAATACACAATTCAAATGGTCCTGCCTTCTTTCCTCCAACGCTGGCCCTGACTGGGTCACGTGCGCTGGGGGAGGGGGGTGTGGTACGACCGTTTGATTGACGAACTTACTGTCCAATGATTCTAGGTGGTCTTGGAAATAATTGGCTGGAGTTTTTCGAGTCCTGCCCGTTCCACAGATGATTAAATTGCTTCATTTCCATTTCAGTGCCTCTAACTCAGTGGCTATAAGTAGGTTAGGAATTGAAGTTCAAGTTATTTTGAAAAAATGGACAAAAAAGAGAATCACATACCCCACCTTTAATTCTAAAAATAACTAGTTATTTTACTTTATAAAGTTTTAAATATAGATAATTATTTTTCATACACAAACTCATCACACTCACACTCGTGAACAACTCCTTTAATGCACAATGTCGTGGTGTTTCACAGGCACAAATGAGCACAACACGTCATCAGTATGAGAATAAACTGTTTCCGTCATCTTAACACGCATCTTTAAACCAATGCAAAACTCAATATAATCTGCGACAACAAAATATCTATAATTCTGAGATTATATTCACACGTCAGTTTCATGATTTCTAATGCGCATTTTCAAAATGTTATATTAAAAGCTGACTGAGATTGTGCATGTGTTCCTTTACCTTTCCCTGTTACTCCACGAATCTGCCGGATCCTTCAGGAACATCGGAGATTAAGCTCTGAGTTTTCTGATGTTGCAGGACATTCGTTTAACAAAGCTGTTTAAAGTCTGATATATGTGAACAAATGTTGTAGTTAATGCACTTTAGTTATCCAGAAATATTGCTGAGGTCCAACTAGATATTCTTCAGTGTATTTGATTCTGCTAAAGTCAAACTATTGCAAGTTCACTTCAGATACACTTTAAATATCTCTCATTTAATGACTGATATTATACAGAGATCGTACGGTCCTTACTAATCGTGATATTAAAACACATTTTAGGCTTAATATTAATACATGTGCATTGTGCAATAAAGTAGTATTTCAAATAAAGTTTAATTATAATATTTATATCAGTATGTCAATAAAATATTTTAATGGATTTAAAGTATACTTGATAAAAATAAATGTATTTTAAATAGATTTTGGTGGTGTTGTTTTTTTTGTACTAGGGATAAATAATTATTTTTATAATACATTTTATAATTTATTATTTTTTATGTGCTACAAATAATGTTTAGTGATGTTTTATTCACACATCAAAAGAAAACGGGCAAAATAAGGGAAGTTCAGGCATATTTTGCTCAAGTTCGAGAATAGACTTCAACTTTTCAATATGCAGCAAACACACCACAGGTCATGTGACAAGAACCAACCAATCAGCTTCACCCTTCCCATAACAACATTGAAAGCTCAGGCAAGATGAAGGAACAGCATTTTTTCCCTCTTCTCCATGAATAAATCTAGTATCAGAGCCAGTGTCGAGGGTTTCCGTGCTGGAAATCAGTTTATCCGTTGCTGGAAGTTCCTCGTTGTCATGGAGACTGCAGCTCATGGTTGCTTAGCAACGGCAGCTCCTCCTGAACGCTCTAAAAATGTGAAGAAATAACTCTAGACTTTATTGGCTTTTTTTTTTTTTTTTTTTTTTCAACTGATTCATTTTAATCTTCAGATAGTCCAGAAGCAGTCTGTAAAAATATATATTAATTTTGTAATTTAGCAGTATGTTATATGATCCTCTGCTTATTCTTTCTTTTTTGGGCTCCCCTTATATATTTTCTCTTCATCTTTATTCTCTTGAGTTCAGTTCTAAAAAAGCAAGAAATATTAGATATTACACGCGACCCGGACGCCGAATCCCTGCCAGAAGAAACGAGTCTTCATTCAGCCTGAGAATTATTATTATCATTATTAATATTATTCAGCCTGAGAATTATTATTATCATTATTAATATTATTCAGCCTGAGAATTATTATTATTATTATTATTCAGCCTGAGAATTATTATTATTATTATTATTAATAATATAGAGTTTGACTGAGAAAGACAGAAGCAGGAGAGACGAAGTGATGATGATGAAAAGAGACGTTTATAGAATAATCTTAGCGTATGTTTCAATATTCAGACTTCATCTGACTAGCACAAATATAACAAATATTATTATAGCAAAAGCAAAATCAATAAAAATCACTGTTTCTCAACATCGTCTTGTGACGTTAAACTAGAAATGTAGAAATGATCTCGTCTGTCACTCATGAAGACAAACATCAAATCATAAGATTAAACAACAATAGAAAGGAAATAATATAAAATATAACAAATTATAACAAACAATATAACAAATGATATTACAAAAGCAATAAAACGATTAAATGATAAATTACATTAATCTGATAATAATATGAATCAATAATCATTTATTAAATGTTAACTGATGTAAATTGAATGTAAATGTGTGTTGTAGTGTGGATCACGGAGGAGACTTCAGGATTGCAGCAGGACCGCACAAATGTAAGTCCTCAAACACACAGATTCTAGTGTGTGTGTTGTTGTAAATGTTGTAATGTGTGTTCTTGTGTTCAGACGCCGTTGATCTCACACTGGATCCAAACACAGCACACACTGATCTCGTTCTGTCTGAGGAGAACAGAAAGGTGACGCGTGTGAGAGAGAGTCAGTCGTATCCTGATCATCCAGAGAGATTTGATTATCATCCTCAGGTTCTGTGTGGAGAGAGTCTGACTGGACGCTGTTACTGGGAGGCTGAATGGAGTGGAGATGCTGGTATATCAGTGTCATATAAAGGAATCAAGAGGAAAGGATTGAGTAATGACTGTTGGTTTGGATATAATCAGAAGTCCTGGAGTCTGATCCGCTCTGATCAGAGTCTCTCTGTCCAGCACAATAATAAACGCACTGCTGTTTCTGCTGGTTCAGGATCCTGTAAGAGAGTAGGAGTGTGTGTGGACGTATCGGCCGGCACTCTGTCCTTCTACAGCGTCTCTGACACACACACACTCACACACTTACACACATTCACACACACATTCACTGAACCACTTTATGCTGGATTTGCACTTTATAATGTTAACTCTTCAGTGTCTCTGTGTCACATTAAACACACACACAGACACACACTGACTGACACACACACACTGACTGACATGCATACATACAACTGACTAACACACACACTGACGGAAACACAAACACACACACTGACTGACACACAAACACACACTGACTGACACACAAACACACACTGATGGTAACACAAACACACACACTGACTGACACACAAACACACACTGACTGACACGCAAACACACTGATGGTAACACAAAGACACACACTGACTTACACACAAACACACACTGACGGAAACACAAACACACACACTGACTGACACACAAACACACTGATGGTAACACAAACACACACACTGACTTACACACAAACACACTGACGGAAACACAAACACACACACTGACTGACACACAAACACACACTGACGGAAACACAAACACACACACTGACTGACACACAAACACACACTGATGGTAACACAAACACACACTGACTGACACACAAACACACGCTGACGGAAACACAAACACACACACTGACTGACACACAAACACACACTGACGGAAACACAAACACACACACTGACTGACACACAAACACACACTGACGGAAACACAAACACACACACGGACTGACCACACACTGACGGAAACACAAACACACACACTGACTGACACACAAACACACACTGACGGTAACACAAACACACACACTTACTGACACACAAACACACACTGACGGAAACACAAACACACACACTGACTGACACACAAACACACACTGACGGTAACACAAACACACACACTGACTGACCACACACTGACGGAAACACAAACACACACACTGACTGACACACAAACACACACTGACGGTAACACAAACCTACACACTGACTGACACACAAACACACACTGACGGAAACACAAACACACACACTGACTGACACACAAACACACACTGACGGAAACACAAACACACACTGACGGAAACACAAACACACACACTGACTGACACACAAACACACACACACTGACTGACACACAAACACACACTGACGGAAACACAAACACACACACTGACTGACACACAAACACACACTGACGGAAACACAAACACACACACTTACTGACACACCAACAACACAACACACACTGACTGACACACACAAACACACACTGACGGAAACAAACAAAACACACACACACACACTGACTGGAAACACAAACACACACACTGACTGACACACAAACACACACTGACGGAAACACAAACACACACACTACTGGGAAACACAAACACACACACTGACTGACACACAAACACACACTGACGGAAACACAAACACACACACTGACTGACACACAAACACACACTGACGACACAAACAACACACCTGGATGACACACAAACACAGACTAACACTCATTAAAAACGTTTTGCGGTTATTGTTCTGTGTGTGTGTCTGTATAAACTCACTAGTGTGTGTGTGTGTGTGTGTGTGGGGTGTGTGTGTGTGTGTGTGTGTGTGTGTGTGTGTGTGTGTGTGTGTGTGTGTGTGTGTGTGTGTGTGAGTGTGAGAATGTTTGTTGATGTTGGTTTGAGATCTTGTTGATCATATGAAGAATATCAGCAGGATGTTTTGTTTTCTGGGTTTTTGTTGTTTGTATGTGTAAATATATTTTACTCTGTTGATTCTGTGAGGAGAAAGACGAGCAGAGCTGATTTTCGAGAAACTTGTGTTAGTGCATATAATTTGTGTAAAATACATAAATATTATGTATTTAAAAAAGTTAAATTTAAATACATTTTTAATTCAAGGCAAATTCTGAATTGGGTGAATCTCACAAAAGATTTTCACACCGAAATGAAAGTGAAAAATAGGAAATTATATTTTGCTAGTAATATCGTGAAATATTATTACAATTTAAAATAAGTTTTCTATGTGAATATAGTATAAAATGTATATATTTATTCCTGTGATCAAAGCTGTATTTTCAGCATCGTTACTCCAGTCTTCAGTGTCACACGATCCTTCAGAAATCACTCTAATATGATTATATGATGAAAATAGTATATATCTAATATGATGATTTGATGCTCAATAAACATTTATTTAACAGTCATGTTGCTTCATATTTTTGTGGAAACTGCAAAACTTTTTTGTAAAACAGTCTTTTCTGTCACTTTTGATCAATTTAATTTTCTGGAAAAAAATAAAACCTTTTTTTTTTTAAGTTATAAATGCACTTTGTGAATAATACAATTTTCTTGATCCCAAACTTTTGAACTGTAATATATACTATGACAATCAAAAAATAAATTCACTATATAGAAATCTGTGTTTTTTCTGTCCAGGATATTTTATGTTTTCTCTGCATTCCTTTGTTTTTTTTTTGCTGAAAAGTGTCGTCATCCCGAACGCTAGATGGCGCACTAACGACCATAGACATAATATAATACATAGACGCCCTATTGGCCGCTTTGGAACGTTGCTGCGATACGTCAACGGGTCCGCCATTTTGCGGAGGGCAAGACTGCACTGTAATGCTGTAATCAAGGATGAGCTGCGTTTTTTTCTGGATAAAAACAAAAACTGTTTTTATATTTATCAACCGATTTCAGTGGTTTGTATGTGGTGTACAAAAAGTTCCATCTCTAGTTACTTAAAATCTCAATAGTTACACTTGTAAAATATTTGTTTTTAATAAAGAATGGTCAAAGCTCAGGCTTGTCATGTATCTGGCTTTTTATTCTTGGATAAGAATGATGAAGACCCCATACTGAGATATAATTTAAGTTTTCTTATTGTGGAAAAAGCATTTTCTGTGATTGACCAGATTTGAGCAATAACAAAGATAACTGATGGATCCATGCTAATACATATGTTATGGTACAACTACTGTGCAATGCAGTAAATATAACATTTGTGAGAAGTAATAGTAAATAGTTTAGTCAATAAAATAAACAAATAGTATACAGCAAATAAAATAGTAATGAATAGTATAATTATATAATATCATACAATAATACAATCATAAAAATATTGATAATAGCATAGGGTTTATTAATAATACTATAATAATAGCAATAGAATAAGAAATATCAATTACAGAATATACACAATAAAAAAATAAGTTAAATAGTGACTTATATTTAATATTTAACTCTTTTTGTTAAATTTCAGTTTTATTGATCAGTAATAGCCATTATAACAGAAGTAGCTTCAATCAAACATACAGCAGGATATACAACGTTAAAAAAGCCTAAATATAAAGTTATGAAACTTCACTTTGCCCTCAGCCAAAACGATTTACCAGGGAACCATTTATAGATTAATGAGACCAAAGATCGCCCGTTAGATATACACAAGACGAATTATATCTCATGTTTAACCACTAGACTAGAGACATCCGAGCCGGCGGCAAACTTCAGACGCACTGGCCGAGGTAAGGCTGTTCTCTGCGGGCTTAATGATCGCCGAGCGCCCGGTGATCGCATCTTACAACTCCGAAACCGTCAGATCAAATTTTTAAATAGGCGCTATCTTTATCAACAAACCACATATTTAAGCTTTAAACAACTACATTGTCGACTGAAAAACTATTAAAACTACATTTCGTGACACAATAACAGTAGTATTTTTAAATTTATCCTCTGAACGTTACTATTACTAATTAAATCATGACCAAATACAACCAAAAACAAACGTTCAGTCTTGCCTGTGAAAGATAATTCCTCGGAAGCGGTTTTCAATTGTGTGGCGATTTGTACAGCCCCAAGCAGCGCACAAAACAGGCATTTTTCTCAATTCCCAGTATGAGAGGTATGGGAAAGTTGCCATCCCCAATATGGCGGCGCCGTTGACGTGCGCTCCAGCGGCCAATAGGGCGTCTATGTATTATATTATGTCTATGCTAACGACTGTACCTCGCGGTGGATTATGGGTAACATCCGCTGCGTGCTGCTCATCTGCCATTTTGTTGTGGAGATCAGAGAGCAGGGACGCGGCGCACGTTATCCTGTAAATGAAGAATACAACTCTCTTATAGTGGATCAGAACTAGAGCCGAGGCACGATGCTTTCCGCAGCCCAGTTACTCGATGAGTTAATGGGCCGGGACCGGAACTTGGCTCCGGATGAGAAGCGCTGTAATGTACGCTGGGATGATGAGACTGTAAGTGAGATGACGGCTAAACAGCGGCCGCGATTCATTTATTACACACACATAACTCTGTATGTCACTACACGACTTAATAAACGCTTGTGTGTATTAGTTTGTATATAAACTGATCTGAGCGATGCCTGGTTTGTTAGTTTGTCTCGGTTGTTTGGGTCAGTTAGCAGCGCGCGCGAGGCTCGTGTCTCATTGTTGGACACATGCGCGCGCAGCGTACCGCCTTCATCTACAGTGTTTGCCAAGACAAATCACTTTTATTAACGCGCAAACAACAGCAAAGTATCAAACTTTTACGTGTAACTACTAGTAGATCTGGGTACTATTGACACACCTATCGATTCGTTTTGATTCAGTAGTTGTCAAGAAAAAGTTACTCAGTTAATGTTGTTATTAACTAATTAGGGAACCCTGTCAGTTAACTTTAACCATTAATAATTATGTAGCAACTGATGTGTATACAAACATTTGGAGGCCTACTGTGAAATCATATAAAACTGGATTATTTTCAATGTTTTAATTTGATGACAGTCTGTTTGGAAAAGCACACTTTAGCATACTTTTAAAACCACTTAAGTAATCAATCTACTTTAAAAAGTGCAAACTGAATGTAATTTAATGTCAACTTTGCATGTTATTTGCAAGCAAGTTAAAATGTCTTAGTTTAAATTGATATTAAATTAAATTAGTTGAACTTAAGTGTGTTATGTATTAAAGTACATTACTTTAAATATAGTATCAAATTACACACTAAAAGTACTTTACATGTGCTTTAGTATGTTAGCCAACACATTTAAATAAGTGCACTTCTACCCAAGCATTTTCTAAACGGAATGATTTAATGTAGGGTAAATGTACCTATTAATGTACTTAAACTTTAAATTTCACATTGTTCAAACTCAAAGTACGTAAAAGTGCATTTAAGTGTTTAATAATGAGTGTCTCTCCAAGTACAAAAAGAGATCTTGAGTAACCTATGAGCGTTTTTCAGCAGGTGTGCAAATATTACCTGTGTGGCTTTTGCCCCGCTGAACTCTTCACAAACACACGGTCTGACTTGGGTAAGATCGGCTTCTGAAACACATTCATCTGGTTTTATTCTTGCCGTCCACATTGTAATGAATCTGTTTTTTTTTTTTTTTCTCCAGGTCCTTGTGAAAAAATCCATGATGAGAACTTGAGGAAGGTGTAAGTTAAAACTCATGGGAAGAATAAAAAGCCTTTTTACGGCCCTCACCGATTCCTGTTACTAAAATGCAAAAAAAAAAAAATCCTATTATTGTAATTATTCAAAAAAAATTCTTCTCGGTACTGTTAAAGGAGAACTCCGGTCAATTTTAACATTGAGCTCATTTTTTTGTAGTGCACTTGTAATGACACATCAAGGATGTTAAGAGGCTAAAAGCATGTTTAAAACTTGCCCCGTCAACAGGGTTCAAATTTTAAAAAGAGGATAACACTGTGTAGGAAACACCGATTTGTGTCGTTGTTCTCTGTACTGACAGCACTCCAAATGTACAAAAAAATGAGCTCAATGTTAAAATTGACCGGAGTTCTCCTTTAACATGCGGTTAAAAATGTCAGCATTAATTAAATTCAGCAGCCATTTAGATGCATTTATATAATGGTGACACTTTACATTAGTTAACATTTAATGATGTAGTAACTAGCGTAGTGTTGGGCGATATGCTCCATTTTCATATCGTCCTATCGTCAGCCTGAGATCGGCGATACACGATATTATCGTGAGGGGCGGGGCTTGCTTATTTGATTATTAACTTGCTTATTTACTCATTAATGTGCTTGTTTTATTACTTCGTTTTATATATGATAATCTTTTTCTATTTTGCAAGCAACGGTGGAGGGTTTAATTAATAGGCTAGTTCAGGTTATTTCCTTGTATAATGAGGTAAAAAAAAAGATCCTAATAATTTTTGTATCTGACAGTTTTTCAACATGTCAGCGGGAAATTTCCGGACACACATTATCTCTCATGCCGTT
This sequence comes from Chrosomus eos, assembly GCA_036326025.1. Taxonomy (NCBI): domain Eukaryota; kingdom Metazoa; phylum Chordata; class Actinopteri; order Cypriniformes; family Leuciscidae; genus Chrosomus; species Chrosomus eos. The sequence goes on from CM070821.1 coordinate 6,203,422, forward strand.
GCAGATGCAGCATTTTGACTGTAGGCCTACTTCTGCGTGAGATGAAAGCACGTTTGAATAATTTTTTGGTCAAGAATGAGTCTGAGTTTGCGATGTGTCGTCCTACCAGTGCTCTCTCTGTCTAGATCAGTGGTCTCAAACTCGCCGGCCATTTGCGGCCCGCGGGGTGATATTTTGTGGCCCCCTACTTGACATTAAAGTTTAATGTTAGTGCGGCCCGTCGTTGCGTGTGCCGCGTTTTAAAAAAAATAATTTTTTTTTTATCCCTTATGGGCTACCATAGATAGTCTCGTGACAGCTTACGGTGGTCAATAGTTGTCATAGACAACCCCGAAGTACAAACATACTGCGCGCGTCGCTTCAATTATGAGCGCACTTGCCGCGCGCCTACATTTGAAATAACGAACTTGAGCACGCAAAATATGTGAGGCGCGATATGTGAACAGGGCCCTTGGCGACCACCAATCAGGCCATGAGCTACTGGTAGCTCGCGAGCGACGTGTTGGAGAACCCTGCTCTAAAACAATGTGAGAATAATCATTTTGAGCTTGTAATATGTGTCCAACAGGTTGATAAGAAGGTTTGCTTTGATTTGTGCAAAGTCAGTAATTTGAGACGCTATACATGTGTAGAAAGAATTCAATAAGACGGGCAGACATGACTGCAAATATTTGTATTTCAAAAGCAATAATTGTTTTTCTAAGTATAATAAAAGTAAATGTGCCTTCCAAAAAAAAAAAAGAAAATAAAAAGGACATAAGCAAATATAAATATCACAAATATGTGTTATAGGGAAAAGACAAAGAAAGTTTGTAAAAATGAACTTCAACTGTCAGAAAGACAGCTCATGAAGAACCAATCATGTACAGAAAGGAATGTTCAAAGTCAGAAGAACAGTTCAGAAGAAACGTTAATAATAAATATTGAGAAGATTGGATCAGTTGTGCTCCTTTTTTGGAGTACTTGAATACTATTTTTTGTGGAATACTTGATGCGGCCCAGCCTGACCCAGACTCTCCCTCCAGCGGCCCCCAGTTAAGTTGAGTTTGAGACCCCTGATCTAGATGCACTTCTAACGCGCACTTCAATAAGCCCAAATAACGCGGATTAATGCATTTTAAATGCCGGGAGAAATTAGAGTAAGGGGCAAAGATCTAGCTGAGTCGATCGGTTTACTTATGACTTGACTCCGATAAAGGAAAACGGGTTAATGCGTTTACATGACCACATGCATTGTCAGTTTATTCCGCATAATCGGGCTAAGAACGTGCATGTAAACGGCCTCATTCCCTGAAAGTGAAAGCAGAAACGGACTGAGCTTTCAGCATCTGTCGCTGCATTAACGCTGCATTCTCTCAGGGACGACGATGGATATAACGGTATAGCAACTATTTACTAGCTTAATATTTCTCGTGGACTTGCATTAATGACAGTGAAACAATTTGAAGAATATTTCTTGTTAAACAAGTGTTTGAAGCTGCTTTTGATTTTCACAGGCAGAGTTGTGCTGTTAGTGAACTAAAGACTGTTTTTAGGCCTATATCATTTTAGTGATATTATTATTTAGTAATTGTATTGTTTTTAGTGTTATTAGTGTCATTAAACGTTTTGTTAATGTGATATGGAAACAAAATACTGACGAAAAACGATGCCGTTTTCATCTTCGATCTATGCATCTGTGAAAACAAGCACTCTTGATAATTTGTGAATGGATAACTTTGCAATTCAATTTTGATGTGGGATGTAGTTTTTTTAGTCTGTTTTAAAAAAAAATTCTTAGAGGAGTCCTCTACGCGCGTGTCAGTGTTGTCGCGAGTGTGGTTATGGTGATGTCGTTATGAATTTAGGCAAGGCAAATTAATTGTAGTTCCTAATATTAATTTAATAACAATACTAGCTTTATAATAATATTAATTTAATACATTAATGGTAAAACCAGCCAGTTACACGATACTATCGTCTATCGGCACAACCCTAAACTAGCTTGAACTGAGCAATACATTTGTTACAGTATTGATTAATCTTTGTTAATATTAGTTAATAAAAATGCAACTGTTCACACTGTATTAACTAATAACAAATACAACCTTTGATTTGAATACTGTATTACTAAATGTTGAAATTAATATTAACTAAGATTAAAGGTGCTATGTGGAACTTTTCTACTAAAATGAATCCTTTTTTTATTGCCTGTGTGTGAAGGGGTTGTAATCACACATTACAATGATCCACTTGTCGAGTTTTGCTATTACCTCTGAAGGCCAATATTCATATTTATATGTGAAGTCTCCGGGTCGGATTTACCGCGAAATCCAACGGATGTGACGTGCATGCGCGCTCCCGAGCCTCTCTTCTTATATACAGTCTATTGTAGACGGTCAGGGAGTTACGTCCGGTTAAAGGCGCACGTTTTTTCGGCTTATATCTCGGTCAATCTTTGATCAATATTCCCAAGACTCGAATCGTTCGTAGTGCTGGACGGGCCTTTCGAACGAGCCCACCCCCGAGGTCCAACTCGCCCGGCTCCCCGAGTTATAGCCGTTCGAAATCGGGGGTCCCAGCGAACGGCGATCCGATAGGGGGCGTCCCCGAGGCCGGTCACTTTGGCGTTCGTGCAAGGGTCCCCCTGGGACCTCCTCGCCCAAATTTGAGCTCTCTGGGTCTTTGCGTTCCAGAGATACGAGCGATTTTTTTCTGAGATCATGACGTCACCGGTGTCCGCAATTTTGCAGCGCGCCCGATGGTTTTCTGCTAATATCTCCGCGAAAACACCACCAAAAACTATGGAACTTATATGGTTCTTTTCAGCTCGACTAGATGGTCCCAACGAGCTCGGTGCTCCCTGAATCCGCCTAGTATTCACCGAGATATTTGCGTAATAGACGGTATTGTCTATGAGTACGAGCACGAGCGCTCTTCTAAAAATTGGTTGCAATCTGAAACATCACCACTAGAGGCCGCTAATAGTTACATAGAGCACCTTTAATGAATGCTGTAGAAGTATTGTTTATTCTTAGTTCACGTTAACTAATGAACCTTATTTTAAAGTGTTGCCCATATAATATATATATTTTGCATTTTGGTATGAGAATTATACTACTTAAAATGTTATGAAAATGTTCTGAAGCAAATATGCATAAATGTGATCTAGACACATTCTTGACTGTTTCCTGAGGTAATTCTTGACCTGTGTAGTTGAGTCTTCAAGTGGTGGAACGGATCACAAAATTCACGGTTCGGATCATTTACGGTTTTTGAGCCATGAATCGGATCATTTTTAGGATCAGAAAAAAAAAAATATATAATATTAATATAATGGAAGGGGAGGTGGATAACTTTGCTTTTCATTTATTACTTAAAGCTCCCTTGAAGTTCTTCAAAAGAAATATAATTTAGAATTGTTTGAATGTGTAAATTGGCAAGACAAAACGACGCATCCAAATTCTAAACTTTCAGTCTATGATGGTTAAATTTAGCAGTTAACCCGCGAATCACATGCGTGCCGAACCGTGGGGCAGGTCCGTACGGGTCAACTGCGATCCGTTCCACCGCTAGCATCTTCAGTGTTGTGTCTGAAGCTTGACTCCTGATGTCTCAGGTATGAGAAGAGCTCCCGCTTCATGAAGGAGGGGTACGAGCGGGACTTCCTGCGGTACCTGCAGAGTCTCCTGGCCGAGGTGGAGCGCAGGATTCGGAGAGGTCACGCGCGTCTGGCCCTGTCACAAGCCCAGCAGAACTCAGGGGTAACGCATACTTTTAGATCTTATTTATGCCCTGGTGCTTTATTACAGCCCTATGATTTCTCTAATGCAAAAAAATGCAGACAAACACAATCTCATCGCTTTTACATAATTTTAAATGGGGGTGTGCGATTATTTTTGATCGTGGACGATTAAAATGTCTCCACGATCTGCATTTGAAGAAATATGGTAGTATCGTGCTACAGTGCAGTTCTGGTTCCTCCTTCTCAACATGCTGTACATTCACATCATGCTGTACATTCACATCACATGTTAACACAGAGGTAGAGTTTAAAGCCACAATGTTAGTTTTGACAGTGCCATGTTTAATTATTCAAAACGGTGTTTCCATTTCCTGAAAAGTAGCTGTTTTTGTAGATACAAGTAGGCTTGGGAATCGGTTCCAGGTTCCGGTTTGGAACCGGTTCCGAACGTTCCGATCCATCGGAATCGTACACGTCCACACGTTAACGATTCCACTAACGATTCCGAATGTTCCGTTCCGTTCCATCCATTCCCGCGTCGCGGCATGACGTTACAGTATGCGACTGGATTTTTAAATCCCTCAAGACGTAAACGATCGAGAGTGCAGACCCGGGGAAGCAAATCTGGGCGACATTTACAGCTCCAATGACGGCATCAAAACAATGAAAGCATGGCGAAGCGGCTCTCCACGGCTCTACTTTCGTCGGCGAAAAAGTTAAGAAACTCGACGCTATAAGCACTCAGTACCGAGCCGAGCAGTTCGCACGTGACTTTTATGCAGTGTTTCCCACACATAGACTAATTCGCGGCCACAAAATCAACTCCGGCCGCCACATTGCGTTTCGTTCATTTTTTTTAAGGCTGTTTAAAACACGCAGCGTATTCTTTCCGTTGTATTTCCTTTCCCCGCTCTCCCTCCGTCTCTCTATCACTCACGCGTCTCTCTCACATACACGCATACACACACACACGCACCCACCCACACCGCGTCTGTCTGTGAGGCGCCAGACTGGACAAAAGCGAAGCGAACTCCGCGAGTGACACTGGGCGAGAGAGAGACAGAGTGTGACTTTTATTTAAACTTATATAAACTAATATAATTTATTTTACTGGGCAGTTTAAAGCTTGAAATGCCATAACCATATTTTGTTGTTACTTGAAGAGTGCAGTGTCAAGTGGCATCATGCAGTATTTGTACTGAAAAGGCTACTGAATAAATGTCTGTAATTTAAGGTCATTCCTATTTTATTTGTATACATTTTAATCATTAACTTTAAAAACACACTCTTTTTATTACTAAACTAACAGTAAAGGGTAAAAAAAATGAATTCCCCAAAAATAAAAAAGGAAAAAAACGGAATTTGGGAAAAATAAAACGGAATTTGGGAAAAAATAAAACTGATTTCATAGGGCCCTAAATATTGCACACTTGTTTTTCATTGTCTAAAACCACTTTAAATTAGACATTCAAAGCCAACAACTCTCAAAGTCACACTGTAAGTGTTCAGAAAATGGTACAGGAATCGATATGGGAATCGATAAGGAATCGCATCGATAAGCAGACTCGACAATGGCATCGATATCGATAATTTCTTAACGATACCCATCCCTAGATACAAGGCTTGTGTCCAACAGTGACGATATACTGAAGCACACGTGACGCTCAGTGTTTTCAGCATCTGCCGTCTCTCTATATGAGGACATGAACTTCAGCTCCAGAGTCACTTCATCAGCATTTCATTTGATTAAAACTATTGCCAGATATTCACAGAAACTCAAAGGACTTTATTACAAACTGACCAAATAAAAGTTTGGTTTAATCTAAAGACGTTATGACAGAAATGTATCACTTCACAAAATAATAACTAATTACTTAAAACAAAAAAGATTAAGTTGATGATGTTTGTCTTCATTAATTATCATATTTTTTTATAATTTGTATTAAATCATAAATCCAGCCAAATTTAAACTGAGAACACATAATTTCTGAAATAATAAACACTTCATATTTAATTTCTATTGTTGTAAAAAAGTTACATTGTGTTAAATCATTAAAGTTCAATTGATCATTAGGCATGCTCTTTATTACAATTTAATGAAAACATTGTCCAAATAAATAAGTCAAACACAAATTTGGGATAAACTACATTTTATTTTTTCATAAAATTGCAAAGTTGATTAATTAGACATGCTTTTTCATTACTAAAAATTAAAGTGACCAATACAAATATAATACAGGAAAGTTTAAATGGGAAAAAAATGATTTTGGAGAAAGAATGAAACTTAATTTTAAAAAATAAAAATTATTTTGTTGTGCATGTTAGGCTACTCTTATATTTATATGCAGATTTTTGTAATACTCACCCTTAAGAGCATAAAAACGTATCAATGAGTGAATCATCCCTATAGCCAAAGAGCACTGGGATACAGATTTCACAGCACATGCAGCGCTTTCTTACACTCCTTGTTTTATACTCTTTAAGGCCACTATGTTTGTACACTGCTCTTCAAACCCTACTCTTCAAACTCTTGATTTCTAGGTACCGGGTCCAACTGGGAAGAACGATGAGAAAGCGCAGGTCCTCACGGAGAAGATTGAAGAGCTTGTTCTTCAGGTACTGGGTCTGAGCCTCATCAGCTGAGAGGGGAACATGAGTGTGTTGAAGCGGCTCTGAGATGTGTGTGTGTGTGTGTGTTCAGATTGAGGAGCTGGGCTCGGAGGGCCGTGTGGAGGAGGCGCAGGGCATGATGAAGCTGGTGGAGCAGCTGAAGGAGGAGCGGGAGGAGCTCAGCGCCAATCCTTCAGTGAGTTACAGTTTTCTCTTGTGTTTAAGTGTAGAATAGGGCTGCACAATATGTCGAAATATCGCCATATGTATATCACAACAGCTTGCAATAACTGGGGTCATGTACAAAAGACAAAGAGAAAATCAGTCACTGCGCTTGGCTGAGTAACTTTTGTAGCTTTAATAAGAATCAGTGTGTGTATATATATGTATTTAATTCATACAGTGAAAACTAAGCAGTGTTTTATTTTTACACCGATGTTAAAATACCACTTACTACTTATGCTACAGTAAAACACCGCTGTTCGTTTTCAGAAGTTGTATGTTTTCTTGTCACAAAAAGAATGTGAGAAACGTATGTAGGTTATATAATTTTAAAGCTAATTTAAGTTATTTTTAAACAATTTAAGGATTATAGCATTGCATTATTTGAGTTATCGCATTTTTCTTGAATATCGTGCAGCCCTGGTGTAGACCACAGACCTGGAGTGTGTTTTGGCACTGACCTGTTTTCTCGTTTGTCAGACGATCGAGAGCTTTGCGGCTCAGGAGAAGCAGATGGAGGTGTGTGAAGTCTGTGGCGCTTTCCTCATAGTCGGCGACGCTCAGTCCAGAGTGGACGATCATCTAATGGGCAAGCAGCATATGGGATATGCCAAAATCAAGTCCACGGTGGAGGAACTGAAGGTTTGTTGATGGTCAAACTTGTAAATTTAGAGGGCCAATCCTGTACAAAAATTATTTCAATTGTGATTTTGGCTTTCAACCATTATGAAAACATGATCATTGAGAGAAAATATAGTGGTGCGCATTCGTGCCTCCTTAACATCCAACAGTCAAATCATATAGGGCATTTCAGTAAACAATAGGCAAAAGATACTTCCGGGTGGCAGAACGCGAGCGGTTCCTACTGACTAACAGAAGAGATCCAGCCAGCTACTGTAACAGTTACTTAGTTAAAAACATTGTTGTTGATAAAAGTTGAAACGATGATGAAAACGTGTTGTGTTTGGGGTTATTTTTGCTTAGAAAAAAAGAGCTAGAGAGTAGGGATGGCTCGATACCACAATTTTGGTTTCGGTACGATACCAGAATTTAATACCTCGGTATCGATACTAAATCGATACCACAGGTAAAAAAAAAAAAAGTCTCAATTTAAGTGACACGTAAAAAACACTGCTTGAAACTCCCCACTACCAAATGTGCAAAGAAAGGTATCAAAATGTACATAAAAAAATCAGTCAGGGAACATACAGTAGGTTAAATTTTGATTTAGAAAAAAAACCCTGAAAATAGGTTAATATCTATAATAATAGATTCACATAGGCTAATAATAGAATAATGAAATGACATGACATGTAAACCATTAGCTGTTGTGCATCAACAGAGAATTACCAACATTTATTGCATTTATTTATCTTGGTTTGGTTACTGTTTGGGTTCATATTAGTTTAATGCATAGCTTAAAGTAATGTTAACATGATAAACATGTATTAGTATATTTAATTTTTTAGGTATTTTAATTACTGATTGATATAGATTAATAAATGCTATAATACTGTTAGGTCAGGTTACCTAATGAATGTTGACAAATGTAGCTTAATTGTAACATTAGAAATATTTCTCTCTCTCTCTCTCTGTCTCTCTCGCGCCACAGTGGCACTAATATGCCATTCATTTTACTATCACTAATACTAAAATTAATATTATTCAAATTTTATTCTTTAGTCATTCAAATTCAAGTATTATATGTTTGTTTGAAACCATGATGAGACCTAAACTGAATTGGTTCTAGCGCGTCATGCAAGCAGATTTGAGCTTTCGTGTTTACCGTATAATATTAATAACAGGGTTCCCGCGGGTCCTTAAAAAGTCTTAAAAAGTCTTAAATTAGATTTTTAAAATTTAAGGCCATAAAAAGTCTTATAAAGTCTTATTTTTACTTATGAAAGGTCTTAAATTTTAGATGACACTTCGACTTAGACATATATAAATGTTTTACAAATTAAAACTAATTAGCGTAGTATTTTTTTTATTATCTTTGTGGATTTGCTTGGTCACGTGACAATTCGCATCACATTCGCGGCAGCATAACGTCTGTCTCCTGCACGCGAGAGAGGAGAGAAGGAGAAAGTTGGCGAATGTCACTGTCAGTTCAGTCGTAAGTTCATTCTTTATGTGCGTAGGGGTGTGCGATGTGTATTGTCTAATATGATATTGTAATAATCATTGTTTTAACGATGTATGAGGCACTGTGAGCTGACATCGCATTTGTCTCTCGTGCTTTCACTGCGTGTGCGTGATGTGTGCAGTTAAAGGTAGGCTATGTCCCCAAATTAGTTTTTGTCTTATATTTACATCATATTATGTTCTTATATTAGAATATCACATCAGTGAGTGCCGTTTTCCCGTGCACAAGTGCAATGTTTATGATATACAATAGTTAAATTAAAAATAAATTAACATTGTGAGTTACTTTTTAGACACAATATTGTTTGTTTTCCCTTTATTTCGCCGACTAGAATTTCAAAATGAATCCGTAGCAGTCAGAGTCTCAATGTCACAGACCATACCTGTCAAGTTTTGGATTTGAAAATAAGGGAAAGCCCGTAACCCCCCCCCCCCCCCCCCCCCCCCCCCCCACACACACACACACACACACACACACACACAACCCCAACCCCCCCGAACCCCAACCAAGCTCCAGTATCACTAACTTTTTAAGACAGGCAATAGCCGAAATAAAAACACAAAATGGTATATATGAAGAGCATTTATTTAAAGGCTTATTTCCATATTTTCTGTTCATTTAATATTGCTTGTCTTTACATTTAGCCTACATTTTCTTTTCATTCCACACATTATTTTCATTTCATATTGCTTTTCTTTTACAGTTTTTCTTTTCATTTCACATAACTTTTCTTTACTCTTTTAGAGAGTTATTGTACAGATTTGTTGCAGACTTTGCGTACTTTAAGACTGTTTTGGAAGGAGTGTATTTGTGGGCTGGGCCAGAGTGGTTCATTTTACATGAGAGTAGAGCGCAAACAGTTCTGTTGTCTAACGTCATCCTATTCTCTGTAACAATCTTCCGTACCATGCTAAACTCGCAGTTACAAAACTTACAAAACGCGCGTGACTGTCCCCCACCCTGCTCCTCTTCAGAAAAGTAATTTTGCTGTCCCATTGATCGCAGTATTTACATGAGGGTTTTTTTTTTTTTTTTTGGCCGGAGTGTCCGTCTCTGTCATAGCGTCCATCATGCGTCTCTGTTTTTCCCCGCGTTGTCACTCATCATCTGACCTCACACACTAACCTCGCGACAACTGTCACCTACAGTACCTGTAGTATTGCGGTTATCGCGAGGCTAGTGACAGAGCTCAGATTAGGAATGTTTTTTTTTTTACTCCGCCCGGCGGGGTATTATTTTTTTTTTAAACGCAGGTTAAAATACGGGAGATTTACGGGAAAATACTAATACGGGAGGACGGCGGGAAAGAAGGGTAAAATACGGGACTTTCCCGGCCAAAACGGGATACTTGACAGGTATGCCACAGACAGCGATGATTTCTTGACTGAAATCCGCGTTTTGAACGAGTCATTTTAACGATTCAATGAACAATCACTTTCTTCCCCGAATGAATCAGCCGTTTGAACGAATCGGTTGAATGAATGACTCTCTCAACTCGCTTATTAAGACAGTGACTTGCCACCACCTACTGGCGGTTTTAGTTTCATATTTAAAGTACCCTTTAATTAAAACGTTAAAATTAGAAATCATTTAAATATTGAATATTGAATATTTTATTTATTTATTTTTTAAACTCTCTCATAGCATGGAGTGTAAATATTAATTTTTGGAGTGTAAATATGCCACTTCTGATGCTGCTTCTGTCACCTCTGCTCTGCAAAGATGGATTTTGATTGAATGATTTAATTTGACTGGTAACGGTGGTACTGTATAATTGTGTAATTAAGTATTACTGTATAAATAAGTATAATTACTGTATAATTTAATTTTAATAATTTGAATGTTAGTATTTGACATAAAAGGTGATGCATAACTCTAAATAGGTTTAGAAAGAATGTCCATATATAGGTGAAAATGTCAATTTAAGTCAATTTAAGTTTGCAAATATTGCATATTAATTAATCATTTCTGTCACTGCTGTGAACTGACCACTGCATAGAATATGAAAAATATTAATATCTTCGTGAGTCAGCTGTCAACAACAGGCCTAAACCAGCCATGGCACCAGCAGAAAAACACAATCAGTAAAAATCATCTAATTATTATCAACAAAACATTGAAAATATCGAGATATATTTTTGTTAATATTGCACACCCCTAATTTATGGTATTTTGATTTCTTCAGGTCTTAAAAAGGTTTTAAAAAGACTTAAATTTGACTTTAAAAAGTGTGCAGGAACCCTGTAATAAGCTCTTATGTATGTGCGCGGTTCAGTGTTCAATAAAAGTCTAAATTAAATCAGTTAAATGATGGACTAACCTGTCGATTTCTGAACTCTTTGAACAAGTCAAGATGAGCAACTGACGAGTAGTGCTTCGGCAGATTTGATGTGTTGCCTCCCCGTTTGCAGAGTGGTGCATTGAGATCTGTTTCTTTACTTTTCTCACGACTTTTGTAGGCAAAGTAATGCCTTATTTCACTCATAGGCAAAGTGATGCCTTATTTCACTCATACTGCTCTCTCTATTTATTAATTTCGGGCGTGTAGAAATTTGAATGAGCTTCGTTTGACCATCGTGTTCCTCTGTTGTCACCGTTTGCCGCTTTCGCATGCATGAATGACCCGAGTTAGTTTAGGTAGCGCATTGCCGCCTAGCGGTGAACTTCGAAACAGCAGCGCATCAAATACCGAATTTAACAAAATTATGATATAGTACCGTTTGAAATATAATATATACCGGTATTTTTGCAGTACCGGTATACCGCGCATCCCTACTAGAGAGTAGTTTGCTAATTATGTGTAGGTCTACTATATTACATATTTATTATATTTTTTACTTATATCATTAAACACAGTTGTTATTATGATTAAAAAATGCATTATATTTAATTACATTTTTTATTTTTATTACATTTTTACTGTCGACAGTTGGTTTCCCTTCCAAGCAATTTACTAGCGTTGCCATAGGAACGCTTCAGCTTTTGCCACCCGGAAGAACGTCTGTTACTGTTGTGACTTCATGGTGAATTGTCGTATAACAAGATGTTCGTAAAGTGTTTTAATTTATACAGTACACATTTGGATTTGCAGCCCATTATAAAAAAAAACATTTGATTTTGAAAGACTGATTTAAAATTTTTAACTCTATAAAATAATTTCGTTAGACAACCTTTTTGTTAATTATTTGTATTAAACACAAAACCTGAATGCATTTTGTGGAAGAACGTTGTTTCAGTTGTGCTTTGGCTCTGCGTGAGAATGTGATTAACTGCTCATAAAACGAGAGATTTTTAGATCTGAAGCTGACTAGCTGAAGACCTAACAGTAACTTTACACATTAATAGACACGGTACTTCCTAGAAAATAAATTCAAACAGAGCACTATAATGAAACTCTTCACAATGATTTGCGGACTCTGTTAGAGAGCTACATATGGCAATTTTTCAGTTCAATAAAATACCATACCAATAAAAACACTATCATCTCCACGTCGCTTTTACGTAATTTCAAATCCCTCAGTTCTCCCTATCTGCTATTTAAATTACTGAAATGCATGAGCTGTTGCACGATATTCCAATTTTTCAAGTTTCATCTGTATAGAAGAATATTTTGAACAATAAAAGTTGTATAGTGTACCTTTAAATAATAAAACACAGAATTTGAAGAAAACATTCTAAAAAATCAACGGTGTGGTAATGCATGTTTTTGGATGGACCGATTGTTGCGAATCAAAAGTTGGCCATGGTTTTCTGTATGATCCCACAGGAAAAGCTGCGCCGGCGCTCAGAGGACCCGGAGAAGGAGGACCGAGGGAAGAAGGAAAAGGAGGACCGGGAACGTGAAAGGGAGGAACGTGAGAAAAAACGCAAAGAGGAGGAAGAGAAAGAGAAAGAACGAGAAAAGGAGAAGAGAGAGAGCGTGAGAAGGAGAGGGAACGCGAGCGGGAGAGGGAGCGGGACAGGGAACGGGACGGGACCGGCGCAGCAGGAGGAGTCACTCCAACAGCAGACACTCCAGCCGAGCGTCGGACCGCCGCAGGAGCCGCTCTAGAGACCGGAGGAGGTCCAGGAGTAAGGAGCGCGAAAGGAAGCGCAGCAGGTGCGCAAACTCTCACACACTCCTCTGAGCTGGTCAACATAAATGACAGATTTATTGCAATTTAGTAGAGGGTTATTTTAGTAGTATTTATATCCTATTATAGCATTTATTAGTATTCAGTTTTCAATGTTTAGTAATGTTTCTGCATTTGCCATTTTTAAGTTTATGGCAAAATTAGCTAAATTATTTAGCTTTAAAAAAAAAAATGTAATTTTAATTGTACTATTTTTATAACTTATTTTAGTTAGTATTTATTTTTAAATCTTTTTTTAGTTTTATATTATTGTAGCTTTACTTCAGTTAAAGAAATGATTTGTATAGTTTGTTTTAATAGTAATAATACTAATTAATACTAATACTAGTGATAGAATAGTAATAATCTATCGTTCCCCTGTTGTGCCAGTCGAGATCTCCTTGATTAATGTAGTGCTGATGTGTGCAGGAGCCGGGACCGAGAGAGGAGGCGCAGCCGGGAACGCTCGGACAGGAAGCGCCGCTCTCGGAGCAGGGAGAGGAAGAGGTCCCGCAGCTCTGAGCGCAAGAGCCACCGGCACCGCAGCAGAGACAGAGACAGAGAAAAGGACAGAGGAGACCGAGACAAGGACAAATCCTCTAAGGACAAAGGTCTGGCATTTAACTTTAGTTCATTTCTGAAGACCTTTTTTGCAAAGTTTTTGATCAGAACATTGAGTGTTTGTTGGCTTTTAAATAAGACTTCTTGTTTTTGTTTTGTTTGATTTTCTGTTTTGTTAGATTTTGTATCCTTTTGTGGTAACACTTTACAATATGCTCTCATTCGTTAACATTAATGTATTAACTAACGAACTACCAATAGCCATACATTTGTTACAGTATTTATTAATCGTTGATATAAAAATAGTTGTACATTGTTTGTTAATTTTAGTTCACAGTGCATTAATGTTAACACATACAACTTTTTATTTGAATAATGTATTAATAAATGTTGAAATTAGCATTAACTAAGATTAAAAATGCTGTAGAAGTGTTTATTCTTAGTTCGTTAACTAATGAATCCTTATTGTAAAGTGTTACCAGTTTTTTTTTTTTTTTTTTTTTTTTATCCTTTCAACAAGAGGAAATATTTTGACTTATTTTAACCAGTTATATTCTCGGTATTTAATGCAAGAAATGCAAGAGTAAGTAATTAACCTTTAATGTTTAATATTTACAGTTTTTCACTCAATTAAATATCAAATATGTATTACATCAGGTTGAGTAAATGACTTACACCCTAAAATTTAAATTAAGTAATTTCTCTAATGCAGTAATGCCTTTTTCTCTTTTTTTTGACAATCCTTCTCACACTTGTCCATATAATATCAGTGATATAGTGAATAAAAAAAGACTGATCCCATTCGCACAAAAACAAACGGAATGTTAGTGTATTTAACAAAAATCCTGACCTTGGCCGTTGGTCTTCTGTTCACGGCTTCACGTTCATGACTCAATTAGTGTCGCAGTTCACTCCGACTTGCTAGAAAAAGCACAAAAAAGAGCTGAAAAAAACAAGTTATGGTTTGAAAAAGCAACAGCGTCTCATACTGCATTAAAACAACACCAGGGTGAGTAAATGTGGACTTACTGAGCCAACCCTTTAAATAAGAAAAATCTGCAGACTTTCTTGAACATGACTAATTAAGCTTTTAAAAACGCTCCAAATCTCAAGCTATTTCTCTGAACATCGCCATGTGCGTTTACTGAATGCGTTTTGTGCCTCCTCTCGCAGAGCACAAGGACTCCTCGGATGAGAAACGGAGCAGCAGGAAGGGCTCGGTTGAGAAGTCAATTGAGCTCTCCAAGCCCGAGCCCATGGAGGCCGAGCCTCCCAAAGCGGAAGTGAACGGCACCGCCCAAGAGCTACATTCTGAAGGTGACACACAGTCCAATTAAAACTGATCTGATAGGACCTCAGATCAGCCCCAGGTAAGTGCACCGTCCTCCCCGGCCCCGGTCTCTCCCCCTCTCCCCTTCCCCCCTTTTTCTTTCAGTTCTGTCTGTGATTTTTCTTCCTGTTTTTTAATAGTGCATCGTAAGTATGCACTGAAGATGGGGACTAGGCTGATGAAACGGAAGAAAGTAGAAAGAAACAAACCCAGAGGGAAAGGCCAGTGTAGCCCTGAAAAACATGCTTGGAGGTACCTCGTTTTGTATCGGTCATACATCTGTCTCTTTAGACAAGTTCTCTTCCAAATTTACGTGTTTTATTTAATTTTTTCCTTCTATTTTTCTTTTTTTTAGTTTTTTTCCTAACTCTGCCTTTTACTACCTCAACCTGTTTACTCTATGCTCGCAGTAAGATTAAACTAGTGTTTACACATCTATTACACTTCTAAAATGATTGTGTGCTCATATGTATGTGCAGTACATGCATAAACACACAGCATTTTACCATCTGATGTCTATAAGGTGTTCATAAGAGGTTCATTGAACTGCAATGAATACTGATTTACATTTCTTTTTTGTTGGAGTTAACATGGATATGTTGCACTTTTATCACCGTCTGTTCTTAAAGTTGAGATCCGCTAGCTTTGGGATGATGGAAGTGTAGGGTTAATGAATTATTGCAGCTGACTTCCACACCTCACACAGCGTTGGTGTTGTGAGCGACCCCCATGAAAAGCCCATTTAAAAATCAAGGATACTGTCAATCTATGCAGGTACTCACCCAAGGTACTCCTTTCACTACCCACATCCATTTGAATGCTGTTGCCTGTGAACGTGTCTCAGAGCTTGATGTTTATATACCCTATCTCTTTTTTCCCAGTTTTAATTGTCCTCAGTTTTGCTTTTCTGTTGGTTTCAAGTGCCAATGGCTTTTTCTACACCTAAATACGGGTGGATGTAAAGTGTCAGGTTTACAGATGAGCCCAATTGATATCCCACAGTAACCTATCAAACCAGATCAAGCTCAAAACAGTTCTTTCTCCTTGTTTGTGTCGCTTATTTTCATTTTGCCTGTTTAGTAAGAAGTAATAGGTTTGAGTTAGGGCTGGGCGGTATAGCTAAACATACATAGGCTATATCTGTTTATCTCTCAAGCTATGTTTCCATTCAAAGTTGCAAGTATAACTTAATGTCGCCTAAAACATTTGCGAATAAAGCAGCGTTTCCATCCCACGTGTCGAAGAGAACAAAATCATCACTTCCTGGGAAATTGGTGTAATAAAATGGACGCTGCTGCAATCCAGTAAGAAACACTGGCTCTTTTGTCTTCCATCATAAAGTGTGAGACGCTTCTGGAGGGAATTAAACCAAATCATTCTGATGACAGGCTATGGCTCAGGCATTTCAGAATGACCAAACCAACATTTGAGATGCTGTGATCCGATTGGTCCGCTGGTTACTCCGGTTATCCAATCACTGTTGCAAAGTTTTTTTGTTGTTGGATCGATGGATTTATTTGGGAAGTGTTTTTCATCGTAGTTTATTATGCCTTACGGTTAAAAAAAATCTGCCTCAATTAGCAAATACATTTTAATGTGCATTTTTTAATTTATTGCATTTGATTTCTTCTAATCTTGACGTTATGATTCAGCTTGGGGTTTTTCCCCTGTTTTTGGTTGTTTTTCCCCCCGTCTGCATACAATTGGAAACATAGCTCATGATATTCAAAGTACTCTTCTCAAACGGTTTAAAGGAAGAATTTTTTTAGTTAGTAGAACCGACATTTCAGCCAATCCACCATTTAACATTCAAAATTGGTAGCCTACAAGGTTAAAAGTGAAAATGGTTAAGTGGAAATTATATACCCTAATCAAAAATGAATAAAATAAACAAATATTTGTCATGTGTATAAAACAATACACAGAAATAAACAGTAATATTTACCTACTTAGGAATTCAAAACTATGATTCAACATTATAACCGTTTCAAAATGTAATGTTTTTGAACTGGTGGTGGCGCTATATAGTTGGTCGTAGAGACCTCAAAGTTGGTCAGATTACTATTCATTACCATCACTATAAGTGTGCCAATTTTCATCATTTTCCTATCTTGAATTGGATAAATCAAACAGTCCAAATCTTTTTGCTACTGGTATTTAAGAGAAAATGGCAACAAGCATTAAAATTGTTGCGATATTCACAGTGGTTATTCATATTGGCTATATCTCTCAGCCCTAGTGTGAATTAGCTTGTTTAAATGCAGGTGTGTCTTATTTGAAGTAAACTCTTTTACTTTCTCTCGTGTTTTGTTTAAATTCCCTACCTGTGTTGTCCTTAAAATAGAAGTGCATGCTTTCAGAACAAGATCAGCCACATAATGTCAAAGTCTGGCCGTATAGACGAGGGGATATCAATTCTTTCAATATTTCATGATTTTATTTGTGTGCTTACCTTCAATCATTTTACTTCCAGCTGAGCAGTTGCTCTCACTGCTGCTATGTACAATATGAAGATTTTAAAAGATAAGAGGATAGAATAAAGAGAATGTTAATAAAAGTGATCAAATTTATTGATTTCTGATTGGACAAGGACATATTTGTCTAAAAAAAGTGGTTTGATCATTTTTATAAAGTTGTGTTAATGAAAGAATGAAGCTTTTTTATTATTTGTTTCCAGAACTTGTGAAATGTAGTTAATGCTGTAAATATTTGTGATTTCACGCACTAATCGAGCTCTCTCTGACCATTTGTGTACATCAGGAGGAGCTTGAACAGCTGCAAGAGGAAGACCTGAAGACCTCCATCCCACAACTCAGCTCCGCTGCTTTAAAACAAGGTGAACCACAGATGTAGTGGCCTATAAGATAAAGCTGTAAATGTAAAAATGGTTCTGTAGCCCTTTTTCAGCGTTTCCACAGGACCTTCCGTGTTCTTTTTATTATGTTTGTTTGGTTTTCTTTGGTCTTACTGCTATACGCTGGCATAGATGCACATGCAAGTCCACCATTATTTCTGTTAGTATGCATTCAGAATGAATAAAATACTTTGTGGCATGTTTGCTCTGTACAGTCCGCTCTCAATTTACACGTTGGAAATATTGAAGATCGGCTTAGTTCAGTATTTTGACTGGAAGCCTTAAAGGTCTCTACACTGCTTTATCTCTCATTTCCCCCTCTGTATGCTCAATCCCAAATCTTTATACGATTTTAGTTTAGTGAAGTGTTTTCATTTTTGTTCCCGTTTTAAAACCTGTATTTGTCATGAATAAAATCAAAGAAAAAAATGCTGGAGTCTGAATTTTTAATTTTTTTCCAAATGCCATGGGAGTTGCGTGTCTGATGTAGGAAGTCTAGGATTGCATTAGACCGCACATCTGCAAGAACATACTTTATCAGTAGAGATGTTCATGTTTTTCAGTACTCTGAATGTGATTTTAAGCTGACCTGGATGGGAATGTCCGTTCACTCGCCTGAAGGGGAACGACCAAATTCACCAAAACTGAAGATGTAGTTCAAACACACTTCGAAACACCGGTGTAGAGTGACATTAAAATAGTCCGTTCTCAAAATTCACACAGCAAAGGAAGAAACCAGAACCGCTCTGTGCTTTTGTATTTGCCGAACTAGCATCTGAATGCATAGCCTACACTTCGATTTCCCTTATTCATTTTTTTTTTCTACTATTTTCTCCAGTGGAGAGTTTGCAGGTCTGGTGTGTTAACAAATAATTATGAAATCTGAAGGGAGTGGTATGATTTAACTTTTTCTTTTTTCTTCTTTTTTTTAAATGGTAAGCGGTATGGCTCAAATAATCTTTCTGGTTCAGTTAATGAGCCTGCATTTGTGTTACACTGAACAAATAAAAAAATGAGCCACCAAGTGGCTCATAACACAAACTGGGTACATTTTTGGTTTCTGGCTACGAGTCAAAGATACACAATATGGCCTAAAGTATTGGGACACACCTATTAATTATTAAAGGGCCCGTATTATGGCATTTGAAATGTCCCTATTTGTGTTTTGGGAGTCTCCAAAAACAGTTTTACATGAGATGCAAGGACAAAAAACACTTTCATTTTCTTATATGCATTTATTTTTACCCGATTAGCTCAATGACTCCCAAATGATTCATTCAGCGATTCATTTTCCCCACCACCTTTGCGTGACGCTAATCTGCGGTGATTGGTCAGTTGTGATTGGTTAACTGTGTGCAGAGATTGTATCACCATTAATGGATTATGGCTTGTCAAATGTTGAAAATTGTATGAACAGACATGGCATCAATTTTGTCTTATCAATTTGAGCCAGAGACCAAAGAGGAAACGTCCAGAGATGCTGATGAACCAGAAAGTCCATTACAAACATGAATGGAGCAGGAGTCATGAGTGTGAACACAGGAGTTGGCGTCAGTTCACTTTTCAGCTGATCAAAAGCATTTTGTTGTGCATAGCTCCAAACCCACTGTTTTTTCTTTGAAAGCAGATCTCTTAGGGGCTTACCTTTTCCAGCCAGTCCTGGAATAAATTTGCCTAACTGGTTGACCATCCCAAGAAAGCTGCGCACTTCGCTGATGTTTGACAGCACTTTCATCGCTCTGATTCTGTCCGGGTCAGGTTGGACTCCCTCTGCATACAAAATGTGTCCAAGGAACTTTACCTCTTGTTTGCTTAGGTCACATTTCTCCATATTTAGTGTTACACCAGCCTCTTGCAATTTGTGAAGCACTGAGTGAAGTCTGACATCCTCATTTGGGAAAAGACCAGCAGGAGCATGTCATCCATGTGACAAACCACCCTGGCAGCCCATTGAGAATCACTGACATTCTCTGCTGAAAATGTTCTGGGGCTGAGGCTATTCCAAAAGGACGTCTGTTGAAATGGTAGCGTCCGAAAGGGGTAATGAATGTTGTATAGTGTGCTGACTCTGGTGACAATGGGACCTGCCAAAACCTTCTGTTTGCATCTAACTTACTGAAGACTTTAGCTCCAGCCAGGGATCCAAGTGTCTGTTCCACTGAAGGCAAGATGTACTTTTCTCTGCACACTGGATAACTGAAACATCAGCTCCAGTGTCTGTCTTAAATCTGACCTTGTGGTTTCTGATTGTAAGATCTGCATACCAAGAACCTGCGTCTACAGAACCAAGGAACATGGGTGTGTCATTACATTTCTCTGTTTCTATCACATGCACAGATTTACACACTTTACTGTAATGTCCTCTTTTACCACAAGTATGGGTACAGGTCACATCTTTTGCTGGACATTGTCCTTTAGCATGTGCAGGGGTTTTACCACATCTGTAGCAGGATCTCTCATTTGGTGTTTTGGACTTTATGTATTTTGGTTGACTTGGGGACTTGTATTTTGAATGCTGTTGTTTCCTATATTTCACTGACACATCATCTATTTCCATGTTGCTTTCACATCTGATGTCAGTTTGTTGCCTTTTTATGACTTCTGACTGCCGGGCTTGATTTACTGCTTTCTCCAGCGTCAAATCCTTGTCCATTAGAAGTCTCTCAGCTAAGCTGGTGTCTCTGAGTCCCACGACAAGGCGATCTCTTATTAACTCATCGTGTAGTGCCCCGTCGTTGCAGTTTTCCGCCAAAGCATAAACCGCGGTGATAAACGAGTCAACAGTCGCATTAGCTAGTTGCACTCTTTGATTAAACCGGGCTCTTTCGTAGATGATGTTTTTCCTGGGCAAGAAATATGTGTCCAAAGTGTCTCTTACCGCTTGGTACTGTTGTATCTGCACGTCCGATAAAGCTTGACCTCGAAGAATGTCGTCCGCTTCATCCCCCATACAGTAGGTGAGCGTGTTTACCTGGTTAGCCTCTGAGCTAAAGTGCAGATTGCTGGCTAATTGGAATCTTTCAAACCTCCGTATCCACTTTTCCCATTGCTGAGGCTTAGACAAATGAAATGCTTCGTGAGGCTGAATGGTGAATGTGGCGTTCGGGGGTGGATTAGCGTTAGCATTATTGTCGCTGTTTACGTGTAGCTGGGGCAGTAGCATGCGAGGCTGCGGTTTACTCTTACTGCCGCCAGACTTTTGACACCATGTCGTGTTTTCTGGGCATAGATTGAAGCGACACATTGTAGAGCAGCAGAACAGCCTCTTTATTCTTCTTCGTATATAACTCCCCACCCCGTACGCACCAATAGCTCCCCCTACCTCCTGTTAAGCCCTTCACAATAAAACAGATTACACCACAGAGTCGACTCTACCTTTTGAGAGACAATAATTTATGGTGCACTTTCCGGTTTAAAACTTTGCAGGATGTTTTCATTCACTTATCTTATGTTACACACTACATAAAAGGTAATTTTCAGAAATCCATAATATGGGCCCTTTAAATGGTCTGCATTTACTCTGATGGGTGAGTCTGGATTTGGTGGATGCCAGGAGAATCACGCCTGACTACATTGTGCTAACTGTACAGTTTGGTGGAGGAGGGATACTGGTACGGGGCTGTTTTTCAGGGGTTGGGCTCGTAGGGCTGGGACAACGCGTCGATGTCATCGATGAAGTCGACGCAAAAAATACGTTGACGCAAAATATGCGTGTCGATTCGTTAAACCCAAAACAAAGATGGCGGCGCCGGAGAGTAGTAGCTGACTGGATTGTTGACTATACATAGCGCGCGCGCGGCAGAGAGAGAGGGAGAGAGCGAGAGACACACGCAAGGTCTCTCGCTCTCTCCCTCTCTGCCGTGCGCGCTATGTATGTTATGCCCGCAGTATGTTCTGTCTTCGCATGCGCTCTAGATTCTGGGAGATTTGAACTAATTTGCGGGCATCAGGGAGATGCTATTAATATGCGGGAGACTCCCGGAACTTCCTGGAGACTTGGGATGTCTGAGTGAGGGGTTTTTTTCCCCCGGCGTGCATGTTAATCAATGAGTGCATTCACACCGGGAGCAGGAGCAGTGCGTTAGCAGCAGTGAAGCGCGGGTTTCGGCGCAGAGTCTTGCTGCTGTTCACGCTCATTTAAAGTGAAAGCACACTTTTGATGGACAAAATAAATATGATTTCACCCAAAAAGTTCCGAAAGTGCACATAATTTGCATGTCTGGTGTGTTTTAACAAGAACTGGAGTAGGGTATGCATGTCAGAAAAGAAAAGAAAGACTCAAAAATATTTATAGAATTTTTTTTATTGAATGCTAGCTAGACATCAAGTTATTATTTTCATCTAAAAGAAGAATTACAAGATGCACTTTTTTCAGTAAGCTAGGCCTATGTGTTTTCAAGGCTTCAAATTTTTATTGAATGCTACCTCTGACTAAGAATGCATTACTTTGCACTTGTATAGTCTTTTATTTTGGACTTTTAAGAGCAATAAACATATATTGCAATGTTAAGGAATTCATGTTTTTTTCATTCAAATATGTTAATCAACGTGTATAAATTGCTATTAGTCAATTAATGGGGAGATAATCGATAACGAATCTATCGAATCGGACTGGAAAAATGAATCGTTAGATTAATCGATGCATCGAAAAAATTATCGCTAGATTAATCGTTTAAAAAATAACCGTTTATCCCAGCCCTAGCTCGGCCCCTCACTACTTTTGTGGACAATGTTATTTCCAACTTTGTGGGAACTGTTTGGGGAAGGCCCCTTATGATTCCAGCATGACTGCACCAGTGCACAAAGCACGGTCCGTAAAGACATGTTCGGATGAGGTTGGTGTAGAAGAGCTTGACTGGCCCGCACAGATCCCCCGTCCTCAACCCCATCAAACACCTTTGGGATGAACTGGAATAGAGATTGTGAGCCAGTCCTTCTCGTCCAAAATCAGTGTCTGCAAAAATTGGCAAAAAAACACTCCCAAATCTCATGGAAAGCCTTCCCAGAAGAGCTGAAGCTGCCAAGGGGGACTAAATCCATATTAATGTCTGTATGTTTAGAATAATAATGTCAATACAGTCCCTGTTGGTGTAATGTCAGGTGTCCCAATGTAGTCCATATAGTGTACATGTACACGCAGCTCATTAATATACAGCAACATGCATAATATCCAAAGCTTTAAGTGTTATACACCGGGCAAATTACAAGGCATTGTGTGGATAGTTTAAAAATAATCCATGCAAGTCATTTATAATAATTAAATTATGTGCAATCTTAAATGACGCTTAACCAAGCATTAGAACCACATCAATTACGTCATAACTTTTGACGTTATACACCTGTCACGCATTACTCTTAGTGCTGTAAAAGGGAGGACCAATCACAGTACTTAGGTGGTTTAATAAAATAACTTATAAATTACTTTAATTTGGTATTGAATTAATAGCCCTAAATGAATACATGATTTCAGTGTACAACAATAAGTATTGTTGAGTGAAAATGAATGCTGTCTATTGGAGTATTGATTGGTGTTCTGAGATTCAAAGCGCCCCTTGCTGAAAGGAAACACACCGGCTCATGGAGCTACAGCTTCTGCCACTAGATGGAGGAGGACTCAAAATCTGGTATGTGGAATTAAAACAGGGCGTGTGGAAGTTATACACATACTTGAAGAATGAGCTAATATTATGAGAAACCAGAGAGATGGCTTACATATTTTACGTTGAGTCCTTTCACACCCGGGCAAGGGAAATCCTCTCCCACCCTTCCCTTTTCCTCTTGGGAAAGTTGCACACCTCACATCAGCCTGCCCCCTCATTACGGTGAAGGTACTAATGGCATAAAGCATATCTGTATTTATATTATATTTGAGCGATGATACTACAAAATAGTTACTCCACTTTTCTACGGACCTTCCTTGTGGACCCCGTTTTGAAAACCTCTAGATAAGGTCTACGCTGTGGCAAAGTTTGCGCCCATGGATTCAAGTCGTATTCTTGGGCAAAATAAAATGGGCCAAGCTTTTAATTGTCTTAACCACAAATTATTGACCAGGAAATTAGCCAAATTTAAGCAAATGTACAACATACGGTCTCAGAGAAACCTCAAAGACAGAATGAAGTTTTTGTCAGAATATGGGAAGTGGTGTGTGGAGTGATGAATCACAATGAAACATGAGTCGCATGGTGAAGCTCCAGACCACTGACTTCTGCTGAAAATCTGCTGATAAATAGGCCTATAATAATAAATGAATCTCATAGTGAAACACGAGGAAGAGAAGTCAGATGCTGGTGAGATGGACGGTTCACTGGGAAAGGTCATGTAATGCTTTAGAGTACGTACATGAAAATATTACAGAATTGCTTGCTTCCCACAAATGAAAAGTTATCAGATATAACAAATAATCAGATTTTTCAACATGACAATGATCCTGACCAAACATCCCAGAAGTTAAACTTGAGATAACAAAAGACAGAATGAATGAGTCCAGATTTGTACCTTCAAGTTAATTGGTCTCACATTAAACTGAATTTTCGTCTTCTCAACTGTTTGAAAACATTAAAGAACAACATTGACTCTAATTCCTGTAAGAAGCTGTCTGAAAATGTACCCACATGGCATAAACATTTAAAGAAAACAAAGGAGAATGATATTTCGTAGTTACTTTATGTAAAGTGTATTATACAGTATGTTCATGCTGATGATTCCTCCTCGTGCGTCCAGTCACATAACCTCATTAATATTCATGAGCTAAACCTACTTCCGGTTAGAGTTCCCAAACGCCCTCATGACGTCAGTATAGTATAGTAGCGCTTAACTTTTCAAACGGGACCCAAACACACACACACACGGGACAGGACACACTCAACACGGGAATTGAAGCGGACAGACACGCTGTGGTTTACTGTATCGGATTATCTTTAGTTTTAATTCGCAAGGACATGTCTACTTAAAGAGGACTTCTTCAAACCGGACTGGATAATACAGCAACATTTAATGCCGCAAGTGGATAATGTTTTTGCCTAAACGTCACAATGGAATATGTTTATAGAAGCGATCAAAGGACATGATGGTGGACGTCTGATGATGATCAGCGCTTGAAGTTTCTGTTTATTGTAGTAGCGCTGCTTCTAGGCGCAACATGTGTTTCACTGACGCGAGTTATTCTGACAGCGCGCGCAGCTCTCAGACTGAGATATAGCTTTGAAAAATTATCTTGGCATTTGTAATAATAAATGATATTTGTGCACATGTTAAAATGATCTCGGAGGAGAGAAGCAATCACATCTCGAAACAAGCTCTCGGCTTTCCTGTTGGGTTATTGATCCGCTCGCCCAAGAGACGCCTGGCGATGCTGACCAGAAAGCCAAGCAACGGATCTCTACAGTGAGTTATTAACCCGTTTAATCCCACCGGTCACAATTGTGACCGCAACTTTTTTCTTATTTCTGGAAGCTCTAAAAATGTTGTTATTGGCTTTGGGCATGAAATTCAACTTTTATATGAAAAAATAGATGATCTTGATTAAAATCCATTAATGTCATGTGACTAGTGTGAAAGGTCACATGACCAGATCAGTTTACTTCTTGCTTGCACATCTGGAAGTAGATGTCTTCCTCTGACTACTACAAAAAGTACTATGTAAAACATCTTAATTAACAGATAGAACTATCATATTTTGTACATATATTCTTTAAAGGGTCTACTACTGATATGTTTTGAGAATTATACTCCTGCATATATATTTTGTTCGTAAGACGTGTAAATTTGTTAACGGTCACAATTGTGACCGGTAGTATAACACAGTGACAGTACTTCAATTGAAAACACAGGTTTTGGCTTTTAATCCTTCACTGAACGAATGCCACACCTGTAAGGTGGATGGATTATCTCTTCAAAGGAGAAGTGCTCACTAACACTTGTTTAGACAGATTTGTGAACAATATTTTTGAGAAATAGGCCTTTTTTGTACATAGAAAAAGTCTTAGATCTTTGAGTTCAGCTCATGAAAAATGGGGGCAAAAACAAAAGTGTTGTGTTTATAATTTTGTTCAGTGTAGTTATCAGTATCCCAGAAACTATCAATGTGTTGGACTTTCTAGCGATATGTGACAACCCCCCCAAAACCCCCCCATCCCCCACCCAAATTGAAAGTGACTGTGATAGTGAGGGCTCAGATAGGGAGTACCAGGGTGAAATGGCCCATTTGCCAGGTATTGAATGGCGATGCAGAGGTGAAATATTTGGAGGATTAGGCAGATGTTCATGAGAACCAATTGGTGTGCCCCACACATGACCCCAAACAACCCAACAACCCTTTCTACAACGTACGACCCATCTTCAGTGCACTGAATGAACACACATCTCCCTGAAACTGGCCTAGGACAGGGCCCAAGTGTAGTCATGGTCGAGCCCATAGGGGTCTAGCCGAACAAGCAGAAGTTCCTCCAGGGTGTAACTTTGTACATGACAACCTTCTCATCTCACTAAGCCTCCTTCATGAAATGAAAAAACGAGATATTGGATGTCTTGGAATGTATTGTGTAAATAGGTCTAATTGAAGAATTTGTATTAATTCTGACTATGGCGTTTCCCACCGGTCACTATTGTGACCGAGTATAAAACCTATTTTTTCACTAACTTAACCAACATAAAATCAAAAAGGGCATAATGTTTGAGTGTTAGGGAGGTCTAAGGAGTAAAATGCATGTACTCAAATTGCAAGAAAAAATTTGGGATTAAACGGGTTAATATACTCTTATGCATTGATTGCACTTATTTACTCATAACACAAATATAGAAAGAAGTGACCGCTAAAGTAGTTATGGGGTTTAAATCACACTTAAACATGTGTGTGACAATCATGGCATTAGATAAGAAAATAATAAATCAAGTGTCATTTATTTATTATTATTTCATTATTTTTTATTATTTTATTCATTATTTATTTCACAAAAAGACATTTGTTAGAATTAAATTATGAAACAGAGATATAGAGAATGCACTCCCGTCCTTGACCTGGAAAACGCTACTGTAAAGTTATAGAAATTACTATATATATATATATATATTTGTATAACTCCAACACTAAATATAGCCATATTTTGGTAAAAGAAACATACACTTTTACTACCAGTAATATTAAAATATTTACATATGAGGAAAAACATAATCAATCTGATTGGAAGACATCAGAATGTCACAAAAGAATGCCTTAAAATAATAAGATTATTATATAATAATAGTTTCAATTGTTAACGTTACTTTAGTAATTAGCATGAGCTACAAACAATGTACAGCTGGATTTTTATTAATTAACATCAACAAATGTTTATAGATACTGTAAATATTAATTGCTCATAGTTCATGTTAACTACATTAACAAATGTTAACAAATGAGCAATTATTGTAAAGTGTTACCAATTTTTCTTTTTAATACTCATTCCTATTTATGATATATACCT
Source organism: Chrosomus eos (assembly GCA_036326025.1). Lineage (NCBI taxonomy): Eukaryota > Metazoa > Chordata > Actinopteri > Cypriniformes > Leuciscidae > Chrosomus > Chrosomus eos. The sequence goes on from CM070821.1 coordinate 6,230,445, forward strand.
ATTTTTCTTTAATGTAATATTAATATCCATGTATAGTTTTTTCTTTAAAAAATATTTAGAACTTTGTTTTTCAGGAATAGTACAAGTTTAAAGCAAACGTTAAAAAAATATTTTATGACTAAAATACATTAATTAGCTGATAAACAAAATCTAAAAAAAAAACATCTCATATACACTACCGTTCAAAAGTTTGGGGTCGGTAAGATTTTTAATGTGTTTAAAAGAAGTCTCTTCTGCTCACCAAGGCTGTGTTTATTTGATTAAAAATACAGAAAAAACAGTAATATTGTGAAATATTATTCTAATGTAAATCAGCTGTTTTCTATGTGAATATATAGTAAAGTGTCATTTATTCCTGTGATCAAAACTGTATTTTCAGCATCATTACTCCAGTCTTCAGTGTCACATGATCCATCAGAAATCACTATAATATGATGATCAAGAAACATTTATGATTATTATCACAGTTGAAAACAATTTTGCTGCTTCATATTTTTGTGCAAACCGTGATTCATTTTTTTCAGGATTATTTGAAAGTTCAAGAGAAAAGCATTCAATTAAAAAATAAATATTTTGCATTATTATAAATGTCTTTACTGTCAATTTTGATCAATTTATTGAGTCCTTTCTGAAGAAAAGTATTAATTTCTTTAAAAAAAATAAAAAATCGTATTGACCCCAAACTTTTGAACGGTAGTGTACTTTAATAAAATAATATTTATTGTCTGATTTTTAAAGTGTTATAATTCATCCAATATTGTACAGTAGCTACTAGTGATAAAGTGAGCATCTGTCATTTATGTTACATTATAACCAACAACCTAGAGATAAAATGGATTCAAGTTTAAATTGACATGCAACTACATCGTACGAAAAGTCTCAAACCTTAACATATATTAAATATTACATTTCTAACAGTATTAAACACTCACAGCTCTTTTTCTCAAGCAGTGAAACCGTCTTCTTACCAGGGGTTCATATTTGATCTGCCGCCTATTAAACTCAATCTGCCATTGTTGCATCTACAGTCGAGTGTGTGCAGATGTGTGTTAACCGTGTGTGTGTGGCAGGTCCAGCGCGTCTGACAGCACGGCTCAGTCTGTGGAGAGCACCGGAGTCCGGCAGCCGGCCAAGAGCAAGATACGCAGACACAACAACAAACTGACCACGGTCTTCAACCGCAGTCCCATTCTGCCAAACAATCGGACCCTGGAACCGCACGCAGCGGACGACCCAGCAGAGCTGTCCAGTCAGAGGACTGTCCCAGGGATACTCAAGATATTCGGCAGTGACATTTGTCAAGGGGCCAACTATAAGAGCGTTCTGGCCACCGGTCACTCCAGTGCCAAAGAGCTGGTCAGAGAGGCTCTGGAGAGGTGAGGGATGAAGGCTCAGATGAGTCGATACGTGTGTGTGTGTGTGTGTGTGTGTGTGTGTGTGTGTGTGTGTGTGTGTGTGTGTGTGTGTGTGTGTGTGTGTGTGTGTGTGTGTGTGTGTGTGTGTGTGTGTGAGAGAGAGAGATGTGGATGTGAGGGTCGCATCACTACACTCCTACATATAGAGGGGGTTTTTGTAGAGAAGTGCCATTTCGATTCTCCAAAGAATCTTTCAGTGAACAGTTCTTAAAAGGACTATTTTTAATGATCTAAAGAACATTTTCTACCATAAAGAACTATTTGTGGAATGGAAGAGTTCCATGGATGTTAAAGATTCTTCATGGAACCATAAAAGACCTAGCATTTGCTTCGTAGACAGAGTCTGGAATGGCATAATAGAGAAGTGTTTTCTCTCTCGCTAGGGGGCGCTTGTCTGAAGTTTAAAATCATTGGTTACCCGTAAGCCAATCAGATAAGTTTATTTATGCACCGACACAGCCGCATCTAACCACAGACATCAAGCATCAAATCTATGATCGAACTTCCACTGTAAACCTGCTGTAAACACTTGATGATGCGAGCGAAATACCGGAGTGAACATGGCTGTAAACGACTTTTATGCGAAGTTAATCTACGCATCCACGGTATAATCAGGGCATCTAAACTGATATTTGACAGTAGAGAGAAACAAAAAATATTTGCAGCCAACTGTCAAAGTTAGGATTAGTTCTGTTAAACACAGCTCTTTGTTCATCTCCAGTCTGTCGGAAATACTGCAACTTAATTGCAAGATTACAGCATGACATGGCAATATTTAAGACCTGGAAAAGAAAGGAGACACTGACCTGTCAAAAGGCTCCCCAGTTTCTCGCTGACGATCGGCAATAGTTGATAAATTAAACTTTTCCCAAAGGGAGTAGGGCCACAACATCACCTCCATTCAAAATGTTTAATACACACTCTTCTTGTTCAGGCTTCAGTTTGCTAATGCCAGGAATATTCTCCACAACAGAGCGAATTGCATCCGCGTCTCCCTATCCGCGGGGTCATTTTCGATTTCCCAGACCTAATCTTAAACTCGGCGCTTAGCGGCTACGTCACGGCTTTCAGCCCGCCTTCTGTTCGTTGATTGGCCCGGCTGTTTTCAGGCCGGAGGAAAACAGATAGATAGGCCGTTATCTCAGTTGTCTCAATTGAGCGGAAGTACGAAGTCTGACGTAGTCATGCTATAAAAGACCATAAAGAACTTTTATTTTTAAGAGTGTATGCATCGATGTAGTGATGCGCTTAAATGTTCTTTTTTGTGTTTTTTACCAAAACATTTAAAGTTTTCATTTAGCTAAAGAATCTGAAAGGCTACGTCTACACTAATCCGGATACATCTGAAAATGGGGTTCATTTCAAAACTATCTTCATCCAGACTAGCGTTTCCAAGCTTTTTCCAGAAGTTTCTCATCCACACTGAAATGTCAGAAAACACTAAATTCGCCCTCATAAAAGGTCACTGAGATGATACTGACGAAACAAGACATAATCAAGTTATCATGCAATTCATCAGTCACCATTATATGTTTGGTCTAAAATGCGACTGCTCTCATTTTTTGTCACAGGACAGCAAATGTTAGAAAATGTCATTTTTTCAGGACTGTGATATGAAAAGCATACAAATAAACATGTGAATAGCACATAACAGGCACAATAGCTGTTTAAACATAGATATCTAACAGTTTAATATTCGTCACATTACTAAACATGCGTCATCGTTTTCAAATGCCTCCGTTTTAACAGTCCACACTACAACGTAGTTCTGATTTATCCACTTGGGAAAGCATATTCAACAAGCTATTTTCGCAGGACAAAAACACTGTTTCAGTGTGGATGGAAGGCCAAAACGGAGAGAAAAAGGTGCGTTTTCAAGCGAAAATGTATTGGTGTGGACAAGGCCAAAGTTTCTGTAATTAAATTTGGGTAATTAGATTATCTCCTTCGGTCAACGATTTTGACCCTTCAAAACTTTTCGGGCAAAACCGAAAAAGAAAAGCGGAATATTTTCGGTTGCTGAAATTTCGGTGCATCACTTTTCAAACCCAAGGCCAGAAATGCTTGCAACCTCAAGTCACTGGTTTCGGAGTTAAACTGAGCTGTTCTCCGGTCTCACAGGTACTGCTTGGAAAAGGAAGACCCCAGTGCATATGTGCTCTGCGATGTGATTGGCCGAACCGGGTTGGACTACGAATGGAAGACTGAGTGCATTCGGGTAGTCGGCGACCATGAGAAGCCCCTCATGTTGCAGTCACTCTGGAAACCCAAAGAGGGATTCTCCCGGCGTTTCGAGATCCAGAGAAGAGCAAGCGTGGAGGCGCAAAGTGCCAAGGATACAGACACCATCACTGCAGGTACTGTCAATATCAGCTTGACTGAGTGAGTGTGAGTGAGTGGGGTTTTCAACTAGTTTAAGGCCCCTTTACACCAAGAACGATTTGAGGGAAAATCTAATAATCATTTTTAAAGCGACTCAAATTTAGCCACGCAGGTGTATAAGTATAAATGTGTTTGAATGGGTATATGGGAAGTGTAAATGTATGTAATGCACATAGATGTATAATTATGTTGGTATATGCATTATCAAAGTAATTTATTTTTGTTTATTTAATTTTTCCTCATATGTGAGTATATTCATATATTTACGCAGTCAGTCACTCACACATTCATTTCAGAGTACAATATGTGTGACTTGTACTTATAACATCTACGAGTGAGGGCTGGGGGGAGGTTTTGTTTACACTTATTGAAGAACATATTTTGATTGTTATTAATGTTCCTGTTTACGAAAAGCTAAAAAAATATAAAAAAAAATTTAGAACAGATGCAGAGATGGAGTTTGTGGAGCAGCATTTCATTTCATTTCAGCATTTAATGTGAAAACAGACAGCGTATATATTTATTTAATTAAATCACAGCCTTTGCAATTTGTTAATCATCATTCATATCATGATTTTAGTTTTATTTAGATTAATCCTTAGATTAGCCCTAACTTTAACTATAAAGTTGTAATAAACGTTGTAATTCTGTGAATAGTGAGTCCTCATCACAACTATAATGATAAAATCACAGAAACAATATCGTTGGAATCACTTTCAGACTGATTTTTTTTGAGCTGATGAACGATTGTCAGCCAATCAGAATCAACCTGCCTTTAACGAGCTTGAGCTTTTAAAGACATAACAGCCCCACACTTACAGTAAACGAAATGATATTGTGTACTAGTATATACACTAATATAGTTATCATCATAGTTATCGGCATTGGTGTGAACGTGCCCTTTAGAGATGTTTTGACTAGCTGACCTTTGATCTATGTTCCAGTTGACACAATTTAGGAATGTTTTAACAGTGTGAGGTACCTCGTAGCCTATCCCAACAAAAGCTTGTCAGCAAGGAGCTTAGTGAAATTGCTCTCTTAGAAGTCTGTTTTATTGGGATCGTCCTATCAGCACTCACACTGCGCTTTCCCACCGCCAACATCGAAATGGCCGTTTGTTTTTCTTTTCTGAGCGTGTTTCCTGCACTCTTGAGGGTGTTTTTTGGCGCGGGCTGTGCTGTTCCACAGGGTTCTCTGGAGAATCGGTGACGGGGGGGGGAGCTGTGTGTTCTGGCAGAACAATGTAGACAACCGCCCATTTCCACAGCTGATAACGCCCCAGTGCGAAAGCCTGACCTCTGAGAACCTTTCACAGCACTTCAATGCTGTTTATGTTACGTCACTAACATCCAACCAAAGAGCCGAGCATCTGAAAGAAATGTGGTGGATTTACAGCTATATTTAGAAGAATGTATCCAAGCATTATCTCAAAGCGTTTAATAGTGTTTCCCTCATCATTTTAGGCAGTTATGACATTGCTCATGCAGTAATAAGTCTGACTACGCCATAATCAGTACTATTATCCTCTTCAGCAAATATGCTCCATCTTTTGTCATTATGACACTGTGTAGCCAAGTTTCCATCTACTTGTCAATCGAATTATTTGAAGTTCGGTAAAAAAAAACCTCATGCAAATAAAGCTGGTGAAAGTGTGTTTCCATCCAATGGCTTTAAAGCGAAAAAAAAAACCTGTGCGTAATGACGTCACATGCTGTTTTGCGATCAGATTGGTATATCGAATTGATTTGAGACAAGGTGTTTCCATTCATTTTCACACCGAATTGCACAACATTCAAGTAAACATTTGCGAACAAAGTTTTGCTAGACAAAATGGATCGCGCCTTAATAACGTTTCCATCAGCGTTTATCGCATAAGCCGTATATCGATCAAGATAAAATCCGATGAGACCGAACATATTTCATTTGAGTTGATGTTCATGAAATTCAGTCGAATTTTACTGTTTCCATAAGGCATTTTTCATTCGATATCGCTTAAAGGATAATTCCGGTATTTAGCACTTTGAGTCTATTTTCTAGTTTGTTTTGGATGAACTAGAGTGGTGGACACAGAAATTTTGACGATGGGTCCTGTTTCGACTTTTTGACTATTTTAGAATCGCCTCTGACCGCTTCAGAGTGGCTGTCTACGAGCATACTCAAACATGTCCTTAAAACAACCCGCGTAGCGAAATACAGTTTCTGTCGTGTTTTATTTGGCATTTTGTAAAATCGCATTGATGCCTGTTGGAGGACTCAGTGCTCGTTGATATTACTGCGCTACCGGATACCGAAAGGGGTCTGTTTACATTTGGTTGTAGTCTTTTCGCTCGGTTCTCTGTCTCTTTGAAGGCTAGCGTGAGCCGAGCAACTGCGGCAAAGTGGTTGTCGCCATCAAGTGGTCGGGAGTGTACTAACGCTTCAGACTCATATATCGAGCGGGAGTTTATACGCGGTTGTGAGGTATCTGAAAATATAGTTCCACTATAGTAAATAACACGGATTGAAATCATTTATTGCGCCGATATATTTGTTTTTAATCATCAACGAACACTACTAACCACTCTGTGAGTTTCACAGTTTTGAAAACGATTCTAAAATAGTAAAAAAGTCGAGACAGGACCCATTGTTGCCCACTGAAGCTAAGCAGGGCTGAGCCTGGTTAGTACCTGGATGGGAGACCTTCTGAGAAAACCAGGTTGCTGCTGGAAGAGGTGTTAGAGAGGCCAGTAGGGGGCGCTCACCCTGTGGCCTGTGTGGGTCCTAACACCCCAGTATAGTGACGGGGACACTATACTGTCAAAAGAGTACCGTCCTTCGGATGAGACGTTAAACCGAGGCCCTGACTCTCTGCGGTCATTAAAAATCCCATGGCACTTCTCGTAAAGAGTAGGGGTGTAACCCCGGTGTCCTGGCCACATTCCACCCATTGCCAATCATGGCCTCCTAATAATCCCCATCCACTGAATTGGCTCTATCACTCTTTCTCCTCTCCACATATAGTTGGTGTGTGGTGAGCGAACTGGCGCCGTTGTACTGTGGCTGCCGTCGCATCATCCAAGTGGATGCTGCACACTGGTGCTGGTTGAGGAGAGAACCCCTGATATGATTGTAAAGCGCTTTGGGTGTACAGTAGTACATATGAAAGCGCTATATAAATGCCTCATTCATTCACTCATTCATTGTCAAAATTTCTGTGTCCACCACTCTAGTTCATCCAAAACAAACTAGAAAATAGACTCAAAGTGCTAAATACCGGAATTATCCTTTAATTCGGATAAAAACGTGTGGATGGAAACATAGCTTTTGAGAATGTACTCATTTTTTCTGTGCAAATCATCGTTTTTTATTTGATCCCCTAGGCCTCAATGCGCAGGCCCGAAAGCTGCAGCATGCCCGTTCGCGGGTCACCTCCCTGTTCGTGGATGGGACGAATGAAGGGGGGGATGCTTTGAGTATCTGGAGGAGCTTGAGTGAAATGGATGTCTCCACTATGGGAAAAGAAGCCAGTGAGACCCATAATGCACCTCAGCCGGAGGATCCAGAGGCAGAGGCTGATAAAGAGGCTCACCGCCTCAACGCAGAGAAAGAGGAGACGGAAAGCAGCGATGACAACAACACGCAGTACTCAATCCACCAGCCCTTTGATTTCCCATACTTCCTTCTGCTGCAGGGATACAGCCACAGACAGGTAGGACCGTGGCTCTTTGGACCCTCAGTGATGTTGTTATTTGGATTAGGGTGCTAGTTATGGTTCTGAAACTGTAGGTAATGCCGGGTTCAGACTACACAATATCTTTGCCGGATTATGCGATTTTGACTCCTAAATTCTTGTGTCTTCGACAAAAAACATGTCAACTACACGTTGCTTTCAGAGTCCCGACCAATCATCTCTTACCGTCTTTAATGATGTCATCGAGAAGGCGGAACTAGCGATTGACTTCTGGAAACAAGAGCGTAAAACAAACAATGGTTTTACTAGCCTAATGCTAATTCCAGTTCTCTCCAGGTTTCTGAAGCTCCTCCACTATTGTTTGCCAGAATTGACTTTTTTTTTTACTCTGCTGTGGTCATTCCTCAAGGAAACATCATAAAGTTAGGAGTATTGTTGCCACAGCTCCACAAACCTTTCCTCCATTGCATAATTCCACCTAGCCGCACCAGTACCATCGTCTCTCTTTCGTTTCCCCATGTTTGAAAGCTGTGTATGGAGGATCTTTCTGTGCTCCTATTGGTCAATGTCACAGATGTGACGGAACCTGTCGTGGTGATACATGCTAGTTTTTCAGTCGTGATGTCGTGACGCGTCGCAGGTGCTGCGTCGTTGTTGTTGTCCGCTATGACACACTATACGAGATAAAACGATCAAATTCTTGCTTCCTCACGGCCATTGTTGTTGACGAATCACCATGAAACCAAACATCAAACATTGTGACAAAATATCATGAAGTCTTTACCCGGCATATGACAACCACAGCTTTTTCTGTTACTAGTGCTCTTATTTAGTGTTAGTATTTTTATCTGCAAATTTAAACCAAAAGAATCAAACTTTGGAACGCAGCCCTTCCCACACAATTGGCATTATGGACATTGGTGATTTATTAAGTCATGTGGATCAATGTATTTTGCCATGTTGAAATGACGTGAATGAATCCGCAGTGTTTGCTAAGTGTTGGAAAGAATCCTCACACTCGTTTGCTGCCGCGTCTGTAGATACGCTAGTAGCGTAGTGTTGTTTGCTAACGCAATCAATTAGGGTAAAATCTGGAACCAAATACAAGCGCTACAGACCAAAATATCAGAGTGTTGATAGAATTGAGAGTTTTTTTTTAAAACCAATACACTAAACTTAGGTTTGAGGCTCTTTTTTTCCCAACAAGGACTCAAGTGAAAAGACCCTTGAAGAATAATTGTTTGAGAATTGGAGAATGAGGATTTAACTTTGTGACAAAAGTCATTGTGTCTAGTCTTTGCACACCATTAAACATGAGCTGCTGTTTCAGATGCCTTTATTGTTCTTTTAGCCTTGAAAACTTTGCAGTCTGAGATGTTTCATATAATGGTCAAAAATCACAACTTTTGTCTAAACAATCATTCTAATGTTCTTTGTGTATTCTGCTAATACAAACCCAACTAAGTTTTGCTGTTTCATTGTAAATTAATCAAAGGCAGTAGAGTATCCCTGACAGCAGATCTCAAACCTTATGTAAGACATTGGCACATTCATCCCATGTTGTTGACAGTGGTGTAAAGTCTTGACTTAAGCAGTTTAATCTGGAGCCACTCACTGTAGAGAGAGAGTGTGGTGTTGTGTGGTAGTTTTCTATAGGATTAGCCCAGGTCAGAGCAACAGGATTTGGACAGGCAGGTGAACATATGGACGACAGAAGATCCATGTGTCTCAAGGCATCCTGGGACTGTCCGTCAGTGAGTGAAGAGCTAAACTGGAGCTCTGCTCAACATGAGCTCTCACACAAGTGGAGAAGATTTGAAGAAACCACAACACGCCGAAGCGCGTGAGACACACATTAAGAACACACAGAATCCCAAAAGCCCTTAATAAACCCAGAGATCTAACAGATTAAAGGCAACAGTGAAGGAAAATAGACTGAGTGCCTGTTTCGCACATCCCATGTCTACATTTTGAGTTCCTTTTGAGAAATAGTTTTTGCATGAAACGTGTGCTTGTGCCATTGGATTCCATCACAGAACCAAGATACCACGACAAATCAATATGATCAATTAAATTACGAACAAAATCAGTAGTTCATACAACTAAAAAAAGGACAACGGTGTCAAAACCGACTACAGTAGTTGTTTGTAGAACATTTTAAACGTCTCTGTGGAACACTGTGTGGAAAAGCCACACATGTTTTCAGAGACAGGAAATGTGCTACCCGGCTATTTCTCACAGTCAGTGTTGCTGAGTACGCATTGTCAAGGGTGTGTGAGTTTTTGCATGTACACACTAAACTGGAAATCTGCAACCTTAGAACATTTTTTTTACCTTTTCAATGCTAAATATTCACAGTTGAAACAGATTGATTTTGATTGATTGAAAAATAACAGTTGATTTTTTCAATGTAATCCATCTACAGTTGATTGGATTGTGAAAAGTGGGCATTACATACCAGAACGGAGACTGATCAAAAAAAAAATCATCCAAAAAAAAATTACAGAGGCAAAAACAAGTTGTTATAATTTGATAAAATATTATGAAGACAGACATTTTTTTTAGCTTGCTCAATACATGCATGGGAGAGAGGAATAAACAAGTTTGCGGTTATAGCAGTAATTATATGAGTATTGTCTCGTTAAAATGCTGAACTATAATCAGGAGTAAAACTTCCAGTGCCATGAGGATATGTGCAGCACTGCAGTTTACTGTAGGTAATAATTAGCATTGTTTACTTAGCCTACTGTCAGTCATGGCAGAACACAACTCACTCTGCCACGCAGCACATTTTCTCTTTATTGTTTTTGTTCTTTGTCCCTTGAGTCTCTACATTCTTAGCTGGAAATGTTAGTATTTCTCTTGCACAATGTCTTTTCTCCCATTATAGAGTGATTATAGAGTGCAACAGTCGGGTTCCGGAGAGTAAATACTCCATTCATTTTCTCCATAGGGAAATGGATTTTTATTGCTAACTTATAAAGCGTTAAAGACAGCCTTACTGTGAGATTTGAGATTGTTAATCTATGACATTTGCTTCAGTTGAAGCTGCCAGCCCGCATAAATTCAACTTATTTTTAATATAATCATGTTCAGCAGCAGAATTAGTGGTGAAAAACTACATTATCCATAATGCTGTGAAGAAAGTTCCAACAATCAGAGTCGATACAAACAAAACGCACAAAAAGAGTGCTTTACTCCGCCTACTCCCATGAAGCACTGCGAATGACTTTTGTTGGATTGTAGTTCTTTCCCTCACTAAGGCCGTTAAGTACACAGTCTTGTACCTCTGAATTTGTGTCTAATTTTCAATTACGTTTTGATTGGAATGAAAGTTTAATGTTGTGATTCACCTCTTAGCTGGTTGGCTTGTTTCATGCTTTATGGCGCTTTAGCAAAGACCTTTTTAAAAAATCCCTATGGGAGAAATTAATGGAAAAAATATAGTGGGTGGGCACTAATGCACTCTATAACCCACAGAGCACTGTACAATGGAAAAAAGCAACTTGAAGATGTGTTAAATTAAAATAAAATATACATAATACATTCAGTCACATATGGGGTTGTCCCCCCCCCCCCCAAACCATTACTGTTTGTATATTAATTCAAGGAAATGTTGATCATGTGATTTTGATATCAGCGATTTTATATGTCTAAAGTATAATGAATTATGATGATTAAGTAATACCAAAGGATAATTCATGAAGCATTAAACACTCTTGACATTTACACTGCACTTGGCCTTAAACGTGGGCTTTAATTTTGGTCTACTTTAGCCGTGATGGGTTCTTCAGTCCATTTCCACAAGAAACGATTGATGAGTAGAGCGTTGTGAGTGACAGATGTTTTAATTCTGCGCTCACAGATTCCGACTGGCTCTGCTCATCACATGTTGCTAATGTCAAGCAAAAGGGTTTTATAAAGAGGTGAATGAGAGTGGGTTTATGGCCTAAAGCAGGTGCTTGAGAGATTATCTCTGGTTTAGGGACTTAGAAACAGCTCTATGTCAATCACTTCTCATTGTGCTGAGAGGCGCTTCTTTCAGATCAGAAGAATCGTGGTTTAGCAGCACAAAGTGGATCAATCTATCAACTGTGCAGTCTGTTTTGACACCACAATAAGCAGATGAAGAATTTAGATAAGACCATACTCATACTTCCTTCCTAAATTCTGTTACCATTAGATTTCCTTCACTGGGATTACATTACACAGTGATTCTTGAGACATTGAACAATGCATGCCCACACCTTTAACTGCCGGTAGTTTTTATAACAGAGAAAATGAAAGATGCAGGAAGTTTCACCAAAACAAAGGTGAATACATGTTTAACAGATTCATACCAAAATCTGTAATCCTTGGTATATAAATAATTTCCCCTCATCCTGTTTTGTTCCAGTACTCAACCATTAGTGAACTCACCACTTGAGTTTTGTTTAGATTTTATTTGCCCAAAGTTATCTTGATTCATTTACTGAACTCTCCTGTTTCTTCTCCAAATCTCTTGTCAGGACTTTCTGATCTATCTGATGAGTGGGAACAGTTGTGTATTTGGCTGCTCCAGTGAATCCTCCACTGGTAAGAACGAGGAGACCCTGAAGATGGACATCTTACTCTTTGCCCCCGACATCCTACCTCAGCATTGCTGCGTACAGCGCCTAGACTCCACCAAAAACCAAACTAAGGGCGGCAGTAAGATGCAAACCGTGCTCAGACCCTCCACAGCGCATGTGTAACACACAACGGCATCCCTCTTGATGACGAGGTTGAGTTGTGTCCCGGTGACTTGGTGGGGCTCGGTCAGCACTATCTCTTCATGTTCAAGGACCCTACGGCCTCAGGAGCCTTCCAGACCCCGTCCTGGATGGCCACCCTGTGTCCCCCTGCCACGACGTCTCCCTGTAAACTGTGCGGGATGTCTGTCAGGAGGAGGAGGACTCAAAAAATGGCCGCCCGCTGGAGGGACTTGGATGGTAGGGTGGTGTCGCTGACCTATCAGGTGCAGCATGCAGATCAGGTCTTGGAAAGGATTCTCAGTATGGTGGATTCAGGAGGGGAAGAACCCAAACTCACTCCAGCCTTTCTACTGTGTCTGTGCATTCAACACTCCACCACCAGCTTTGAGTTGGTTCACCTTCGGAAATTGCTGCTTTCCATCGCCAATCAAATCCAGCTCACCATGTGGGTGAGTGAGAGTTTACAGAGTACAAAAAACACATGCCAAAAACAAGAAAAGCACACTATTATAATGTCGTACCACAGTAATTGTGTTTTTTGGACATATACCATGGTATTCTTTGAAATACCACTTGAGGTACTGTAGGGCTTTTCACACTGCACTTAACCCTGGGTAGAGGACCATTGCACACTTATAATTTATAAGCGAAATTAACCCCACATTGTGGTGCGAAACGTGTATGGTGTAAAAGAAAGTGGTGTTAGATTGTTACGGCAAGATGCTCAGCCACAGAAAACCAGTCGCATGCTTCACATTCACATGCTTTGGACAATCACAGAAACACAGCGCTTTGTATAAACAGTAGTTTCAGCATTTGAGGAAAAAATGTCAAATGGTGACAGAAAACAGCACAATAGGCTCCTTGCACATAGCAACCTGACGTCATATCCGCAACGGGTAAATACGTCTCGCTCTCTTCCTGTCTGAAGGCGTACATACACAACGTAGACATTTTCCGCCTAATACTAGAAAACAGTACAGCATTATAACACGCATATTCTGTCAGCCCGGGGTTGTTTATTAGCCTAATGTAAGCTAGCAAACTAACGGAAACCATATGGGTTTGAGATATATAGACTTACCTTCATATCCGTGGATATATGAAGAGGCATACATTTTAAAGCCATTCTCTCTAATTTGCTGGTAGGTGATTTGGAGGAGGACTTACAAAGGTGATATACGTCCGTTATTGTAAGTTTCTGCAACTCTTGTAAACACCTCATCTCATAGTGTAGAATAGCGCCGGAAAAGACGAGGCCGCATTTCCGGTAAGGAAGTAGTTACGTGCAAGGAGCCCATTGAATTGAAAAAGAAAATGTTTAATTCTTACCTTCATAGTATGAAAAGTCCATTCAGGAAAAACTGACAATATACATTATTATGATGCGCAAAACTAGAGCCTTTATGTAAACAGGTCACCTGCTGCGTTCATCAATGACACTGACACCGCAAATATTAATGTTAACCCAGGGTTTAGAAATGTACAGTGTGAAAAGTCAACCCAGGTCAATTGTTAACCCAGGTCAATTTTGAGCAGTGTGAAATGTGAGGTGAGATATCTCAGGATCCCATTTACCCAAGGTGTAGATTGACCCAGGGTGTACTATTTCAAGTGTGAAAAGCCCTTCTATTTATGTTTATAACTCACTATGTGGGCTGGTGGAATAGACTATGAAACAGACAACAAGTCCACTAACTTACAAGAACGTATAGTGGATTGCATGAAGCTTTGGAGTAAATATATATATAAGTAGGGTGACCATATTTTGTCCTGAAAAAACAGGACACTCGGCCCGGCAAACAGATAGGCCTACTCAAATGATACTCGAAGTTTACTCAAAGAAACCTTATTAATTTCAATACATTTAAAGTAGGTTATGCCTCCTCTGTATGGATAAAAATTTGTTATATTGTTATATGAAAACAGGACATGTCCTGGGAAAACAGGACAGTTGGTCACCCTATATATAAGTCCATGATGCCCATATGATGCATATTTACATTTACCAACAATAATAAATAAGAAAGAGTACTGGACACAAGAACTTGTCCTGTTTGACACCGCTTTTGGAGAGCTGAAGTAGGTCATTGTTGTCATCAGGGGATTAAAGGTTGTGGCACACTTAACAGAGCTGTTCTTCTGAGATTCTTCTTTCTTTCCCTCCTCCACAGGAAAGAACAAAAGAACTTGCAGCTCTGCAGCCAGACATGTGAGAGAGCTTATTTCTTCTCGAAACCATTCTTCTTTCACAGGCCTCTGAAATAAGAGCAGGGAACTTAAAGTACGACTTTAACTTGCGTATTATCACCCATGGTGCTGTATATGTTCAATTCACTTTTGTTTTCTTTGTGGTGCCCGATCTCGACCCGGGACAGGGCCACTTGAGCGTGTCATTAACTGTTGAATTGTAAAGTAATAAATCTGTCTGCTGATAGACAGCAGTGTTAAAGCGTTTCAGGCTCTGATTGTCTTGTGTTTAAATTGTGAATTTGGCTAGCAGAGAGCTGGCGTTTTCTATCAGCTGGTATTTTCCTCTCAGTCCACATCCTGATTTCCAGTCATTTCCCTCCATATTGTGGTGAGATTAGTAGATAAAACGTGGGTATTAAAGGGGGAAACTTAACATCAATTCCTCAATGATTTGAACTTTGATTTGGCTTGCTGCTATTCAGGCTATTCAAAGTATTACAGTTTTTCTCAGTCTCTTTGGTGCATTTCTCACATCACTATTTACATTTGCACAACAGTTAATGCAGTTCTCAAAACAATTAGTTCAAACTGCAAACCTAGTTGATAACCTGCAAAAGCGTGTCACTTGCTCAAAATGGATAGTTCATTCCTCAAAAGCAAGTTTTCATGTCAATGAAAGTGTCAGTGTCGTCAATATGAAAAGTCCTGACACCATTGTTTATGAACAAGATAGTCAAATGGCTTTGTCATGTTTTCATTATGACAGTTTACTCTATAAATGTTTTCCAATGCAAAAAAGTCAGATCTTGGTGACACTACCTGAAAATGCTCAAGACATCACTATATACTATTTGCTATATACTATTACAGTAAAGTTACACATTGCTGTATTTAGTGAGGTAACTGAGTACAAGACACTGAATGTGGATGTTTCACATTTTTACTGCATATGCTCTTTGCAATTCTAATTTGTTCACAGCATTGTGCAAAAGGAAAAAATACACCCTTATTTATCAACAAACATACACTCCCTTTGGGTAGAGCTGTGCACAACTGTAAACAATATTGCAGTACATATTGGAACTGAAACATACAACATACATAGTACTCGTAATCATTCATGCACATCCAGATGTTCCTCTCTGTCTGGCCACATAAGTTCACCTGAGAGAAATTGTTCAATTTACAGTAGGAGACATTTTCATGAAAAAAAAAAAAAATTCTTTGACAGATTTTGACAACTAGTTCAACATTTTTGTATGTGATGACTCAAACAATGAAATGAGGACTATTAGTTTTATATGGAATGACTATTTAGCATAAACAAGAATAGTTATTTTGACTGACATGACATAAGCAAGTGATAATGTTATAGAACAGCAGAGAGTTGTATGAAAGCAGTTGATGCATGTCCAAAAGCATTTGCAATTTGTTGGAAGGAATGAGAAACTGCTACTATGATGTGCACAAATGACTAAATGTTGTGGAGGTTGAACTAACTGTTGTGCAAATGTAAATAGTGATGTGAGAATGCACCAAAGCGACTGAGAAAAACTGTAAATAAAAAAAGACAGGTTTTACAAGCATATGGGTGTAGAAAGTTGTTAATCCAGTGACATCATTTGAGCATTTAGTTGTTAGTATGGTTGTTTGGTTGGACATTTAGACAAACAGAAAAATGTATGGAGAGACAGACAGATGTGTTGGTTGGTTGGTTGTATGGACAGACAATTGAATATATGGTTGGTTAGACAGACAGATACATAAATGGTGTGATATGGTTGGTGATTGCTGTTTTGGTTGGACAGACATGTAAAAATACAGAATGGTTGGTTGGTTAGAAAAACGTATTGATAAATGCTGGGTGATTGGTTGGACAGACCAATGAATAGGTGTTGGATGACTAGAGATGGTTGGTTGGTTGGTTGGATGGATGGATGGATAGATAGATAGATAGATAGATAGATAGATAGATAGATAGATAGATAGATAGATAGATAGATAGATAGATAGATAGATAGATAGATAGATAGATAGATAGATAGATAGATAGATAGATAGATAGATAGATGATGATGGATGATAGGATGATAGATGGATGGATGATGGATGGATGGATGGATGGATGGATGGATGGATGGATGGATGGATGGATGTTTGGTTAGACAGAAATATAGATGGATAGTTGTTTGTTGGGTTGTTTAGATAGATAGACAGACAGGACAGATAGATATAATAAATGGTTAGAGAGATGGATGTTAGTTGTTTTTTTTGAACGGATATTTAGGCTGACAGGCAAAAAGGTAGATGGATGGTTGGCCAGACAAATGGATAGATCTATGATAGGTTGTTTGAATGACCAACCTTATACATATGTGTATATAGACAGAAAGATGGTTGGTTGGTTTGTTGGTTGATTGGACGGACAGATATTTGTATGGATAGACAGCTGGTTGGTTAGTAAGACAGATGAAGGCATGGTTGTTTATATATTTGGTTGGTTAGACAAATGAATCTTGGTTTCTTGTTTGGGCAGACAGATATATAGGTGGATAGATGGATGTTTTGTTGGTTGGTTGGCCTGATAATTAATGGGTCCTTTGTTTATTGGATAGACTCACACAAGTTTATCCATCTGTCTGTCTGCCTTTGTTTTGATAATATGTGAACATTGTGCTCTTTATGCAACAGAAGCTCCAGTGATATGTCAGCAGAGCTGCATGTGTTGAACATAAAGGATCTGATCCCCGGCCTGCAGCCGCTGGTACTGTGGATGTCCAACTCCATTGAGCTGCTGCACTTCATCCAGCATGAGGTCCCTCTGCTCTTAACATGGAGACAGCAGGACAGACAGGAACAGGACAAAGGTACCAGCATTCCTGTGTTGTCCTAAATATGTGTTAGATCACTGGCTTCGTTGGCTCATTGCTTTAGTTATTGTTTTATCATTTGATCTTCCAGCCACTGGTAGATCTGTACTTGTGTACGAATGTGCAGTAACATCATGTCTCCATCTGCACAGAATCATTGGATAGTCAGATCCAGTCCACGCGTGATGCCAGTGAGGAGGCCATGACTGTCCTAGAGGAAGTCATCATGTTCACCTTCCAGCAGTGTGTCTACTATCTCACCAAAGTAAGTATATTAAAGGCTATTAGGTCCAAATGATATATTGTACTGTCAAAAATAGGTCCAATATTACTAATAGTACTGGCCATTAGGTCCAATATTGTACTGTATTTAGTATATGTAATTTTACATTAAAAATGTTCCTCATAGCCCTGAAAGGGTGTAAAATATGTGAAACAGGACATAACTGCGTAAACAGCATTTTGTACTTCCAGTCTGTCAGCCAAAGTAAAGTCATAACAAGGCAGTGAGGCATTGGAGTTGGCCATAGCTATGTGTGAGCGAGATAACTTGTCTTCTCTTTCCCAATGAATCAAAAACAAACACATTAACAGTGTATTTTCTCAAGGCTCAAGTTAATGGCAAATCCCTGCCCCTCTCAGATGAGCGGGAAATGTTTTGGAACATTTATTTTCTTGCTGGATTTGTCTGTTGCTGTACGTGATGAATGTCTTAAAGGAATAGTTCAATCAGACTGAAATTGTTATTTTCTGTCCATTGTTATTTTCTCAATGGAACATAAGGAGAATTGTTTACTTTTCCATGAACTATTCCTTTAATCTTTGATGTGCCTCCATGGGAACCTCTCAAGGAAACCAGTGTTGTTATGGTTTACTGAAACTAAAACTATCAAATCGCTAGTTGAAAATGAAAGGAAACATTGTGAAACTCATTCTCCATTATATTACATCAGTTTCGATGGTGCGGAAAAATCCACGCAATGAAGTCACCTCAAGTTGGAGACAAGAAGTATGTGACGTGTTTGTTACAGATTAACTTTGGGGATAAATAGTCAGTGGAGAGGTTAAGTCCTTCACGGTTGAAACACTCCAGTCCTAAACTAGAAAACAACTGGCATGTAAGGGGTTAAGAGGAAATGAAGCGGGCAGGAAGGACAGTTACCCATCCTCTGCCTGATGGGGAAGCAGCTGTGCACTCCACATTTGGAGAGTTCATCTGTTTCCTGACCAGGAAATATTCTGCTCTCATCACCAGAAAGGGAGAGGATTGTCCAGTTAAAGCAATCATAAATGCCTACCAGAAAGTTAACGGTTACCGGATAATTAGCATGTAAATGTCGTTTAGCAAGCCATAAACTCTGTCTTTTTCTCTTGCCTGTGATGTCAGACTGTGTAAGATGATTGGTTGGTGTCAGGAAATTGTATTTTTTTCCCTGTTAAAAGAACGTACAGAATATTAAACGGGTTATAATAATGAAAATAAACTGCTTTCCTGTTAACACATGTTTTAATGGCCTATGTTTCATCATGCATTAGATATTTCAGTCATATATCAATTGTTAATTGTTGTGAATGGTGCGATTCATCCATGTCTTAGCCATGCCCATGAAAGCTGTGATGTCATGGGAGTTTAAAAGGCCAGAATGTGTCGGTCAGTGATGAGTCATCGGAGGCGGGACCTTTGGCTCTGGTTAGTTCCTCAATGACCTCATATGCCTGAAGTGCATTGAGTTTGAAGCACTTATTTCAGCTTCATTAACCTCTGCTGTGGCAGTGTGTTTATGTGTGTTTCAATGTCGGCATTGAAACGGAAGTTGCGATAGTCTTTTCTTCCCTATTGTGACGTATATCTGAGTGAAATGGCTTCTAGAACAAGAACAAATGTAGGAACTTTTGTCCATGGGGAATTAAGTTGATGGTTGAATGGTCGTGGTTTGCTATTGGTGGATCTCATGTGAGTGACAGGTTGTCCCCCCTCGCCCCAGTAAACACGTCATCAGAAAAGAGAGATCACTGCAAGTTATTTTTATTACAAGGCACATGAATTTAAAAAAAAATGACGTGCATAGATAAATCATTTATAATAAATACTCCAATATTCCATAAAAACAAAAACTGTCCATTATGATTTCATGATGACTTAAAGAGATGTGTTAAGGTGCATTGAGATCTGACGTTTCATTCGCAATGGATTGTCAGTAATGGTGAGCTGTGCTTCATACATTGCTACACTGTTAACAATAGACAATGTATTTTTTGCCCATGAAATTTTGCCAAAATATTGGTAATGTGACCACATCTTTACATTTGAAATATGACGTTTCCTTTGCAAATCAATGGTTATAGTGATGGTGAGCTGTGTTTTATACGTAAATAAACAGTTAACAGTAGCCAATGGACCATTTTGTTCTTGCAAAAATGTGGTAATATGAACATACATTTACAGTAAGATCTGATATTTCATTTTCAATGAACGGTCGTAGTGATGGTGAGCTATGCTTTATATATCGCTACACTATTGACAATAAACAATGTATACATTTGCCCATAAAATTTAGCTCAAATTTTAGTAATGCAACCACATCTTTACATTGAGATCTGATGTTTCATTCACAATGGATGATCATAGTGAAGGTGAGCTGTGTCATACATACGCTACACTATTCACAATAGATAATGGACGCTTTTTGCTCATTAAATTCAGCTGAAATTTCGCTAATGTGACCACGCCTTTAGTTTGAAACCTGACGTTTCATTAGCTTTTATGGATTGTCTTGATGATTATATTTAGACATAATTTGGCAAAACCTTTGTCTTTTCTTGTGCTTAAAGAATCATCAATATTTTCCTTTTATTTCAGGGTTATAGTTCAGCATGCTGTGTTTTTGTCAGCTTTGTGATAAAACACTCTCCCTCCAGACTCTCAGCCTTGCCCGAGTTCCCGTCTGGCACAGTTATCTGGCCCTTATTTGTTTACAAAATCCTTTTATCTCTTCCAGCAGTGGTTTAGTCAGTGGGAAAAGTGAGTGTGGATGTGAGATGCATCTGCTGGTTTAGTCGTATCTGAATGATTCTCAAGACTCTCACTGGTATTGTAACAATGGCCAGTCTGGGCCGAGACATTCTCCAGAGTCCAGTCACTGTCACATATCTCCCGCTGAGGGGAAGCCGGCCCGTGCCGCTCTTCCTGTCGGCTCAGACGGGACGCTCAGTACGTCCTCTCTACTGAAAGCAGACAAAATGTGACTTGCCTTAATCCTCCTGTGTTTTCTCCTATGCTTTAGGGTTGCATTTGCACATTCAGCATTTACATACAGTGCTAGGCAATAAGTTTAGACACCCATGCTAAAGTTGCCTAAAAAGAGGAATAAAAAATCTCTAGGTGTGTGATGATGTGGGGATATTTAAATTCCAAAGGCCAAGGGAACTTTATCAGGATGCATAATATCCTGGATCCATGAAATAACTGGCCTTTAAAAATAAAATCTGCCTGCCTCTATGGGAATTTTACATGGGGGTGTCCTGACTTATGCACCCTGTATTTTAAAGAAGAACATTTCTTTATTTACAATAGATTATTCATTCACAAAGAAAATTGGTGTCCTTAATTATAAAAATGAGGAAAAATCCAACCTTTAAGGCATTAAGATCAATTTCCAAAAGAAGTTTTTTTTATTCCTCTTTTTTTGCAACTTTAGCATGGGTGTCTAAACTTATGCATAGCACTGTATATTCATAGTTGCATATGTATGTATATATTTATAAATAATTATTGAGCTTTAAACTTTATATACAGATATTCAGAATTTATACATGTACACTCCCGTTCAAAAGTTTTGATCACAAATACAGT
The DNA here is from genome assembly GCA_036326025.1 of Chrosomus eos. Taxonomy (NCBI): domain Eukaryota; kingdom Metazoa; phylum Chordata; class Actinopteri; order Cypriniformes; family Leuciscidae; genus Chrosomus; species Chrosomus eos. The sequence goes on from CM070821.1 coordinate 6,251,561, forward strand.
AAAACAGTAGTACTGTAAAATATTATTTCAATTTAAAATATTCTATTCTAATATATTGTAAAAATGTAATTTATTCCTGTGATCAAAGCTGAATTTTAGCATCATTACTGCAGTATTCAGTGTCACATGATCCATCAGAAATCATTCTAATACGATTTTTTTATTGCTAAAATTATTTTTAAAAAATGTTTTGTTTAATAAAAAGTTAAAAAATAACAGCATTTATGTTTTACACAAAAATGTTTGTAACATTATACATACCTTTACTATCACTTTTTAACACTTTAATGCATCTTTGCTTAATGAAAGTATTAATTTCTTAAAAAGAATTAAAAAAAAATAATCTTACTTATCCCAAACGTAACAGTAGCATATATTTAGATTTACTATATATTTAGATTTTTAAATATGGATATTTAACACACACACACACACACACACACACACACACACACACACACACACACACACACACACACACACACACACACACACACACACACACACACACACACACACACACACACACACACACACACACACACACACACACACACACACTTTTTTATTTAGATATTTTCAGTTCAGTTTTAAATTATATATTAATTTTTCATTCACAAGTCAAGATTTTTCTAGCAATATATTCATATTTGCAGCTATATATTCAGATTTATATATCTATATTAAAATGTACTCTTTATTTAGATTTTTTTAATCTCCTGTGTGCTCCCCATTATATATAAGACTGAAGTGTGCGCAAAATAATGCATGCATAAATTTCACATGAAATACTGTGGTATGATAGAGATAATGTGGTAACGGTAATATAAGTGTTATATAGGGGGTGGTAAGACAGTTTGTAGACTGTTCCTCTTATTAAAGTTGTTTTTAATAAAGCTACTATTTAGTATTTAAGCTAGCAGCATTCACACTCTAAGATTCTGTACAGGATACATCAGTTAATGGATTGTTAAGCACATTAATCAAGCTTTATTTCCCCGTCCCGTGTGTTAGAGTATGTATGCTGTGTTACCGGAGCTGCTGGACAGTAACCCTTTCTCTGAGAGCGGACAGCTGCGCACGCCTGCGGGAGTCAGCCGAATCCTGGACGTCCTGAAGGAGGCACTGCTTCTGCTCAACACTTTCCTGGTGCACCGCGAGATCACGTCTCAACTGCTCACCTACCTGTTCTTCTTCACCAACGCCTCGCTCTTCAACACGCTCATGGAGAGAGGTGAGCGCTGTCCTTCTGAAGACTCAACAAAACCTCAATGCGCATTCACACTCACAAATAATCAAAGAGTAAATTTACTGTGCGTGAACTCTTTAGTTCTTTAATTGGAAGTAAAAATTTATTTGTAGAGCTCTCTAATTGTAATTGCTACTAATAAGAATTGATTTGTAGAGTTCTCTAATTGAATTCTTACTAGAAGAAATGCAATTGCGACGAATATCGCTGGGAACAATTTAAGCTAAAACGGCTTGCCATAAATGGCAGCCTATGGTGACATTTCACTAGTAAAAATACAATTACAGATATCAAGAATTGTAGTTTTTACTAGTTGCAATTCAATTGTTGATATCAAGAATTATCATTTAACTAGTGAAAATGTAAATGTTGATATCAAGAATTAGCGTTGTTACTAGTGAAAATGTAATTCCTGATATCAATAATTATTTTAACTAGTAAAAATGTAATTGTTGATATCAAGGAATCATATTCTTGAAATGAATAAAAGTTAAAACGGCTTGCCATAGTTTATATGTATTCACACACCAAAATAAGAACACAAGAGAAGACGAGAGAGTGCATTGTAAACTACTTTGGGGACGTTTTCACCCCAGTGGTCTCGCTTCTCTGTTGGGACGTGTTTCTCACAAGGGTGTGAATTTTACAGAGTGAATATTTGCATCCAGGTGTAAATATTATTGCCCACACAGAAAAACTGTTTGTGCACAATAGTCTGCTTAAGCCAGACAAAACTATGACCGAATGTAACTTTAGATGATTATTGAAAAATAAAGAGAAGCTTAATATGATGAACATGTTAGCATGCTTGCACTAATTGTGACTTCAGAATTAATATAGTGTTGGTTGTGTTTGAAGGGTCTGGCGGTGGCTTCTACCAGTGGTCTAGAGGAGTGCAGATCCGGGCCAACCTGGATTTGCTGATGGACTGGACTCAAAGCATCGGACTGGGAGATTTGGCTGCCGACTCCTTCCAGAAACTCTCTTCAGCCGTCAACCTCCTCGCGACTCCCAAAGAGACCCTGCTGCAGGTCAGAGACTCTTCGAGCTGCCGCACAAATGCTTGCACAGATGCAAAACCATTGTCTCATTGTTTCGATTCCAGTACCATGCTCATGTACTTGCACACAATAAAATGTTCTGGCACAAAATAAATCAAATCTATACAGGATTCAAACAACATTCAATTTTATGAACTCGGAGCTAAACAGTAAAAAAGACAATATTTGTACATTTAGTAAAGCTCTATTTTGCATACAGATATAAGATTAATAATGTGCCTTAACCTGAATTCATTAATTCATTCTTTCATTAGTACATAATGAGAAAATGAGAATTTTGGCGAAATGTTTCATTTTCTAAAGGCTAAAGATAATTTTATATTTTATATCATTTCTCTTTTAATTTTGAGGCAAAATATGATTTGAACCATCTGAGGTGAATCTACCCTATATCTTGTTTCCTATTGTCATGGAAAACCTGGAAATATCTGGGAATTTTAAAATTGTGTTTTCCAGGCATGGAAAAGTCATGGAAGTGAATTAAAGTAACACCAAGTAGCTTTTCCTCTTCGGTCGCCCTACTGGTTGGAAACGAAATTGTCCATTGCCGCTGTCGTAAATAATTTAGCCTACCGTCGCACGCACGCTCGCTGTTTATCCAGCACCGGCTTTAGAATGAACGATGTCCACAGACAAGGTAGAGTATGTTACATGATTTCATGAAAGGATGATGTATTGCGACATCAGAAACGAAGAAAAACTAAATAATGACTATTGTAGCGCTTGACGTAAAGCAGTCGAATTTTGTAGTTCTTTTTGTGCACGGGTTCCTACCCGAACCCCGAAGTTACATAGTGCCAGTAAAAGCGATACAGACCCCGTCAGGCTATGGCAAACGTGTCATTTAACTTATTTTAAGTCGATATACTATCACAAGGGTCTTGGAAATATATTATGAAGGTTGAAAAACTACATAGTGTTACTTTTTAAAAAAAAAGAGTACCACACATTCACACTTGTGGTTGGGTTCTCTTGGTTTGTTTGATCCCGATAATATTAAAAAATTGGTTTGCTTTGTGTTAACACTGTAATTTTTAACAACAAAACAAGCTGTGCCTGAACTGAATTGTGATTTTGGCGAGAAAAAAACAGGTTTGCTTGAACATTCTGTCCTTTTTAGGGTCACATCTTGTGACATCATGTCCTGTTTTTGGTTCGTTTACAGTAGATGTCTTTGTTCTGTGTTGCGTTCCTCATTCAGGCGAGAGTTTGTTCAAATCAAGTGTGAACACACCCTTAAACATCATAGATGTTTCTATAGTGAATATCAATGTGTAACACTGTACAAGAATGTCTTATTATAACAGTACTTAATGCATTAACTAACAATGAGCAATACATTTGTTAAAACATTTATTAATATTTCTTCATTTTAGTTCATAAAAATACAGCTGTTTATTATTTAGGTCCATTAAAATATTAACAGATACAGATTTTAACAGATTTTATTTTAGTAAATGTTAAACTTAACCTTTAACCAAAAACATATGCTTAAGAATTATGTTTATAACTTTTAACTAATGTTAACTAATGGATCCTTATTATATCATTATCAACCTCATTATTATATATTATATTATTTCTCTTGTGTAGAGTAAAAGTTATGTGCAAACCATAGTGTTGTGAGTATTTTTATCTTGAGTTGTTCCCTTGAAATAACAGTTCACAAATCAGTCTGAATGATTTATTTGAGAATCATTTTTAATGCCCTTTAATCCAGAGATCACAATTCACTAGAAAGGAAATTCATTGGGCATAAAGTGTATCAAAAATGGTGTTGGTGCACCCTTATATTGTTTGTTCAGTTCACTTGACAAACAGCTTGATCGAGTTTCCTTGTGATTAAATAAGGAAATTCTTCAGTTGCAAAGAAGAATTAACCTGGGTTTGACGGCAAGGTGTGCTGGAGGTTGTAATCGGGGTTTGACTGCTGATTGGACAGGTGTGTGGATCAGTTATAGGAACACCAATAAAGCCCTTGTGTAAGACGTAAAAATGACGTGATGTTTCAAGAAACACAGAGCAAACCTGTTTCACAAGACTTGAGGTATCAAGTTAATTCAATATAACCTCATGATGGCATCAAACTCATGACAAACGTCATATTTACTTCTTGAGTCATGCCATTTTTCCATTCACCACATAAAAAACCCGTTCAGCTTGCCACAACATGCCACTGCATTCAGCCTGTCATATTATCCTAATAATATGCATTATTCAGCTCAGTCATCTAAGTTTAATCATTTTGTAAATACAATGTAGACGTAGCGCCGCAGAGGGACTTTAGTACCTGATGAACAGGAAATGGAAGAAGTCAAAACTGTTTGTATGGTCTTAAACTTGTTAACTTTCTTCAAAAGCCATTGATAGCCATTGTTTACTCTTTTGTGGATAAGGAAATGAGTTTCACTTAGCTTATCATACCATAAAAAAGGCAGAATAACAGAGGATAGCACAAGGTTTACAGCACGTCACCCAAACACATCCTGCACCGCGGGGGTTTACAGGTCTCGTGAAGTCTCTGCAGTAAATGACCTTTGACCGGTAAGCCTCTTAACCTATCAGAGAGCCGGATTACAGCTCTGGGTGGGAGGGGCTAGTATGATCTCACTGTCTTAAGTGACTGAGTTTACTTTAAACACACTCCAAACAAACATATACATGACTCACTCTGTCACATGATCTCTCTGTTTATTTGTCCTGCATTACGCAGTCAACCATAAATGCACTTTTTACAGTAAATGAGGGAAATGTAAATAGTTAAAAAACTGAACATTTCATTCCAAATTGGATTAAGGGTGTTTCTCCGTTATTCAAACTATGACATACTCGGAGAGTGAAAAACTTTAGCCTACTATTAAAAAGAGTACTTAATACAGAAGTAATGTAGTAAAATAATATATTTAATTGCATGTTTGTTTGTTTTTTTATTTATTCATTTAATAAGGGACAATATAGCCTACATTATTAATACATGAGGAAAAAACTTACAATGTGCTGGATTTAGCCAAAATGGCAAAAGAATTCCATCCATAGTCCCTAGGAGTGGTGAAGTTATAAACAGAGTAAACAAACAAACAAATATTCTACACAGAAATACAAAACTACCAGTCACGTACTGCTCTGAGACAAGGGGCCCTATTTTAACGTTCTGAAACGCAAGTGTCAAAGCGCAAAGCGCAAGTAACTTTGTGGGCGGATCCCGGCGCTGTTGCTATTTTCCCGGCGGGATAAATGCCTCTTGCGCCTGGCGCAAATCTAAAAGGGGTTGGTCTGAAGCAGGCACGTGCACAGGTAGGGCTCAACCTGTGCAGAGCACATGCCCTTTTTGCTCTTACACTCGAAGTGCCCTTTCTTTGGTGTTTTTTTTTTTTTTTTTTAAATCAATGCTATTGGTCACCCTTTACGTCTGTCTGTCTGTTTTAAAATATTTAGCCAATGACAGTTCTTAAAAAGAGCTTGTGTAAATCTTGTTCGATCCTCAAACTGTCAGTAAAGCTGATAACTCCGCCCCCGCTATCGTGAGTGAATGAAATGAAGCTCCGCCGCAGCCGCACAGCAGACAGCAGCTGAACGAAGTTTTGCAAGGGTAAACATCTTGTTGTTTGAATAAGTACTAAACACTTTGTCTATAAAAGCTAATATTTTATTTATTTGATGTCTGACTGAGACATGAGGAACCTGAGAGAGAGATGTCTAGGCTAGAATTTTCCATCTAGTCATAGCCAATACATAGAATACACTTAAATAGCCTGTGCATGCATACACGGTAGCATTTCATCTTTTATTAAATGCGATTTTGGCCAAATGTATTTTACAACAGGGAAAGCGCCTATGAGCGCCTATGTAGCTACAACAAACTAGTAACCTTCACTAGTAGATGAAAATGTAATGATGCCGCCGGAACCGTTTTAATGACGGACAAAATGCACATTTGCACACATTCGCTGGTCAAAAACCCCGTAACTGTATTTGAGTTTGACTTTTGTAAAATGTTAACAATATAGTGTTAAGTAATACAACAACATATAATTTGTTTTTAACATCAAAAAATCATAAGCACAGGCGCGCCCCGTGCTGTTTTGTACTGAAACTACACAAAGCGACTGAGTGATTCTCGTCACCTAGTAACGTATAATTTTAAGATATTTTCTTCTTTGATTTATGATTGCTGATACACTTAATTTATTAACATTTCATCTTGTTATGGTAATAATATAAAATTATGGTTAATTCAAGGCTGTTAATATGCACATATTTGCTATATCGTTTTTTTAATCTATAGTATTCAATACTCTCCACTCGTCCTCACATGTATAAATGGAGTAAACATGGTTTTACTACAGTAATGTTGTAGTAGTAACTAAAAAAAACAGGCCAGTTTTTGCCAGGTAGGCGGATACATGTTGGATATGCTATAGTAATGGTATATGGCTATAGTTTCTTATAATCTGGAATTGAGTTGGACATAATTATTTAAATTATATTTCTAAATAGTTTGTCAAAAATACTTGAGTCATATTTATGTGTGACATTGAGACGAGGGGAAGGTAGAGCAATGTTAACCAAATAATACAAATTAGCTTATAAAACTAAACAGAATAGCTATAAAAAAAATCTTGAACTTTATGTTTATATATATTATTTTTTTCTCTGGTGCATTGACTTCTCAAATATTATATATATATATATATATATATATATATATATATATATATATATATATATATATTGTACTTATATGACCTTTGATTACTTGGAAAAAAAGAGAGGGGGGGGGGGGGGGGTGCCTTTTTTTTAGTTTCAGCACATGCCCCTCAAAAGGTCTGTGCACGGCCCTGGTCTGAAGTAGCTTCATTATTCATAGGTGTGGTTTGGGCGTAACGTGAAATAAACCAATCAGAGCGTCATCCAACATACCCTTTAAGAGCAGGTGCGCATGTTGCATGGCGGATTGTTATTATTATGGCGCATTTACCAGGCGCGCGCCAGAATCGGTTCACAGCCGAGGAGACCGATGTTCTCGTCAGGGCCGTAAAAGAAAGAGAATTGACATTGGGGATGGGACAAACCCACCCAAATCAATAGAAAAAAAATATGAGAAAGCTCAACTTAACTGGTTAGTTAAAGAGTAAGGTTTTTAATGTACTTACATTATGGTAAAGGTGATTTCGCAGTCTTCAGATTTTTTTTTCCTGGTTCAAGACGGACAAACTAAATTGTCAGATGTCCTTATTTACATATGTGTCTTGACATGTGTCCACTATTGGGCAAACAGGTCTGATCCGTCATTACTACAATTTGCCTGAAAAATTTGGGTAAATGTGTAAGCTAGATTTATGCCTATTTTTTCACATCTTCATGGACACCACAATGATTTCGTATGGTAATATATTTCCTTGTTATAATGTATGATTTGCAAAAATAAAAACTGCTGCATCTGTGTAGATTACATGAGCAAAGTGTATGCGCGTTGTGCACGCTATACATTATGGTCAAGCATGCGCCCTTAAAATAGCATAATGAACAACGCGCAACGCGCCACTGACTTTTTTCTGGTCAGTGGCGCAATTGTTTTATAGAACAGCAAAATAGCATGAGGGAAAGTTTGCGCCGGAACACGCCTCCTCTTTGCGGGGAGCGCAAGTGTATTTCTTAGTTAACCGACGTGTGTCTGTGGAGGGAAAAGTCCGCTTTGCGTGGGTGCAAAATAGAAATGATACATGCCTCGGCATACAAAGTCAATTGCGCCGGGTGCAAGATAGGGCCCAAGAGGGTTGAGGATCCAAATGCAGCTTTATTGAAAGTGTAATTTGCAATCATAGTAAAAGACTGGCAAAAGGTCAGAGCACAGTAAATCAGTCCAGCCAAACAAACAAATCCAGAGGGTGAGACAGGAACGGGAAAACCAGGACACAGGCAGGAACATAGAAAACAGTGGAATTGCTCAGAAATACAGTATAAACAGTAAACAAGACTTCGCAGGGAATGACAGAAAGAACCAGGCTTATATAAGGTGAATAAACATGATAATGACATACAGGTGAATGTGATGATGGTTGATTAGTCTTATATATACTGTATATATATCCTTGTATTATAAGGTTCCTTATTTAGTAATATACATTGCACATCACCTAATATTTGAAGAATCCTTTTTTGACCCACTTATGTATGACTTAAGTACACCTTTATATGTAATCATTTTTATTGTCAGTTTTTATTTGTGTTCTTTTGAATTTACCCTTTTAGTAAACTAAAAGATATTTTAATGAGGTGAATTTAGATTGAAACTTATTTGTAATTACATACTTGAAATTACGATGATGAAATTAACTTTAAACATAATATACACAGTTGAAATTATAATCAAGTACTTTGCATGTGATTTAGTATGTTAGTCAACACATCAAAACAAGTGCACTTAACAAACTTGACAAAATATTGTTGAAACAATAATTTAAATGTACTTTGACGTAAAAATGTACTAGCTTGCTTTACTAAAGTGAACTTTTAAAAGTGTACTTAAGTGTGTACATAGTGACAACTCTCTTTAAGTTCACTTAATTATCCTTTTATTTCATTTATATTATCCGCAAGTACAGTTTAAAAAAATTAAATAAAAATTTTAAGCACACTAAAAATGCACATTTAATACAATTAAACACAATTCTTTTTCAGAAGGGCATCTAACTCATGTAAATATTTATAAGCACACATATTGATATTTTATAAGTTTGTGCTAAGACTTGAATCTACCAAACTCAGCACAGTCTTTCAGCCTGTTCTAACACTGTATGCTTTATTTATTTCTAACTGATTGGACTTTCTCTGATTCTGTCCATCTAAGACACACTACATGTTGGTCACATGCCCAAAGTCTCTGCTGTTACATACAACTAAAGCTTGGCGGTGCTTTGTGTGCTGAGTTAAGCGCAGTATCTGTGCTTTTCTGTAAGCACCACCTACTGTCAGAGAGAGAGTTTGCATTTTTAATCAGGCCGTCTGCTGTTCGCTACGAATTGGTCTCAACAGAGAAATCGCATGTGAAAATCAGACCGAGTTTTTGTGTTTGTATGAACCGGCTGTGACTGTGGGTTAACGTCTATTTAAACCCTGAGTGAAGGTGAAATTTAACTTTGGGTTCACCAATGTTTCACACATTTCCACAGATTCCATTAAAACCAGTTGTGTGCTCGTTGAGGAATAGTTTACCCAGGATTTTGAATCACCCAGGATTAACAATTGTAAGTGTGAAAAAGTATCATAAAAACACACTATCAACCTCTATGGAACACCATAGCTGACAACTGTAGTAACCTCTCAGAACACTATAGCAATCAATCAATCTAACCCATAATACAGTATTGATTTTAAACTTTTAAGTCAAGCCAAAATCAAAGTTTGTCTTGAGGAGCTGTACTTTTCTGGCTAATTATATAATCACATGAAGCACTTGTTGGGACTAAAGAGACCGCATGTGTCTGTCAGTATCATCCAGTGTGCAATTAGAGAATGTTAACTTCCTCTATCCGTCAACAAACAATGGTTGCATGTCAAAGTTGCTGGGAGACTGGTTGTTAAGTTTCCACCCATGGCATGAGCGCACAGTTTGTGGTTTGTAAAACATCCATTTCTGCACAACTTGCAGATGTATTTTCCCCTTTTCCATCCATCTATTTTAGGACAGCCATTCTGACTCTAATTTCATGTTCGCTCAACAGTCTCTTAAACTGTACTCTCTCAGATTTGTCACATATTCAAAATCTGCAGTCGCCAACAACATTTCTCATCAAATTCTACCAAGACCCAATGATCTGAGCTTCTATCCACATTCATTGTCATTGTCTCTGTCTCATTTGTGTGTATTGTTTTAAATAAGCTTAGGAGGAAGATCTGAAACAAATTTCATACATTTCCATCAGTTTTAATTTTAGGTCTCTGAGCAATATATTTTTTAATGGTGCCCCAAGTCTTTTTTGGGGGGTTTACTCTGGTTTACTAATGGGACTGGTTACTTGTTTAGCTCCTAAGAGAAACCAAGACTAGACATGGCTACATATAGATGGGAAACCCTAATAACTTCAGCACATTCAACTGGAGAAAATTAGTTACTCATAAACATGCTTCTGATGCACATGCATGACTGTGTTGTGGCTTTATTAGCCAAGAGTCCTGCGGCTTATAGCCCGACAGATCACAGCCCTTCCCAGACTCATGTTACACCACCCATCATGTGTTTGATGCGTCTTAAAAATGTCTATGCATCAGCTAAATGATTTATGAAAAATCTCTCATGCTTCATTTCAGGGTATAATGGTGAATCTTGCCATGTGACATTTCTTTCCAAAATCAAAATAAAGAAATAAGAAATTATATTTATATATATTTATATATGTTAGCAAACTGACAAAAAATTATCATAGTGCTACAGACTTTGTATACTAATATATTTAATTACTTTGATTTATATTTATTTGGTAAATTAAATTAAGTAACTATAAGTATATTTAGCATGGGGACCTTAAATCAGTGTCTTACATATTTTAAATAGGTCAATGCCTTTATGTTTTAAAATTTCTTAAGTGTTTAATGTTGCTGTTTGAGCATGAAAAAGGTCTGCACTGTTTCTGAACTCACTGAAATACCTCCATTTGTAGTCTTGAGTTTTCGTCTGGGAATGAAAATATCACAATATTTCTCATTTAAATCATTTCCACCTAAGGCATACGCTAAAGAAATGTGTGTTATGAAAGTTGCCGTTATGTTATAGGACATGGCATTTCTGAAACTTTCGGAAAAGAGAGGCTTCATATAGACAGGAACTAAACAGAGTGTTACTGACAGACTAGGAAGAGAGGTGCTGTAACAATGTCAAATACGTGAAAAATAATGTGTCTTTTAAACTTCCGAGCATGAAAACCTATTCTAGAAGACCCCAAAACCAAAATCAAGACTTTGTAAAAGAGCATTATAGGTCTCCTTGAAACTTTGTTTTAGTACATGGTGTGTGGACTGTATTATTTTTCAAATTAAATTAAACTAAAAGAAACAACCTAAACAAAACTCTAAAGATAAACTCTCAGTTGAATGAAACTAAGCTGTAACTGTAAGGAAATGCCTAACATATCCTGCCAGGTTCAGCATGAGTCTGTTGTTCTAGTGAGTTTTACTATTTTCATTCCCAGCCATTGTTTCCTAAATTATTTTGTGAAGTGATTGGTTTAATTATATACAACTAGTGGATGTTATTTTGTTCTGGGTGCATAATGACACAGAATAAAACACTACTCTGTTATTTAGACAGACACCAGTAAAGGAGAGAAAAAAAATGTGGAGTGTGGTTTGGTGAGCTGTCCTTTTGTCTGAGTTTTGGCTGTATTTCCTTTGTGGTATTTTAAAGATGTTTTGTGTGGATGACAATAGAGTTTGCTTGTCATGTGTTTTCAGATTCAGAGAATGTACCCTTGTGAAAAGTGATTATTTATTTACCTATTTAAATTTGTTTCATCAAAATACTAGAAACTGTTGTGTCCTAAATGATATTTGAAATTTGACCTAGTGTTACTTAAACTAAGTGCTACATTTGACAAATTCATTTTTTAATATTGTGTTTCCATTTCTGGGCAGGCACTAACCTATTTTAGATTCTACCCATTTGTTTGTGTAAATGTGTTTGTGTAAAACATATTTTCGATGGTAAAGGAGGGTACACTCACAAGGCTCAGTCTTGGGTCCTTTGTTATTTTCATTGTACATGCTCCCTTATTACTTAAAATGCAGTTTTAGTTATGCATCCAATACTACACACACAATTTAATCTAAATTGATTTGTGAGATGTGTGAAAGAGTACACTAACTGAAAGCAGTTTTTCACCATCAGTTACCGTTACTAAATCATGCTGGGCTGTGTTTCCCAAAAGCATTGTAAGCCATATACAATTCTGTGCCCATTGTGTGCTGCAAAATCAAGATTGCAATGTATGTGACCAATTGTGAGTCAACACATCTCTAAAGACATTTCCCCAGCACATTTCTCCTGTCCTGAATAGTTAGTGTACAATCATAGTAAAGAATAACTGTGCTGAGAAATGTCTGGCCTGAAAAGCCTTTTAGTTTTATGCTAATTTCTCATTCTTCTATGCATCTGTGTGTGTTAACAGGCATCATGGTCCACTCTGAGAGCTGAGTTTGTTCATCTGAACCCTGCACAGCTACATCATATGCTGAGAGAGTACAACACAGCCCGTGCGTGCCCTCCATGCTGGACCCCGTCTCCAGAGGATTCAGCGGCGGCCATCCATACATGTGAGCTCAAATATGAACAAATATGCTTTTTTGCATTGGGTGATTCATTGTCAGGGGGAGGCCTACGTATAAAGGGCTCCAATGATGTCTTGAATGCTCACTGAGATTCTCTGTGCCTGACAGCAAACCTATTTTTTGTCTTAGCTAATATCCTGGAAGGTTTCGACAACCATCCTCCTCTAATCCTGCCCAGCAGCATCTTTCATCTGGAGCTGGGAAATCCCATCACAGAGCCAGGGCTGTTCCCTCCATTGCAGAATCTGCAGGAGTTTATCCGGTCTCTCTCAGAGAGCCAGACACAGTCTGATCATCAGCCCTCACAGGTAAACCCCCTCCAATGCTGTGAACTCATTGTCTAAACATGTAGACAACACTACAAATACAATATACATAGATCTAAATCCAGGGGATCACCTGTATCCTTGTTTTTTATTGTCATATCATCCAAATCACTTGATTTATGGTAAAGCACTAAGGCATTACTGACATAACAGTATGTCTTTTTCCAAATCTGCTTTGAAATGATGGATATTCTGAAAAGTGCTCTACAAATAAACCGAACATGTTTTGAAATATGGGCTCATAATTATTTTTGTCATTTTGGATTAATTCAGGGCTCCAGCAGTAACTTGAATGAAGAGACTGAACCAACGACCGAACCAATCACCTGCCAGGATTCAGAGGCAACAGATCAACACCCTGCCACCACAACACCTCCTCAGTTCCGGGAGGCTCACAGCAACCTGAGCTCGTGTGAGGCCGTCCTGACCCAGAAACTCAAGAGCCTGGAGCTCCAAAACAGCTTGTCTGGGAGTACAGACCTGGGCTACCACAAGAGTCTGGCCCTCGACCCCTCCTGCCTGCTTACGCCTCCCAACACCCCTCAGAATCTGGACCAGGCCGAGCTGGAAACAGGCCCGCTGGAGGGGCCGACACAGCAGACAGCACGCCAGCACAGGACAGGTAACCAGCGCGTGTGTGAATCATCAGAAATCCAAAGATTTGAGTCGTTCTGAAGCTTGGTTTGCATAAATGCCGTTTTTCTTTTAACTGCGAAGGTTTAAGTTCTCAAAGTTACAGTTTCATAGTATAACACTTAATTTTATAATACAATGACCTCACTTTAGATTCCTTAAAAGCTTTGTTACCAAAGACTGACAGAAAGGTTAAAGTCACCATGAAATATTTTATGGAATATTGCAGTATTTATTATAAATTACCATGGTCTGTCTGAATACTCGATTCTGATTTACCATTAAAAAAGGTCCCTGCAGGTCCTCAGTTTTGTGAAATTTAAGGTTATAAAAAGTCTTTTAATATCTAAAATAGCTTAGCAAACGTAAATTTGTCGATGGAAAAACAGGAATCGCGATACAGCCCAGTGTGATTATTAACTTCTGAAAGGCTATGATGTCATTAAATAAATATGACACATTTCGCGAGTAAAAATGCACTTTCTACAGGTTTGTGGTTTCAGAGCAGTTCTCAAACAATGAACACCGCACATTTATGCCAAGCGATTGCTTATGATCTACTGTTGATGAATGAAGACAATGTTTACATTATGGCCTTTATAATGTAATGTGATGTGGATGGCTGTAGATGGTTGTAAGAGTGATTATTTTATCTCCCTCGTCTTTTTGAATGAGCAGCTGGCAATAGAGACCTCTTTTTCAGTGGCACTGTTTCATAGTAAAGTTTTTTTTTTTTCATTGATTTTTCCCATAGGGATTTTTAAAAAGTCTTCATTAAAGAGTTATAAGCCATGAAACAAAGCAACCAGCTCCGAGGTGAATCACAACACCACAAACTTTAATTTGAAGCAAAAAAAAGTATTTGAAAATCGAACAAAAAGTCTGTGTACTTAAAGCTGCTGTAGGTAAAAATATGTTTTACATATTTGTTAAAACTGTCATTATGTCCTGACAGTAGAATATGAGACAGATAATCTGTGTAAAAATCAAGCTCCTCTGGCTCCTCCCAGTGGTCCTATTGCCATTTGCAGAAATACAACGCTCCCGTCAGAAACAACCAATCAGAGCCAGGAGGAGTGTCCGCCCCCCCCCCCCTCTTGCACAGCGCGAGCGCGTACCGTCGTTCAAACTCAAGATTGCCGGCGAGCTGCAGCTGTGCTTATGACGGAGAAACAGCCTAAACTGCCAATTCTCGAGTGACACCTGCTCATAAAACAAAGAGTTAAAAGGAAAAAGACCGATGACGATAAACAAGCGAAGAAAGAATTAGACAGAGCCCATTGACTCGGTTTCAAAACTCTAGCCACATAACATGTAGATAAAATGTCACGCACTCTCTCTGCTAAGCAACAATTGAAACCTGCTAATTCACTGGCTTGTCATGTTGCTGAAATAATGTACTAGCACACCTTATCTAGCATTATATTTCGCTAGAATAATTACTTACATAGTGTAACGTTAGTTAGCGTTATATCAAAAATATCTTACTAGCTATTTATAATGTATAGAGTGAAGTATAAAGAGTGCAACGTTATAAAGTTACATGTATTGTAAAATACATAATGATTTAGGACCAAGTTTGTAGTCAAAGTATGGGCAGGCCATAGTCAATGTAAAGCATATTGTTGATGTTTAGTCCCTATTAGTGAATGTGCCATATAACTTTGAAATCCGCCGTCATCGGTGTGTTTACTAGCCTGCGCGTTCACGACAGGCTCCGATGACGAGCTGTGGAGGGAGGGCTGTAGCGCAGCAGAGAGCAAGGGGGTGGGACCTGTAAGTTGTGCTTGTTCAAATTTTCAGGCTAAGTCAACATTTTCTCAAAACTCCCTACTGCAGCTTTAATGTTTTTTGTGAGGGAAAGAACTACAATCCCATGAAGCATTGCAAACAGCATGATCAAATTAAAAATGATCCAACTCAATTTTCTTATGGAGAAAATGATTGTTTACTTCTGGAACCTGTTGCACTCTATAGTAAAACATAAACATTTATAAAACAAGAGTCCCAGTGTATTTTTTTATTTTATTTTTTTATTACTTTTATGCTTGTTTATAAATAAAGTCTCAAGTTTTTCCTGGTTATTATTGGTATTTTGGTTACACAATAAACTGTATCTGGCATGTAATTCAACACAATCAATTTTTTTTAGCTTTTGTCTTAGCTGACCTGTACAATTATTAATTTTAAGTAGGCCTATACAAAAATTCAACTTAGGAGCACATGTGGACCTTGGGAAAAATGTAAGCATCAATCCTTGACTTGACCATGATCAAGGCACATGCTGATCTGCTTTTCTTCATCAGATTCTGGATAAAGGTCTGTTTAGTCACTATGGTTGGGAACAACAACAAAAAACAGCGTTCCTTGCATATGCATGATTTTACACTGATGTAAAGCTACATGAAAAGAGATGTAGCTCTTGTACTACTTGTCTTCTGTGTGTTTGTGAGCTGTACTCTGAGAAATACCTCAGACATGTTCACCCTGTAGTGTGTTCCCTGATTTCAAAGGCAGGGTGTTTTGTCTTTGGAGGTGCTGGTGTTTGGGTTTGTGTGCTCTGGCTCCATCGGGTGAAGAAGCTGGAAACCAGCATTTCTCCTCTCCAGAATGTTTTTCCCCACACATAATATATTTATAAAATGAGCAATGGTCAGGCAGGTCAAGATCAGGTAAATCATAGAGTTTCTTCAGGGCTATACCACTTATTGTAGGGGCATTTGGAGGAATATGTTAAACTCTTGCTGTTCCATCAACGACGAGGAATGATTTCCATGATGACAGGTCATAAATTTTTAAAGGATGAGAGTCCAATCAACAGGAAGCCTTCATGAACTAAAGCAGCATGCAGATTCAGATAAAACAATATATATTGTGTTAGTTCACCGAAATTAAAACTCTGTCATTTACTCACCCTCATGTCATAAACCCATTAGATTTTTGTTCACCTTCGAAACAAAAAATTTGGTTTTTAAATGAAAACTACGAGATTTTTGTCCTCCATTGAAAGTCCATTCCACCAAAACTTAAACTAATGTATTGTAATAGAAATCCATCTGACCCAATGTTTGAATCCAGATTTTATGAAGCAATGCAAATGCTTTGTATTCGCAAAAAAAACAGCAACTATTTATTCACAAAATATCTTAGCTTCCACATACAGTTTATCTCTGATGCATGTTTTTGATGTTCTATATGGCTGTTTATGTTGCCAAGCAAATTGCCGCATTTAACAACAGCTTCAAACACAGAATATAGAGCTGAAACAAAGAATGAACTAAAATAGTGTGTGAACTGGATATTTGTACTTTTAATATATAGTTAAGGACTGGAAAGCTCTACATGTGGCATCCGGTTCCCACTGGTTTCCCGCCTCCTCTTTCTAAAGACTAGTGTGGGTTTTCCTAATCAAAGGGACTCTGCTTAGATCACACTAGTTTTGGCTGCTTTTTTGGTAGTGGCACAAATCCTATAATCTGGTTCAAGAATTACAGAGAAGTGGTGATGTCAGGAGAAAAAAGAGCGATGGATAAAGCATCATGGGAATTTACAGTTGACTTGCTGGGTGGAATCTTAATCGGGACAGGCATTGTTTGGGACGCGGGCCGGGTGGCCGAGCGCTGGAGGAAAGCCCTTTGTGTTTACACCAGCCCACAGTAGAAGATCTTATGGGAACATGAATATGGTCATTCTTCTATCATCATCATCATCATGCAGAATTATCTGATGTTTATGTCAGTTCAGTTGTTTTTGACCTTTCAATTTGACCTACAATTCTGATTTCATTTGACTTTTTGCCATGAAATAATTACTATGAAATAATATTGATAGTCTGAAACAACCTTCGTTTTTCTTCATGCAAAATATATATTTTTTTTTTTTCTTCTAATGTATGACCTGAACATTCAGTGATATTTGGTTTGTTTATGCTTTATTTGATCAGTGAAGACCCTGAGCTGATAATGAGGTGCGTTTGATGTTGTTTTCTCAGAAAAGAACGGCTGGAAGGAAACACCGACCACAGAAAAGAGGAAGATGAGGAGGACAGTGATGAGGTGTTCACCGTAGAGCTGATGAAAGGACCTCGTGGTCTTGGTCTGGCACTGGTGGATGGAACGGTGAGGATTATCTTTGTCCTATTTTTATCATTCTATACTTGTCTACTCTTTCTACAGTGTATATGTAAACTGTATGTAAATATGTCAAAATTTGTATGCCTGGAATAACCGCATGATGGTTGGGACGCGTAATGAGAATGAGATTTTTGTGCATTGCGGTAATAAGAAGTTGCCAGGAAAATGACCTGGACAAGTTTTGTGTAATACACACTCTCTGTTTACTGTAGGCGATGTAACATTTGAAGTAGATAAATAAATGATGGTTCCTCTGGTGAGTTAGCATATTGACTTTAATAGTTGTTCCTTCATTGTGATCATGCTTATGAAATGACCCTGTTTTATATATAGAAGGTATTTCATATCCGTTTCTCTGTAGAAACACGGTTGTAATGCCATTTAAACTTTCTTGCTGCACAACTTTTTTTTAACACCTTCAAATCAAGGCCAGTCAACAGCTGTTATGATTAAAAATAACAGGGCTGGATTAGATCCGGACATGTAGTCTGTGCTCCAAAACCTAGAGAGCTGTCTACTGCCTACATAGACAGCATCCTCATCTTTAAAGGGAAATACACCCCAAAATGAAACTCCTGTCAACTTTTACTCACACTCATGTTGATCCAAACCCAATAAGTCTTTAGTGTAAATGAGGGAGTCCATTCACCCAAAACTTTCAAAGAATCCATATAAATCGAGTGGTTTAATCCACGTCTTCTGAAGAGACATGATCACTTTATGATAAACATGTATTGGGTAGAGGTCACAGTGAGTTTACCAAGTAAGACCCAAGACCCATTCCTGTCCCAAAATGTAGTCCTTACCCAATCCCTACCCCTAAACCCTAAAACTTTACCCTAAAATCAGAGGGAAATGAGGTGAATAACACTGATGTTTCAGTACTTCACCCTGGTTCTAAGCCTAAACTTGACATAAACTGTAACTTGTCCCAAATCTGATGTTGATTGGAAAGTGTTGAAAGATGTTGATCCAGGAACATATGGTACTTGGAGAAATCACTTTTACATTGGGAAAGTAGTCTATTTTTTTAATTATAAGCACACTTAATCCCCTATCTGGCTAGATTTGTTCACTGAACTTGATTATGGGATTAATATGGGATTATGGGATTGTCTTTTTGCAAAGGATACATGTGTTGCTACCTTGGAATTTGGTTTTGGTCAAAGATGTCTTGGATGGCAGGACAATGTTGTTGCCTAACTTTTCTAACAGATTTTGCGTCATGTGAGACCTTAAAATACTGCCTAACAGGCAGCTTACTATTTTGGAATAGAGCCATTATTATATATATTCTTAGAGCTATTTTGTTAATTTGGCCCTGTAAATGACTTGGAATTGCTGACTTAGATGTTCCCTATGAGGTACACATGTGGGGGGTTATATTTTACGAGAAGCTGCTCAGTAGGGGATGAATGGGTTTGCGTTGGCCACACCGATAGTCTTTTGAAGCCAACAATGAGTCCAGAGCTTGACTGAACGTGAGATCTCCCATGTTTCCCAGAACTGCATTGACATTGAGGTTCATGTTAACAATAAGCTGAAGTAAGAACCTGATGACTGTGTGGTTTAAGCATTCAGAGACAATAAAACATTACTTTCTCCATGTGACTCAGGACGCTCTCAAACAAATGGATCAGTGGCATTAGGGTGATACAGAAATGAATCATTCGTTTCCTGCTGATGCAGATCCTCATCTAGTCGTCGCTAATCTTGAGTCTTCTCTTTGTTTTGGCTGGTTGGTAATAGAAAACTCCCCTGCGAGTGAGCGGGATCTACGTGAAGTCAGTGGTGCCAGATTCCCCAGCTGCGCTCAGCCAGAGACTGCGAGTGGGCGACCGGATCCTCGCTGTGAATGGAGTCAGTCTGGTGGGCGTGGACTACCAAAGGTGAACATTGACGTTTTAGGAGACAAACCATGTTCATGTCATGGAGTTGTCTTTGAAAATCAAACATGGAGATGAAAAACAAGTTGATGTTGCTGCCTGCATTGCTAAATGCTAAACATTACAGTTGCAAAAGACTACCTGTTACTCATTAGATGAACAAAAGTTTTAAGTTGACTTTAATTGGAGCAAATGCGTGGAGTTAACTTAGTTGAGTGTGATAGTTAGTTTGCCTTATTTCTTTTTTAAAATTAGCTCTACTTTTGTTTTTACAGTGCCACTTATCAAAACATTTGACATGATGACCTGCTGCTGTAATACGTCATCTTTGTCTCCATTGATTAAAAAAAACATTCCCATTTACTTTATTTTTGACTAGATTTTTGAGAATTGATCAAGAATTGATCCTCTGATTGAAAAAAGCATCCATGAGCTTTTTTGAGAGCAAATATAAAGAATATTGTCAAAAAGCGGAAGAATATTGCTTTAGTGATAAATGCCCAGTCATAGGAAGGACAACTTGTTTTATTTTTGCAATTGCCACTAGTGGTGCAAAAATTACACATTTCAAATATATCTTATAACTTCCATTAATAAGAAATGAAGCATATTTTACGACTGTTAAAATGTTTTGCATTTTGACATTAAGTGCCAAAATAATTGATTTTATAATGTTTCTGAATGTTTTTGTTTAGTTTGTTCTCATTTCACATTATTCTTACATTCTTACAGTAGTTTATTACTTTATTACTACTTTTATGTAAATCACATTAAAGGGTACCTATTATGGCATTTAAAATGTTCCTAATAATGTTCTGGGAGTCCCCAACAACAGTTTTACATGCATGCAATGACAAAAAACACTTTTGTTGTCTTATAATATGCATTTATTTTTACCTGATTTGCTCACCGACTCCCTAATGATTCGTTTGACGACTCATTTGTCCAAACCCCTCCTTTGCGTGTCGCTAATCGGCGGTGATTGGTCAGATGACGCAGTCAGTTATATTTTGCGTTAGCCCAAAGCTTAAACATATTGATAAAGCACTGCAGTACTACAATACGCTTCACATAATTTCACATATTTCAAAAAACAAAAAAAATGACATTGGAGACCTAGAAGCTGCTGAGCGTAACTCTCACTCTCACACACACGCACGCACGCACGCACGCACGCACGCACGCACGCACGCACGCACGCACCACACACACACACACACACACACACACACACACACACACACACACACACACACACACACACATAAAAGCAACAATTATTAATAGTACTTACAGGTTGTGATTCGGAGGAGGAAGCTGATCCAAATTAACTTGGTATTGAACGTTCCTTCAGTATCAGGCGACTTGAAAGCATTTGTGTTTGTGAAGCGATTGTCATTAAAATAACGCGAACACAGCTCAAGGTGGCTATACTTGTGTGGTATAGTTGTAAATATAACCTCTAGCCACAGAGTCTCGTCCACATGTTGTTGTCAGGTTTCTCTGTCTGCTCGGCGCGCGCACTGAGTGGGCGTGTCGAATTCAAATAACTTGTACAAGTGACGTACGAAAGTGCATCGTTCGTCTATCGATTCATATCAGCGACTCAGAGTCGACTCTTACTTTTGAGAGACAATAACTTTGTATACGGTGAACTTTCATATTTAAAACTTTGCAGGATGTTTTTGTTCACTTAGATCTATGTTACACACTACATGAAAGGTAATTTTCAAAATTCCATGATAGGTACCCTTTAAAGTCAGCACAACTAATACTAGCATGTGTAAATACTCAAATTCCCCATTTTCCCATAATCTTTCTTTCTTTTACTTCCCAATTTAAACTAATATGTTTCATTATTATTATTATCATTATTGTTTGCATTATAGTACACAAATTATAAAATAGTATTTTCTTTAAGCTAAATATTCTTTCTTTCTTTTTGATTTTGAAGAGAAATCATGTCATATGTATGTATGGATGGATGTATGTCTCCTGAAAAACCACAACAAATCCCATGTGTGTTTGCGCACACTTGGTGGATAAAGATCATTCTGATTCTGAAATAAGAAACTTGAACATGTTCTGAACATAAGATTGACTTTATAAGACTGAACACAGAGGTTTCACAGATGAGATGATGGACGTTCTTGACACTGAAACTGAAGGAATAACCCTCCTCTGCTCTGTCTTTCCCTGTCAGTGGAAGAGAACTCATCCGGACGTCCAGCGATTCGCTGCGATTACTGGTGGCCAAAACCCAATCCAGGAGCTTCGTCACCAGATGCTGAGAAACGAACAGACTCGCCTGGACGCTCGACTCCATCATTGAGCTGATCTTTCCTCAATGACCCATTCAGACTAATCTGGAGCTCGAATATTGAGCTGAAACCAAAGTAAAGGCAATTCAACTGATTCATGTTGCTATTTAAGCTGTTATTGTTATTGCTTCTGCTGGCTCAAACTCTTTGTCTCAAAGGCCAGAATAATATGTTGAAATCTTCCATTCACAGTAGCGTTTATTTCTCACTTTTCTTTCTATCTTTAATGTAATATAGTTTAGCAGATGTTTTAAACCGTTGTTTACCAGTGTTTATTTTCGTTTAGTATCTGTCCGTCTGTCATTTTCTGGTTTCATGAGAAATAGTTGTGGGACAGACAAGAGTTATTTCAGTTTCCTTAAAGCTCAAACTGGAAGAGAAAGACAATTACAGCTTCATTCTGTTCATAAAACCCAAATACTGCTGTGAATATCAGCGAGAACTACATTAGTTTGTAATATTTAATCACAGTATCACTATGAAAGTGTTGTTTTAAATGGCTCATGTTGCTGATGTTATGAAACTACACCTGTACCGTTTTCATATTGATGATATTTCATATTGATATTACTTGTGTTTCCTGATGTCAGTCATAAATGATGATATTCTCCTCAGTGCCAGAGAAACAGTGTTATATTGTCATCTGTGTTTATGATGGCATTAAAAAACAATTGGTTGTCATATTTATGTGTTATTGTACAAGTGTAATAAATATTATTTTTATTTCTTTTTAAAGAATAGAGGTATACTGTGTTCCCTTTCGTTGTCACTCTGAGTTACGTCGGATAGTTTAGCCCATTCGTCGTCATCCGACGTAACGTCTCCGTTCCCTACTCAGGGAACGAGGGTTACATCCGTAACCGAGACGTTTTTCTGTCTTGTGTGGATTATTTCCTATTGAAGGGGAAGTTGTGTGTTGCACAATAACAGCTTACTGGCTTTAGGAATTTTAAATATGTGTGCAAAAAGGTAATTTTGTCAATGTTTTGGTGAACACACACTTACAAACGGCTTCAAAACTAACAGACATGGACTAAAAGCCTCAAAAGTCTAGTTTGTCCGTCACAGGGTGTTGAACTGGTCTCGTCCGGCTCTGCTGGGTCTGTTAGTCTGAAGAGGGTTTAGAAATGAAATCTAAATAAAGTAACAGCGTTGTGTGTGAACGAGGAGACCAGCTGTGAGGTGGAGTAGAAGAACGTACGTGTGTGTGTGTGTGTGTGTGTTTGTGTGTGTGTGTGTGTGTGTGTGTGTGTGTGTGTGTGTGTGTGTGTGTTGTGTGTGTGGTCAGAGATGCTGCTCCACCGCAACACTTTAAAGACATAGAGCATAATGAGTGAGTTTCCACTGCCACACACACACACACACACACACACACACACACACACACACGAGCTCATGCTGAGACGTTACGCTTGAACATGATCTTTACACACGTTCATCTCTTTAAAGAGATTGAACAAATGCTGCAAAGCTGCTGAATCGAGTTAGTTTGATTATTCAGAAAACAGTATAGTGCTAAACTCACGTCATCTTGTTTTCTCTCGGTCTCCTCTGAATGCTCAGACTCCTGCTGTTTTATTTAGGCAGACATTGGGTTTTGTGGCTGTCACTGCATGTCTTGTCCAATATGAACAAGAGTTACATCCACTATGTGTTTTAATAACTAGGCCTACTCTTAATATAAACTAAAGCATGTGTAGCGCATTAAACACAGTTTGAGCAGGACTGTCGACAGAGAGAGGGAGTTTATATCATGACCAGAGGCGCTGCAATAGGGCAGGCAAGGCAGGCAATAGGCTATATGCACGCATAAGTTCCGCATTTGACGCAAGGATGCTCATCCGTTTCCGGTTGGGGAGATTAAAGCGGAGGAAAACCGAGGAAAACGGGATTATGGCAGAGTCTTCAAAATGTACTGTCCTCCCGTCTTTGAAATGAAACTTTCATATGTTTAGATGTAATTTTATGTATAGTTATGTTTATTTCATATAATTTTAAAAAGAAGCATAAACACAACGAGGGGTGGCTGTTTTGTCTGTTTTTGTGACTAACGTTTCTTTAGTATAACCATGGAGTATAAAAATCAATATAAATTCTTGGTATTGCATTGGACTCTACGATCGGCGGAAGTTATCGAGCATCCTTAACCCTTCACCGGAAATACCGCC
The DNA here is from genome assembly GCA_036326025.1 of Chrosomus eos. Classification (NCBI taxonomy): domain Eukaryota; kingdom Metazoa; phylum Chordata; class Actinopteri; order Cypriniformes; family Leuciscidae; genus Chrosomus; species Chrosomus eos. The sequence continues at coordinate 6,275,661 of CM070821.1, forward strand.
GTGCATAGAGCCCATTGCCTGGGGCCCCGCATTTTGAGGGGGCCCCCGAGGGCCGATCATTTAAACAATCAGAAATGTTCATATTAATATAACACGCAGTGACGCCGCGACACCTCCGCATCCCCCTCTTAGTGGGCCCCCCTCTCTCGCAAGGCTGCGTATGCTTTTGCTGCTTCTGGCACCTTTTTCAAACTGTCGCAGCGCTTACTCGCGTTTCTGTCTTTCTTTTACTGTCTGTATCCGAAAATGCATGAATTCGTGTATTAAAAATGAAGAGGACATATCCATCTGGCAGCCAGAATCGGAAAAAACCCCCCAAGATGATGGGGAAAAGAGAAAACATGACTGCGGTAAGTGATGGAGAATGAGATGATAATGATTAACTTAATTGCAGACCCGGCGCCAGACATAAATTCACGGACGGGCATTCATTTTTTTCAGGGGGGGCACAAATGAAAACAACCTCATTGCATAATAACAGAATCGATTATGATACTATGCAATGATCGATAGAGCAATAATTATATAATAGGCCACTGATGCTAAAGGTTCGATCTTGCAGTCCGAAATTCTCACATAAAATAGGCTAGACCTCAAGTTGTGTCAATCACTTGTACACACTGCCTCCGCAAATTTCGTCCGTCATAGATTTTTTTTAAAAGTATTTTGAGAGGTGTTTTCAGGGCCGCTGGAAGTAATTGTGATCAGTGGGTGCTGTGAATTATTTTATTTTTTTTATAAATTGGGCATGTTGTGTGGACCTCTGTCCCTAGGGGGGTTCGGCAAGAAAATTTTGTACATTTTAAGTTTAAATGTATCAATCTGGTGCACATTGAGAGCTCAAAATTAAGAGCTTCAACCGGCTTCGACCCATGAACTGTGCACACTGAACAAAGAAAAAGCATTGACTTGTAGCCTACCTAAAGAGGGCTTAAACATCTTTTTAGTTATGATAGCCTAGTCTCAGTCTACATTACATTGTATTTTATATTAAGCTATAGAATAGGTAAATTACAATACTTTTGTCCTAATTTCTTCACTTGTAAGAAATAAACCATTGAGCTTTTATTTAGGAGAAAACACAAGATCACCATGCTGATCGTGTGAGCAAGAGCGCACTTTTCTTTAAATCGCGCAGCACAAACAGAATGCCTAAATGTTACTTAATTAAAGTAGGCTATTGTGCTGTTTAGCCACAAAAAAAAAAAAAAAAAAGGAAATATAACACCGAAAACACTCGACATGTCAACAAAACAACATCTTCCCAATCACATAGCCTATCAAGCTTATTTAAAAACCTCGAAAGCATAAACACTCATTCAAAGTAATACAACGTATTACTTAGGCCTATTCAGAATACAAATTCTGAGTAGGCTAACAGTAGTCTCCACAGAGCATAAAATATTCATTTCATTTTATTTTTCGTGTTCGCATTTATGAGGAAAAAAACAATGTTACGGACGTGAGCGCTCTGAAAGCGGCACTAAAATATGCTTTAAAAACTTTCACAGAGACATCAAACAGAAAGCACAACCTTTCTTTAAAATGAAATTCGTTTTGTATTAATTGTATCTTAATTTTAATCGATTTTTCATCTACCAATTGTCTGGATTTAATAAATAAAGTAGCCTAAATATAGCAGACGATAATGACGAACCGGAGGCGCCAGCACGTGAACTGGGGCTCGTCTCATAGGCTAAATGAACCGAAACTCAGTGTATAAGGTACTTACCTCACACTCACAGACATGTCTACTTTTAAACAGAACAATTTAAAACGAAAGAAAACAGACTATAGACTCATGTAATCCGTATGAAATGTGCATTTCTCTATGGCGTTTGAACGAACCGTTTGAATGAATGACTCAAAGACTCGACCCCAGCTAACACACAGACGTAACAGTTACGTAATGTATTCGTACTTTTTGGTCACGTCATGACTTTACCAATTGACAACGTAACTACAACGTCGCATGCTCGTAATTTCATTACCATCATATTACCAACCCACAACGTCGTCAGTACGTCCTCCTAAGGTTATAAGATAACCAACAACGTCGCAGATACGTACTCTAATCGTAATAACTTGGTAATTTTATGACTTACTGGCAACGTAACTACAACGTCGCATGCCCGTAATTTCATTACCATCATATGACCAACCCACAACGTCGTCAGTACGTCCTCCTAAGGTTATAAAATAACCAGCAACGTCGCAGATACGTACTCTAATCGTAATAACTTGGTAATTTTATGACTTACTGGCAACGAAACTGCAACGTCATGGGCCCGTAATTTCATTACCATCTTTAATTTATAAAGATAGTGCTTTCATATTCTTTATTAATGTAATAAATATATATATATATATATATATATATATATATATATTATATATATATATATATATATATATATATATATATATATATATATATATATATATATCAAAAAAAAAATTGAGCATAATTGTCAAGTGAATGGGTCATAGAACTACACAATGAGTTTTAAATTCATTATTTAAAATTAATGATATTTTAAATTGTTAAATGTTATAATTCTAGATGTTTATTTAAATGCTGCGTGCCTTTTGACGTGTTCTGTTTACGTGCGCGTAAACATTGAGTCGCATTCAAAGCTATCTGATTCAAAGACAGGAGCGCGCGCGAGCAGATGGAAACCATGGAAACGAGGAAACCTCATCAACTGACAAACAATCAAAACTAGCGTCGTGCCGTACTGAACCGAACCGTACCGTACCATGCAGTGGAAAAAGCGCCATAACTGTTGTTTTCACCGCTTTCAGGTAAGTTTAGTTACCAAAATCACACAAATAAGACATACAAACGTTCCTGACATCTTTCTTACGTGTAATTGATACACTTCTGTTGAATATTTACTTTATAGAAATGGTTTTGTGTCTTCGAAAAAGTCCGTTAGCTGCTAGCATCTCAACCGTTTTCAGAAGAGCTAAGTTAAGTTTATGTTACAATTGAGCTCTTGTTTTACATAAGTTTGGGTTTTTAACCACATTTTTGTGTTGATAACAGTTTTTGCTAGTTTTGTTTTGCTGGTAATTTGTCAATGGGTAATTGGAAGTAAGCTAATTTATTTGACCTAAAATAATGCACTGTACTGTTAATCAGTGACGTCACTTACAAATATTGATAAAAATATCTATTGTCTTAAGATTATATATATATATATATATATATATAATATATATATATTATATATATATATATATTATTTCTCTTTTCTGCATTTCACCTCCGCTCTAGCTTGGTTCCTTGTAAACCCGGTGTTCTATTGTAAATACTATTTAACATTGTTGGCTCTGTGACAAATTGCATGTTATGTTCCTAGATCATCATGCTGATGGCCTTCTGCACCCCCTGTCCAAGACAATCTCCACTGCTATCCATGAGCAAAACCTCAAACATACAGTGCAGAAGTTTGGGGTCTGTAAGATTTATGCTTTTGAAAGAGGTCTCATATTTTAAAATCATTAACCCCAGGTTCTTTCAGTGATATTGTCCTTGAGAAGCCTGTAGGCTAAATAATCAGCTAAATAATAAGCACAAATATAATGGTCGTAGTTATAATAATTCATTTAACTATTATGATAACAGGATATCATTGTCATTGTTATATTTTATTTCTCTAGGTCTGTTTTGAATTACGTTGGCCAATGAGACAGACACCATACTGTCCAACTCAAAGGTATTTATTTATTTATTTGTATGTATTTTTTTACTGATAAATACTGAAATTCTTTTTACTTATAAATGCTGAATGTGGGTCAGGAGGTCGACAACTTTAGGCACGCAAGTTATTTTTCACAGATATCTGGCCAGCTTACTCATGGCTCATACCCTTAGCCTTTAAAATGTTTGAATTTATATCCCCAGTGCAGAGTCCTTAAAGTTATGGCTATGCTCTTTTCACCAGGTGAGATGTAATCCCTAGCGTTTGGCCCTGTGATTCTTCAGGACAAGATCTTGATGCCATCCACACTCAGTACATGAAGTAGGTGAGTTTCACAATAGCTGCCATTATCACAAATCGAGAGACAGAACACAACAGACTTTCTTCCATATGAACTCACCCATATGCAGGAATGGGTATCGAAACCCAGTATTTAACGGGAAGACCGCATTATCGATAAGCTTGGACATTATCGGTTCTTCATACATGTGTTTTTCAGGCTGGTTGTTTGTAATTTTGTAAGAGTAGGGAGAGGCTGTACCTCTCATGTGTGTGTACTGTGTACTATAACTTTACAACAGGAGCTGGTACTCCTTTGACTTGAGTGAAAAGTATGTATGGCGAGTGGTGGTGATCGCGAGTTTGGGAAAACTTTGGTTTCCCAGTCAGTTACAATTAATTAAACCAACAAGCATTAATATTAGGTTACTCACTTGCGCGAGCGTGCTCTCTCTGGCTCGCTCTCTTTCTCTGGTTAATTCATAAAAATTATTACAGCGCTACCACACCCACACAGAGAGAAAGAGAGAGAGAAAATGCTCCAATAGTAATACGTAAATTACATGAATTACTCAAATGTAGTAATACACTAGGTGGTACAGCCTGAGACATGCACAATAAAAAAATGTGCCTTCTGCATTTTTGTTTTGCTTTTCCCTCCATTGTACCGAACCGTGATGTCTGAACCGAGGTATGAACTGAACCGTGACTAATGTGTATCGTTCCACCCCTACTCTCTATTCTCATTATGTTCATTTATATAGCTCATGATGAACATTTTCTAGCATTTGTTTACTACTAATAATAATAATGTTAATATTAACATTATTATAGAATGACTCAATTGTGAAATAGTTTTTACTGTTATCTGTGTCTTTCCCTTTACTTTACAGCACATCACTGAAAGGCTTTCCTATGTGATTGATTCAAGTTGTCTACCATTGTATTTATCCAAATGAGGTTTGTGAATCCATGGACATTTTATATTTGGCATTAACTGTTAATGTTATGAAAACGACAAGAAAACGTGACAAGTTCACTGGACTTCTCACAAAATGCCATATTAAAGGAATATTCAGAGGGGCGAGTTGAAATAATTTATTTTGGGCAATATCATGCCTCAAATATTGTATATTGAGTAGGACTGCACGATATATATCGTTAAGCATCAATATCGCGTTGTGCACAATCACGATAGTCCGTCGCAGGATGTGCGTTGTCATGTATAGGGATCGTAGTTTATCTGTGATCCGTATGGGCCAGTTGTCCCCCGGTTCGGAACGCATGTGATTCGCGGATTAATTGCAAAGTTTAGTTTTATAATGATTAATTATTTTCAAATGGACCTCATTATTTATCTTTTCAAATAAATAATGATGAAAATATTTTTATATCTCAATATATATAGGAGAGAAAACAAAATATGTATTTAAGGTTTTCAATATCGTGCAGCCCTAATATTGAGCTTATCTTAAATTGTACCTGAAATGATCATTTGTGATACCAGATGAGATGCATGTATGATAGATTTTGAACTGTACTATGTTTTTTTTTTATTGCAGGTTTTCTGGGATCCCAAGCGGAAGGCATCAGATGTTGGCAAGGACAGATGTACCTGTACACCACATGACCTCTGCTTTTGCAAGGATTGCTGATTACTACCATGTTCTGTTAGGGTATTATTATAGCAAAACTGAGCACTTGTGACAGTGGAATCTGTAGGTGTAAAGTCACACATCAGTAAATGTAAAGTCACAGAGAGAAAGTTTTTTTTTTTGATAGAAGGTTTAGGGCCCTATCTTGCACCCAGCGCACGATCTGAAACGCAAGTGTCAAAGCGCAAAGTGCAAGTAACTTTGTGGGCGGATCCCGGCGCTGTTGCTATTTTCCCGGCAGGATAAATGCCTCTTGCGCCTGGCGCAAATCTAAAAGAGGTTGGTCTGAAGCAGCTTCATTATTCATAGGTGTGGTTTGGGCGTAACGTGAAATAAACCAATCAGAGCGTCATCCAACATACCCTTTAAGAGCAGGTGCGCATGTTGCATGGCGGATTGTTATTATTATGGCGCATAACCAGGAGCGGTTCACAGCCGAGGAGATCGTTGTTCTCGTCAGGGCCGTAAAAGAAAGAGAATTGACATTGAGGATGGATCAAAACCCACCCAAATCAATAGAAAAAAATATGAGAAAGCTCAACTTAACTGGTAAGTTAAAGAGTAAGGTTTTTAATGTACTTACATAATGGTAAAGGTGATTTCGCAGTCTTCAGATTTTTTTTTCCTAGTTCTTGATGGACAAAATAATTTGTCAGATGTCCTTATATACATATGTGTCTTGCCACTATTGGGCAAACAGGTCTGATCCGTCATTACTACAATTTGCCTGAAAAATTACCCGTATACACTGGTAAATGTGTAAGCTAGATTTATGCCTATTTTTTTTCACATCTTCATGGACACCACAATGATTTCCCTCGTGTGGTAATATTTGTCCTTGTTATAATGTATGATTTGCAAAAATAAAAAACTGCTGCATCTGTGTTGATGAGAGAATCAAAGTGTGTGCGCGTTGTGCACCCGTTACATTATGGCCAAGCATGCGCGCTTAAAATAGCGTTATGAACATCGCGCAACGCTCCACTGACTTTAGACCAGGTTTTTTTTTGGTCAGTGGCGCAATTGTTTTCTGGAACTGCAAAATAGCACTAGGGAATGTTTGTGCCGAAACACGCCTCCTTTTTGCGCCGACCCGCCCAGGGAGCGCAAGTTCATTTCCTAGTTTACCGACGTGCGTCTGTGGAGGGAAAAGCCCGCTTTGCGCGGGTGCAAAATAGGAATGATACATGCGTCGGTGTACAAAGTCAATTGCGCTGGGTGCAAGATAGAGCCCTTAAACTTTTTTCTCTCTTACAAAACACAGAAGATACAGGTGCACAAATACTATTTTACAAATCAATACTATTTTATCAAATTTTACAATACAAATTGTTTCAAAGTTGGGCAATTTGTAGAATAGGATTTGTGCACCTGCAATGAAGAATTTAAAAAGTGTGTGAACTGATGTGTTGTGTTTGTGAGAGAGAAAGAAAAAAAATTACAAGTTTCCAACTCCTAAAATATTTTCTTTGAAGACTTGACATCTACAAATTGCACTGTTCTGTTTTGCTTCAATAATACTAGATATAATACTGTGTATGCATAATTTGAGTCGATATTCTGATCATGTTTTTTCAAGCACATTTTATCAATGCCAAACCACATCAATCTTATTAACTACTATTTATTTTGTATAAAATCAATTTACAGTACCGGTCAAAAGTTTGAAAACATTAGAAGTATCTTCTGCTCATCAAGCTAGCATTTATTTTACACAAAAAACCCCAGTAATATTGTGAAATATTATTATAATGTAAAACAGCAGAATATAATAGTAAAGTGTAATTTATTCCTGTTTATAATATAATATCATGTAACACTGAAGACTGGACTAATGATGTTGAATGATGAATAATTAATTGCATCACAGGATTAAATTATATTTTAAAGTAGGCTATATTAAAATAGAAAACCATTATTTTAAATTGTAATTATATTTCACAATATTACTGTTTTCTGTGTTTTTGATCAAATAAATACAGCATTGATGAGCAAAAGAGACTTCTTTCAAAAACATTAATAATAGTAAAGTTTCTAAACCTTTAACTTCTACTGTATAATCAAGTGATATTTAATAATTAACAACATGGACCCTGTTGACCCAATCAGCTTTTCTTGTCCAATGGTCGGTCAGTTTAATTTTCTAATTTCATCCAAACCTTGTTCATTTAAATGTATATAAAACCTGTTTTCATACTGTTTTTGCTATTTGTGCTTTGTTCTGTAGTAAATGAACTGAATTAACCAAATTCTGTATCTTTCATATGTAATTGAAAAAGTCTCTAAAATAGTTCTGGGCAAATGAGGACAAGTTAAATTAGACCACTGCATGTCCGCCCATATTATATTAATTAAAAACTAAAAATGACCAACTGGTTTTTTTTTTTTTTTTTTTTTTTTTTTTTTCTTCAATGACCAACTGGTTACCAATACACGACTGTTGATCCATGACGTTGCCACGACGTCGCAGTTACTTACTGGCGACGTTACAAAGTTACGTCGTGGCAACGAATCCAGGAATTTCACTTTTCCGGTTGCCACGACGTAACGAGTTACGTTGCCACGACGAAAGTTTGGTCACCAGATTACGTTGCAGTTACGTAACAGTCACGTATTTGTGTTAGCTGGGACCGCTATCACATGCATTTCCGCGCTCATATCGACAAACCAATCAATCCGTTTACAATTTTAAAAAAATCAGACCAAACACATTTTTATTTTTATTCAGGAGTTATGTATATTCAAAAGGATAACTTTTGATAACAGTAGCCTATTGATAAAAAAAGATAATGTGCGTGGGACTTGACGTGCAGTTGGTGAAGGGAGAGGACTCGCTCAGGGCGGGCACTAGTGACTCACAGGGCGGGCCAGGCCCCCCAATGCCCGCCCATGGCGCCGGGACTGCTTAATTGACTTAACATTTACGTTATAAGGATAATTAATGACAAACAAATCGTTTCGTCGTTCAATTCACATTTATTTTTCACAGTAGTAACGTTATCGTTTTAAAGCACCTTTACAGAAAATACATGTAAGTTATCTCGAGTGATCTGTTATCAGAGGTGAATGTTAAGTAATGGTAGCTATTTTAAGAAATGTACAAAACAAATCACACAATCCACGTTGTTAATTTCAGTTTAGTTTCACTTAAGATTACTTAACGTTACTAGTAACGTTAATATGTTACTGAAAAACTGTGTTTAGCTAGGCAGGCTGAAATAGAATAGCAGCTAACTTACCGTTAAAGGATTAACGTTAGTTCACCTCAAAATTAAACTTTCCTACTAATTTACCCTTATGCCATCCAAGATATCCATGTCTTTTTTCCTCAGTGGAAGAGATTTTTTTTTTTTAGGAAAACATTTCTGGATTTTTCATCGAATAAGTTAATGGACTTCAATGACAACCAACGTTTTTAAGTCCAAATCAATGCAGTTTCAAAGGTCTTTGAAGTGCTTCAACGGGCTGTGTACCTGAGGAAGAGGGTCTTATCTAGCGAAACGATAAGTTAAGTCATTTTCTAAAAAAAAAATAATATTTTTTAACTAACGTTACAACTGTTCGGATTGAGCTGATCTGCCACGGTACTTCCGACGGCGCCGGTCTTTGGATATGGAGGACATAGTGACAGCATTTGCCGTAGCTAAGGCTCGTAAGCAGCGTTTTTAAGGTGACTACATTATTAATATGAAGATTTATGTATTGTATCTTGAGAATTA